>OX451397.1:19711829-20208849 GCA_949629135.1 Eremobia ochroleuca | reverse complement strand
ACACCGGCGAATAAATGACGTCACAACTCTACACCTACCATAGGAAGTAAGCCACAGAAACGGTATTATGCCACCTCAGTACCGCAGCATTTGGTAGAAAAAATATTTTAAACTGGCAACATTATCTGAAATGTTGCCCTCGAAAATAGAATTTCTACCAAATGGCGGCGCGGGAGTATTAGTTCGTTATTCTTATTCTAATATTAAATATTAATTATTTATCGTAAATCTTTTCAATACCTACCTACCCTTACCTTAGTGATAATTATCATTTTTCAATTAATGTTTTCGGACAAAATGTCACTATAAAGGTATTTTAGTTTTGTGAGAACCGTCACCCGATTTCTGTAAATCTCAAATCTATTGAAAGGTAAAAGACATAGATGTTTTATTTGTCTCCAACAAAAATTGTAAAAATTAGGTGAGATTTGTCAAGAAACAGTCATTACTGGTTATTAGAAAAATGTAGTATCATCTCTTCCGGAATTGGACGCAATATTTAAATATAAACTGTAGAATAATATTATAGTAAATTTTAAGCTATGCTTATCAAGTTTTATTTTTAGTGTTATAATAAATAAGTACCTAGATTTCAATTTGGTGGAATATTGGGAGATACGATGATGGTTTAGCATTTTAATAAAATAATACTCCGAGTCTTGTCATTTATGTCCCTACGATTTCCCATTCCAAGTTGTAGCTAAGAATTATTTTCTGTGAAAATCTAAATACATCTTGCCTGAAAAACTAAGGCCAATACATCACTGCCAACAGTTTGCTCCCACAAATAAAAATAAATAAAATGCCAATTTCAACCTTATGCTGCAAAAAAGGGAAGCCAGAACTCGTCGTATCTCTCAGATGTCTCTAGTGTCGACTGTCCCTAAACTCAAGGTCTTCCTCTGCCTAAGTTAGGTTTTATGTACTTACAATATTATGATACGATTTTATTTAGATCTGCATCATTTAATTTACTCTACGCAAACTATTGAGTTATTTTTTTTTTTATTAATTGAAAATATTAGTAGCAAAATTAATATTCTTACGATAATCGATATATTCTAAATATTTGATTAACAAATCCATTAACCGAGTAACTTTTGAATCGATTATTCGAAAATAGTTTAATATCTAGAAATTCCTTTTTAAATAAATGTACGCATCATAATAGCAGCTAAAAGCTAATTTTTTATTATAAGACGATTTTATTTAGTTATATTTTTAATTTTTAATGTATTCGTGTAGTGATCGTAGTACTGTGAATCATTAACGCATTTACCGTGATAATTTAAAATATATTACAAATTAACTTTAAATAATCTTCATTGTGTAGTAAAATGTATTTGTAAAAAATATTTAAGTAATTTTCTATGAGAATTCATAGATGGCGCCTAATCAAATTAAATTGCTGGTAAGCAGAACCGCTAGATGTCACAATTACGTGTCAAGCAATACTGAATCGCGCAAGTGAAATTCGCAGGGTGAAAGATATTAAATAAATATTTTTCACAAAATAATCACGAATAATATCATGAATACGATGTAAGCAAAATCAATTATATAGTTTGTGAGGTGTATGTGTTAGGTATTCGATTAACCGCCTTTATACTATTATCATTTTTAGAGTTTATTTGTGGCTGTATAAGTGTTACAAGTAGTTTTAACGACTAATCACCCTAAAATGGCCTCTAAATATTTAAAAAGTCTTTGTCTTCAAAGATGAAAGGTTATTTCCAGTTGAAAAGTTGTGGGTAAAATTGCAGTAAAAGTTATTCGTAAAAGGTAAAAGCTTTTATAGTCCACCTCGTAAATGCCTTATCACCTTAAGGTTGAATGGCACTTGCACGTCTTAAAACGACAAGGTCTATCTGTCTATTACGGAGGGCGCCCACGGAGACAGGCCTGCGACGCAACTGTCATCCGTCTATAGGTTGTAATGCAAGTGCGCGCACAGAGACAAAAAAGTTGCCGGCCACCCAGTTGCAGTTACGAAAAAGTAGCCTTGCTGTCGCTTCCGTGTGCGCATCGTCAAAATCTCGGCGAGGAGACAGCGACAGAGACAAAAAAGTTGCTGGGCAACTAAGTTACTCGTCGGCGCCCTACCTTAGATGTGACAGTTAGATGGTTTCAACATTAGTGAAGTTTCAACTTAGCGCTACAAAGATCTTTTGACGCCTGAATATCACCGAGGGGCGTTGTAGGTAAACAATTGTGAGATTGTCACAGAAATTGTATTGACAAAACAAGATGGCGGGGTTACTTCCGATTTTTGGGCCAAAAGAACCTTGTTGCGTGCAATTAGGAGGGCAACTTTACTATACAGAAAGCTGTTATGTGACTTTTTTACCATCCCTACAATTTTACTGAATTTCCGTCTCGATCCCATTGAAGAAAAAGCTTTGAAAAAGTTGGTTTCAATCAGCATAACTGTGTTAATGTTTGTTGCTGTTAAAAGCTAATTCTAATAGTTTAAGCCTTTCTTACATATCTATTATTATACCTTTATCTTACATTATATTAATAGATTTTATATGATCGTGTTTTTATATAATTATTGATTGATGGCAGCGAAATATTTCATGAAGGTTTAGTACAAATAAGTGGGAAATAATAGACCGAATGTTGTATCATGCTATTTAAATACATTGGAAGCACGAACGTGGACGTGTTTCTTTTATGAAGATGTATCTACTTTATCGCCCTTATATAGCATAGCATTCGCATGGTTATGTGACCGGGCTTAAAAGCTATAATTGTGTGTCAGAAGTTCAGTTCAGTATTAATTGTATGAAATAACTGTTGGTGCCATAAAACGTTTAAATTGTATAGCTAGCGTTGTTAGGAATCTTAGGAAGGTATTAAATATAAATCAAACATCAAAGGAATAGACGCTTCGATATTATAGCAGAAAGAAAGTGGTACGGTTATATTTATAAATTAATTAAAAATATCGATAGCATCTGTCCCCAATTTTAAAGTATCGACAAAATTAACAACACTAGCTTAAAAGCGAATTGGAACGTCAGAGATAACACTTACACATTCGATTATACACATATCGATTCAAAGCAATATGAAATCGCACGTAACATTATAATATAACTGTCATTAAAAATCTGTTGCTGGGCGAATGCGGTATGACGTCATACGGATTGTTTTCTATTGGTAGTTGTATATCGCTATATATACACACAATACTTGTGCAAATGTATGGTAGGACATAGTCACAACACCAATATTACCAAAATTTGTAGTAAAATAAAATTATCTCTTGAAGGAAAGTTGATGCACTTTAAAAATGTAAAACGCATGATGTCGTCTAAATTAAGCTAGAAATATAATGTATTGTCCTATTGTGATTGTAATCTTATGTTGTTTAAGCCGCGTTTTAAATCTAACGTATATTATTATGTTTATAGGGAATTTTATCGTGTTACAATGACGTGCAAAATGTTGATTGCATCTGGCTTAAGGATAAAGTTAAACTTTTGGGATATTTTATCAAGTTAAATAACAAAGAAAGGTTAATGTTAATGTTTTTGATCTCTTGTGTTAAAAGTTTCCTCCTATGAGGATAATTTAAGTGGAAATAAATGAAATTTAAAACAAGCAGTGATTATTTGTCGAACACTTTCCTGGAAATTTTCTGTTATTCCACTGAGAAATATGGGAATATTAGTTTTCGGTGACGGGGATAGGTTATTTTGCACGTCAGTGTAATAATCTCAGAAGTGATGATAGGTATGTAGCTTCTCATGACAAGTTGGTAACTAGTGACAAGTACTTATTTATTTCCTGTGTCGGGTATGTGTGGGTTAAACTGTTGGAATGCGATGCAGGATAGAAGTTGCAGCTTAATGAACAAATAAATACTAAATTACATACATTCCGTATGAAACTTGTAAGCGCTTAGCGGTGTTGAGTGTAATTTGATGTGTTTCTAAGATGTAACTACTATCTTGTGTCCAAGAATATGGAACTTTATAATGCAATACGTGCTTTAAATTACGTTGGCCCTCAAAGTAGATGTTTAAAAATTGGTTTTATAAGTGTTAGAACACATGAAATAATGTAAATTTCGTTAAAAGAGCATTGGCTTGAAAAGGTGCCATTGCACGATGGACTGAGAAAGAGGTTATATTATAGTCTGTGGTATTTGTTTAAAAAATACAAGTTGCTTTATGGCGAGACTATAGTTTTTGCTGTTTGCATATTTTAATAAAAAAGCGATGTAACATATTAAATATGCTATCTCGCATGCATGTTTCTGTTGACATGTCTAACAACAAATTAATAGAATATTATCCATATTAAATATAATTGTATTCTTAGTATTTTAATAAATTAGAATACTTTTAATTTTTGTTTATTTATATTTTTATAGGTATCATGATTATTTTGGTCTGATGTGTAATTGTAAAAAGTCAATGTTAAAATGAAATTTTTGTTTTTTTTTATTTTTTTGTGACTAATGTAAATCTTATCCAATTTTAACCAATTAGAGGTCATGAATTATCAAAAATTAAGTTAACTAAATCTTTTTTATTGCACTCCAGTGTACTACTATGGATACTGGTATTATAGTGTAAGACTAAAATCTCATTTTTCTAATGTAACTACTTCTAGCGGCGCGACGTTTACAAACATTGGTTGGGCTACATGGCCAATATTTGAATGCAATGTTCAACATTGTCTATGAAACCAGTAAAAGCGTTGGACGTAAAAGTTGGTGGTGGCCGGCGAATGTCTGTAGGTGTGGTTTACTGTATAATACATTCCAATCATAGCATAGATTCACTTCACATCGCTGTGTCCGATACTTAGTGATTATTGGGCAACTTTTTAGTGGTTTATGTGCTGCATATTATGATGGTCTTTCAAAAAAAAAAAAATATATCGTAATGGAGTGATATAATTTATCGCAAAAAGTTGAAAGAACGCAAGAGTATTTTCAGATTCAGTTTCGAGTGGACATTTTGTTGGATCTCGCTATATGTGACACTAAATATTGTTATTGCAACAACTATTTTCAGTCAAAGGTGTCGCCCAACTGTCGGGCACCTGTTGCCCGATATTTAGTTGCGTTCTTGTACAGACGCCAGCACATCAAGCTACCCGAAACTGTCAGATTTTCCCAATCAACTTTGAGCCTTATGCTTTAGCAATAAAGTTGAAAATCTATTAAAAAAATCTGACATATTGTAGTAGCTTGATGTGCTGGAGTCTGTACTATGGAATGACAAGGCTTAGAACTCTGTCTTCCACTTTCTTCCCTTCGCGCTGGGTATTATGACTCATAATATCTAAAAAGTCGTCCAACTTCAGTTTAATTAATAAATGTAATTAATGTATGTTGTTCACAGTGTTGAGTGATAAAATCAGTATGTATAAGATTTCGCTTAAATAAATAAAATTGTATTCAACTTTGTTTTTTTTTTTTTTTATAAACTGTAGTTGCCTCGGAGTTTTAACGAAATATTGACAGATCATATGAAGTTCGTATGTATTTCCAAACACTTGGCTCCCGCAACAGTTGCATCTTTACTTCTATGAAGCCACAAACATTATCTTATTGGTACGTGGTTAATTTCATTGTTTTGTTAATTTGACACCGCGCTAGTTCGCCTTTTCCTATCACTACTGGTCTGTGAAAACTTGAATTAGGAGTACCGAATTCAAGTAAGTATGATTACTTTCAGAAAATATTACGATAAAGACCGACATGAGCAATCACCAAATTGCTTACCCCGAAACGGCGATTAAGGCCAAACGGTAGTCTGATAAGAACCGCACCTGCGACCCTGGACGTCAGTACCCAGCTGAACTCGTTGCACTATTTAGGTGACTCCTCACATATCCTTTTAATTCAGACTTCCTTCCTAGACTGGATTGAAACGCAAGACAAACCCATTTGCTTGAAATGCTTCAATCATTCGTGAATTGGTAAATTACATAATACGCGTGTGAAATCCTGGACTATTTTGGCTTTGCAGACGAAAAAAAATCTCTTGAATAACAGATTCTTTGGGAATTGAAGAGATACAGTTCACCTCAGACGGAAGTCTGCCAAAACAAGCCTCAGAACCTGGGCCACCGCAGACGTCATTGGTATCGATATTTAAACAATAGCAATGATAAAACAAAAAAATATATTGAATTAATGATATTTTTTGAGTTGAGAAAATCTTTTTTTTTTTTGTTCTTTTCGTGTTTAGACATCGATACCCGTCACTTACCTATGTGAAGTTTAAAAAAAAAACAGATTTTTTAAACAGATATTTCACCACCTTTAATGATTTTTTCCCTAGAGGGTATAATGAAGTCAATACATTGGCTAGAGCCAAATTAACTGTTACCTATGTGCCTACCTAACTGATGCCGTTTGCACGCCAAAAACTGCTAAAAACGTAGGTAATTTCATTAAAATATTAGCAGTTTCATAGAAAATGATGGCGCTAAACTAGCTCACGTGAGAGTGGACTGTGGCGCTAAGTAGTCAATCACGAACACGACTGCTAATTCCCGATCATAATTTATGACGACGGACTGTTCGCATAGGCATTCAATAATTTCGATTTTGATATCTAGGGGAGAGAGACTCCGGAGGGTTGTATCAAATTTCACGCTAATGGAGTATACGAGTATCTCCGCCGAAAACAGTCTTAGCTCTATGCACGTTTTAGATACAAATAGGTAGTAATATCCTCTATAGGAGTTTAATAGAAAATAGTACAAATTATCTAGATAAGATAAAACCGGCCAAGTGCGTGTCGGACCACGTGCAATGAAGGGTTCCATAGTTGGAATGAATTTATCCCAAGAACAAACTTAACATTGTAGTTGAAAATCATGTTCTCCCATAAATTGCAACTGCAAATTTAAATTGGTCGACTATTACTCGACAACTTGTAAAGTCTACTTAGCTGTGATAGTTTTCTTTTTAATTTATTTATACCTACTACAGCCGTGATTTTTTTCACATATCCAAAAGCAACCATTTAGCTGGCGGCTGGGGGACACTTGATACTAACAAAAATTAGCACTTTAAAGCTTAATATTTTACAAACGGATCCCTGAATCGAAAAATTGTTTACACAAACCTGCAATATTGAAAGACCTATCCAACGATACCCCACACCATGGCGTAGACGAGAAAAAAAAACATCCCCGCTACGTGTAGAGGAGGTACGTACCTACCCTAAAAAAAAATATTTTACTACTTTGTCGCCGTGATTAATATGTATATCCATGTCAAATTATAGCTTTCTAGTAGTAAGAGTCTGAGCTAAGCTGCGGACGAACGGACGGACGGGCAGACGGACGTGGCGAAACCATAAGGGTTCCTTGTTGACTACGGAACCCTAAAAAACGACATAAATGGAAATGAGGCGTTATGTCACAACTCTTAGTACCGAGGTAGATTCTGACAGAGGTGGCTGGTCGGCCAAATAGATGTAAATAAAACCAACTCTATTGAACTTTCAATTTTTTTTTTTTTGCAAATCATCACATCAATATTTTAATAACTTGAACGTATTAGATCAAAGGCCAAAGGCGCACCAGTTGCTTATATAATCACCTTTATAATAGATAGGAAAGCAAGTACCTACATAAACAACTAAATACCCTGTACCTACATAAAAACCGAAGCATACAGTAAGTAGGTACTTACTTGTAATTCGTCGTTGCATCACGGGCAGCCAGTTAGCGCCGTTAGCGCGGCGCCGGATCTTGTTGCGGCGCTAATGTTTCCTTCCAGACTTGGAGACGACCCACAAAATAGCTAGAGCTATCCACTTGGAAGTACGGATGGGAATGTAGGGCAAAAGGTTTTAGGACGGATTACCCATTGGCTTGTTTTGTAATGATAATTACTTTGCATATAAAAGGTGTAACTTAAATAAAACACAACCTCTTAAGGGGGCATTGGACTCATCATTCATCAGACATGAAATCGCGAAAAAAAAAACAGCTGTTCCCTACATTTATGTTCGCATAACTCGTCAAAATGTAGGGAACGGCTGATTTTTTTTTTGTTTGGTCTCGTAGTAAAAGTTGTTCATACTGATGAGTACAATGAACCCTTATCAGGTTGTGCGTTATTTAAGTTACAGCTTGTGCAGATACTATTTATTGTATAGAATCAAGTTCTTCTAACTGCACAGACAGCTGTGTGCTGAGGAGTTTGTTGCGCCACTTCTTCTTCCCAGTTAAAGCACTGGAAAGTGGTGACAGGCGAGCGTTTTGGGGGACTGGCAAAAAAAAATCTGCTGTTTAATACAAAAGTTCAATAACTACCTACTTGACCAAAATGTATGAAACAGCTGATTTTAGGCTATCACACGAAAGAGTGCTGTTTGCACATTCTCAAACATTTTTTCTTTTTTTTAGGCCGCATCGTTTTCGACTTTTCATGAAAAATGTAAAAAAAAAAAATACCGCTCCCTCCTTATCTCCGAAATTTGCATAGAGAAAAATCTGAAATTATTCTATGTGATAGAAGTTTATGTAAAGATAACAGGACAAATAAAACGATGTCTCTAAACAGAACACTTTATCAGAAAAAAAAAATATATATATTATAATGGTACGGACCCCGGTGCGTAAGTCCGACTCGCTCTTGACCGGTTTTTTTCGTGATCATAGAGTTGGTCCCGTAGTGAAAGTTGTTCATATTCATGGGTAGAATAGGTACCCTGTAAAAATTTGGAGACGGAAAAAAAATCACAGTATATGTAGATAACTCCTATCTATCAAATTTGATCTGCAAGTTCACCGGGTGAAAAAACAGTAAGTAAAACAATATTTAATTTCAATTTAATGTGTTAAGTACATTTTTTTGTAAAAAAAAATATGTTATGGTTGATTATGTATGTGAACGTATTTTTTTTTATTTTAAGTATTTTAGGTTTATATTTAAGAATAGATTTTAAATTAATAATTACTGAACGATTAAGTGCTACGAACACCTATTGCGGACCAAATACTTGGTTGACTAATAAATAAATATATTATTACATATTATTTAATCGGGTCGGAGATGCAATGTGAACTGAGATTTACTAGTGCCATAAGTAGTAGGTATTTTCTTCTAAACCACATTAAAATCTACTTACCTATTTGGTAGTTCCTATGGCACAGTTAGACAGAAACGCAAATAATATAAAACTGTCATATCATATTAAGTAATTCTCTCAAGTAATCCTGAGCACGCTTGAATTAGGTACCTGCGTGGGTGCAACGTCTAATGCTAAATTATACGTTATAAATGTAATTAAACACTACTGCTCTATGTGCCTACCCACCAGGGAGAAATCGTGAGGAAATCCTCACGTGTGTTTGTCGTCACTCATTACTCAGTTTGCCGCCACTCGGGTAAACTCAGATATGAACAGTGTACTTCGCGCCCCCGGACCGACTCCTGCGCATCCGTGGTGAGAACGCGTGTGATTGGTTGTTGATAAAGTGAAGTGGGCTTGGATTTTTGAATGTAGATTTTTTGGAGGTTGTGATTTTCTGTTTTAGAGTGATTGTAAGTATGGGTTGACATATTCTTTAAATACTTTTTTCTCTTCTATTTTATCTGTTTTTTTTTGTGGAAATGTAAGGAAGAAAGTAGGTGGGAAAAGAAACAACGTACATATTTTGACGTTTACAGTCGCGTTTATTGAAGGTAGATAGAATTTTCTTACTGATAATTAATGAAGAACAGAATAAACTGGTGCTGGGTGTAATATCATTTTATGATTATGAACGTCAAATCTATTACAGATATAGGTGCTTTAAGATTATGTTACTAAAATTACAATGGATGATTACAGTAAGCAAGTACTTAATTATACAACGTGTAACGTTAAATGCGCAAAACCTGAAAATAGTTTGATCAGAATAACGAGCAGAATTAATTGAACCACTTTTTAAAATAGGTCACATTTTTCAAAAAATCTTCCATTGCCATGTAGGGCAAGCAAGCCAATGTCAGCGCGGCGCAGCGGCCCGGTGACCCTCCTCCCTCGATAAAGCGTCGTCGCAGACACAAGAAACGATCAGAATGGCCAGTAAAACTAAAACAGCATATAAAACCTTTACAATTTTTTGAATGACTTATTTTCTCTTTCTCTTTTTTTTTCTTTTTTTCTTATTTTCTCTCTGAAATAGGTCAATTGAATTAAAAATCAGTTGGGGTGTCTGAGGTTTTGCGCATTTAACGTTACACGTTGTATATATTAGAGAGGCACCTGTCACTGACAAAGTAGACATATCTTAGACCTTATACCAAGGTACTATGATTTATTAATTTTCGCCACAAAACAGAACCGTAAATACTACCCACCAACCTTCATAGTATAATAGTTTATCATGCTGCGAAATCACAGGGGTACTTGCCCCTGTGATTTACCCCAGGATTACTACAGGGTTATACCTACATCCAAGCAGATTTTATCACACGATTATTCCAATTTATTCAACTACCTAAGGGTTGTTTTTACAATAATCATTGCGGTTTGAAAGCTTTTGTATCGAAAATATGTCAAACTGTCATAATTATATGAGTACTGAAAAATCAGACCTAAACCAAATTTTAAAACTAATATTATCACTACATAGTATAAAACAGTCGCTTCCCTGTCTGTCTGTCCCTATATATGCTTAGATCTTTAAAACTCCGCAACGGATTTTGATGCGGTTTCTTTTAATAGATAGAGTGATTCAAGAGGAAGGTTTATATGTATAATACATGCATAATATAGTAGAGAAACACTGATAATTTTAAAGGTTTCTAATGTGATGTCGTAAATAAAGACATTTTTTTGCGCTTCCATTGTAAACGCTGGCTGAACCATTCGAGATAGATCAAAATAATGTACTACAGTATTGTACAACTTAAAAAGTTCTACAAAAAAGTCCGGGATGGTATATGTCTATCTCTTAGGGATAACCCACAATAATCATTTTTTGTCCTTAACTTTTTACGAGAAATAATGGCTTATTAAAGAAGCAATTTTAGGCAATACAGCATTAATCCTTATCCATTTAAGTACCTTAAAAACATTGTGCATTTAATTTAAATGAATATTTTCGAAGATATTACAGATTTCAAATGCGGGCGTTACCGGCCGGTGGCGCTTGAAACTACCCAACGGATTTTGATGTTTTTTTTTTTTTTAATAGATATAGTGATTCAAGAGGAAGGTTTATAATATGTACATATAATACAAGCATAATATAGTAGAGAAACACTGATAATTTTAGAGGTTTCTAATGTGATGTCGTATATAAACACATTTTTTGCGTTTATATTGCAAACGCTGGCTGAATCCTACGAGATAGATCAAAATAATGTACTACAGTATTGTACACCTTAAAAAGGTCTACAAAAAAATCCACAATGGTATATGTCTATCTCTTAGGGATAACCCACAATAACGATTTTTTATCCTATACTTTTTACGAGAAATAATGGCTCTAAAATTATCAGTGTTTCTCTACTATATTATGCATGTATTATACATATAAACCTTCCTCTTGAATCACTCTTATCTATAAAAAAATTGCATCAAAATCCGTAGCGTAGTTTTCAAGATCTAAGCATACATAGAGACAGACAGACAGCGGGAAGCGACTTTGTTTTATACTATGTAGTGATCAGCATTGCACCCGTGCGAAGCCGGGGCGGGTCGCTAGTTTATTTATATTAAAAAAAAAACAACGAACGTAGCGTATTTTTTTCCTCGTACCGTCGTATTTCTTGATCTTTTAATCTATAATAGGTAGGTATGGCTATTGCTACTAGCTGGCTGCCGGAACCTAACATTTTTTGTATAACTTGACATTTTTATTTACCTAATACCTACGTATCTTATCAGTTTTCCTTATAGGAATTCCTGATGGGACTGTCCCCGACCCCATCAGCAGTTAGGAAAGAAACTAGAAACTACAATAATCTACATACCATGGACTATTTGTACAACAAAACTTGATGTCTACTCAACTACTTATCATCTAGGTAAATCAATTACTGAACAGATTCTGAGTAGTTAGCTCTAGTGCCATCTTGCAGACAGCAGAAGCTTTACGTACCCATCTATTAGATTATGCTAATGCGAAAAAGTAGGACAGATTTATATACACAACGTGTAACGTTAAATGCGCAAAACCTGAAAATATTTTGATCAGAATAACGAGCAGAATTAATTGAACCACTTTTTATCATAGATCATATTTTTTTTTAAATCTTCATTAAAAATGTTGCCGTGTCTATTTATTAATAGGTCAAGCAAGCCAATGTCAGCGCGGCGCAGCGGCCCGGTGATGATTCCTCCCTCGGTAAAGCGTCTTCGCAGACGCAAGAAACGATCAGAATGGCCAGTAAAACTAAAACAGCCCATAAAACCTTTACAATTTTTTTAATGACTTAATTTCTCTCTGAAATAGGTCAATTGAATTAAAAATCAGTTGGGGTGTCTGAGGTTTTGCGCATTTAACGTTACACGTTGTTTATATTTTTTCTTCTTCCTGACATGAGACCTGCGGGGTAAGTGGCTGGCCATGTTTGTCGAAGAACCGATGGCCGGTGGACCAGACGAGTCCTAGAGTGGAGACCGCGTATTGGCAATCGTAGTGTGGAACGCCCCCCAGCTAGATGGACCGACGACCATAAGAACGTGGCTGGGGTAGACTGGATGAGGAAAGTGGAGGACAGGGTGTTGTGGCACAGCGATATGCTGAGTTGATAGAGGTTTAATTTGTTCACGTTTCTTATTTCTTATATGTACAAAGAGACCGCCGCAAGTCTTAAAACAATAATACTTAGGTACATGTAAGTATCTAATCATAATATAATGCACATACAAATAACTTCGTTCTGCGCACGTAATTTTAAATGGCAAGGAAAACCGTTACCTATGCAGTTGCACCACCATAACTGTTTTATGGAGTCGTAAACCATGAATGAATAAGTTTTCATGTTTATATTATCTTAGATATTCTCAATCCGTGCGGACACTTCAAGTTTGATTATGATTAGAGCCTTTGGTTACCCTTGATTAAGTTTGTTTCCCGTTTTCACTAATAGATACACCAACATCGACCTAAATTATTGCCTTAATAAAATAGTGCTGTTGGATTTTCAACGCTCAGTTCAAAATCGAACAGAGCGCTATTTTTTTCCATTTCTTTTTGTACGAGTATCGCCGTATTGAAAGCGCTACTGGGGGCGTAGCTGGCACTAGGCAAGCCTGACACACGCTCGTCCGCAGTAGAATCAAGGCAAAATATCCCGACAGTTTTCCAAGAGGGGTACCTAAGTAGTAAACCCCGCAGTTAGGCAACTTATCGCCGCCCTCTGCCTGTCTGCCTCTGACTGAAGCCAAAACCGATGTAGGCGTCCAAAACAGTATTTTTTCTCTGAACATTGAATACAAACTACTCGCAGCTGAAATGTAAATCTATTTATGATTACATCTCTATAATTATCAAAATCTGTGCAATTTTTGAATTACGTCGTAATGTCGTCCTTCCTACAAAATGAGTAAATTAGATATTGTTATTTCAGTAATCGACAGTGGTTTTAAGCAATTTTAGAATTTATTGTCATTACCTACCTAACATCATATTTATTAAGTTGTCACGAACATAGTTAAGTTTGTGACGACGTAATAATACAAAAATGCATAAATGCATGCTTTAATTCTTTAGTAATGCCCTTCTAGTGGCAACCACTGATCTCTAAATATGTTTTACCTGTGGATAATGCAGTGGACTGCAACATTACTACCTGTAATTTGTTAATCTTATGTACTATACATATTGTAGTTGTTTATTATCCCTTAATAAATAAAATAAAATAAAATAAAACATAGGTAATATGTATTCGTATTCATTTTAGTAACAAACTAGTACTAAAACGAATTGTACAATGTAAATAAATTGTAAATTGTACGCAAAATACGCGCAATGACGTGGAGATGCGGACGCCAGCCCGTATTACCTATTACCTACTAAAACGAATACGAATGTTTCCTGATTATTTTTGACACACTTAAACGACAGAGGTAACTGCAGCCGTCGACAACATGTCTCTCGTGTATTTGATCACCAGTGAGAAAATTGCAGGCTGTTCACAAATCGGTCTAGCAAATCCAAGTTTCCCTCTCAAATCATCATTAATTCGTGGAATCACTTAACCTGAATAGATTTAAAATTTCAAGTGTCTACATTATGTTTACTTAAACTTACAATGCGTGCGTGTGAGTACTTATCTTCCCTATTTTATTGAGATAGCGGCTCACTGGACTGATTGTGATAACCTTTTATTCGAATGTGATAAGTGACACAAGTGGCTATTCGCGATTATCATCTAACAATAATGTAAACAATGTTTTTGTTATTGATGCAGACAAAAATGTAGTGTTTTTACGCCGATGTAAAACTGATAGTGAATGCCTAAGGAATTAAGTCCGCCTTTGTACCTTTTTGTGTGCGAAAAGTTTAAATAAATAAATAACTGAAACTTATAGGTGTATAAAGTACTCCATATTTGAATAAAGCATACAAAACTAAGCCTCATTGAAAGAAATTGATTTAAGTATGACGACGCTAGGGTCCTGTAAAAGCAACTACTTAGTTTTAGGGGTTATTGTTATTACATTGCTCGATCATGTACGTAGTATTATGTAGGCTATGAAATCTGTTAAAAGTATTTGCATGATATATTGTAAGTTTTAGAGGCTTCCTTATTCGAAGAGCCACAGGATTGCAAATACCTAAAGGTATAGTTTTGTGGTCTCTTTATGTCTGATTGTTTGTCCACCATCTGTTCGATTCAAAGTTGAAAATGTTTTCGAATTTAAGGTTTATGTAAGTAGGTCAGTTATATCAAATCATATTATCAGGCCTTGTTTTACAAATTACTGATACGTTAATCAATATTATCTGCAGCAGGCTATGTAGCGGTAGCTGATAGATCTCTCTGATAGTTGCCGACAAACGGGTTTCTAGATAAAAATGCATGTTTTTAGTAATCTGACAGCGGGATTAGCTTTGATATCCCCGCTAGTTTGTAGGTCAAACTGCTGAAGGTAAGGACATAAAGTATTATTTACTATAAATGGCAATCACAAGTGTCTGTTATTTTTGCACCCGTTTTGGAATCGGCTCTCCGCATCAAACCTCTCCTTCCTCAGTGAAAACATAAGTAAATCACGTCTGTACTCCCTGAAGAGGTAGCCTGAGGTGTAGAGTACACACACAATTTCGCCAGTTATACAGGGAAAATTTTTAACCAGTGCTCAAAGTTTAACCATGAATTCAGCACACGATTCTAGATAGCGTAGAATATTCTCCCTAGCGTAGAAATTTTTCGTTAGTTATCCAAAAAAAAAAAAAATAGCTGTTTCATAGAAAAATGTAGATAACTTAAATAACGCACAACCTCTTAAGGGGTCATTGTACTCATCATTATGAACAACTTTTACCATAGGACCAAACCTGAAATCGCGAAAAAAAAATCAGCTGTTCCCTAAATTTGTGTTCGGATAAGTCGTCAAAATGTAGGCAACAGCTGATTTTTTTTTCGCCAAATTATGATTGGTCCTATAGTAAAAGTTGTTCATAATGATGAGTACAATGACCCCTTATGAGGTTGTGCGTTATTTAAGTTACAGCTTGTATACACGTATATAATAAAAAATAAAGAAAAAGACAGGAACTTATTGGACATCAAAAAATTCGTCCGCATCGCTGTCAATGGGATATAAGCCCAAAAGGCTGGCAGCATTACCACGTTTAATAGCGATGCTGATTCTTTGGGATAAAAATAGGCCAGCCCTCTGGTCACGTGAAGAGTCAACCAACCGCTTGGCAATGTCTCGAAATATTCGATGAGCACTCGGAACCCAAAGCCCAACGTCAGTCAGTCGTCAGTCAGACGTCGTCGTCGTTTGGTGTTTCAACTCCAAATGTCAGTCAAATGCGAAGTGTAATCGAATCCAGGCCAGAACCACATGCATTTGACTCAGTATTCGAGTTCCGTTCATCGGATAATCATTTGAATATCCTTCATAATTTAATGCCAGCACATACAGTTACATAGGGAACGCACTGCACATAACACGTATTATGTAAAGTACATGCAGCTGATGAATAGGGCCCATTGTTAGCACAAGGCTTAATTAGCATGTTAATTAAGATCATCCGTGATACACATCTTATGGCACGTGGCCGCAGCGGGGTTGTCGGTAGCGAATGAAGTTCTTAGAGTTTGATGACGTCATAGGTTTGTAGTTATTTATATGACATAGTATCCGTTGTGCATTGATTTTGCACTCATAGTTGAATGGCTACTGAAGATATTCAATGAAGTGGCTTTGTATGGATAGCGTCACGAGGTTGTTGCGGTTATAGTTGCCATTAGTGAAAAATGAATTATGAATTTTATGCAAAAAAAAAACATACGTATACTCCTCGAAAGGGTGGACCAGGGTGAAGATTTTTGAACCCCGGAATTTGCCATTTTTAAAAAAATGCGGTATTGTATCCTCAAACTGTTTTGTGAAAATAAATGGATCGTTCTGAAATTACTCTTGAACCTGCAAATTATAAGCTACTTTCTTCTTTTAGATTATTATCGATCCAAAAACTATTTGTAGCACAAAAAGACTGGGCAAAGGTATTGTCAGGTGTGGGGTTCGAACCCACGCTCCCTCTCGGGAACCAGAGCTTAAATCTGGCGCCTTAGACCACTCGGCCAACCTGACGTGACTACAAGTTTCCAAATTACGGAGAGCTATCGGTCACATTGTATCATGTAGGAATTTAAACGTTCAACGATATGAAATGTAATATTGAAAATATATTCATTTTCATAATCTCTTAACAAACTATTTACACTAGGTACTATATTAAAAGACTAACTAACTATATATAAATAAATACAAAAACAAAAGGATATTTAGGCGTCGAAGTACTCGTCCGCATCGCTGTCAACATATTGAAAAGTGTTTTGCAATCGATACCGATGTCCTCACTTACCGCCGCCTACTTATACAGAGTCAAATTAAATTATCTAGCGAAACTCTGCAGACGTAATGATGTCGATAACTAAACACGATAAAATAAAAATAAAAAAAGATTACATTTTTTTTTATTTTTACTGTATCGTTATATACTTATAGGTATGTAGTCAACACCGATTGTCGATAACCTTTCGACGCGGCGGTACCCTTTAGACCGATACAATGCTGACTAGTCTGATGAGCCTAGAAGTTTACTTGTACCCGGAATCTCCGAAACCCTGAACTGGAATGCTGCTTTGTGGCGCGAAAAGGTACTAGGTAACTACTGCGGTGCTTGTGATGCTTCCCCGGACAATCTATTTTTCAGGGATCAATTTACAAAACTACCTTACCTACTTAGGGGTTTATACAGGGTCCCATTAAAATAGATGGAGAAATTTTAACACAGCGCTCAGTAGAAGTACTGAGCGCTGTGTTAAAATTTCTCCAAAGATATCCAAGCAAAAAAAAAACAATGATTAAAGTGATTTTATTTTGACCTAAAACAATAAATTGCATATTAGTGTATTTTCGTTAGCTGATTTATTTTTCTTTTTTGGTGGTCTGAATGATTTCTAAAAGTTTGAACATCTGTTTTAATGGGACCTTATATAATATGTATAAACGTTGCGTAACGTTAAGTAATGATTATCGGCTGTTTAACCATACATTTATTACGTTTAAACGTCGTCTTAACTTGACGCAACGTTTATAAATTAATGGGTTGGTCAGATATTAAGTGATAGTCATCTTCTGCCTGCCTTTTCCCAACTATGTTGGAATCGGCTTCCAGTCTATCCGGATGCAGCTGAATACCAGTATTTTACATGGAGTGACTGCCCATCTGACCTCCACAACCCAGTTACTGGGTAATACGATACCTCTGTAGTGTATGTTATCAATTAATTTTTTCTCTCGTTTCTGAACTGAACTTGTGCTAAGCTTTCTTTAACTAGGTATCTTTAAATTTCAACATAGGTATATACATAAAGGGTCCGTCAGGACATGACAACGTGTCATCTGATTAATATTATCCTCAAGGGACGACCTTTTCCATCAACTGTCCTATTACTGATGCAAACCTGGTAGCAGCTAATCCTTTTACAGTTCAATTGGTACCTAATTGGGTACTGCATAATTTTATTTTATTTATTTATTTATTAAAACTTTATGCACAAGTAAAAAAAAAACACTGTACAAAGGCGGACCTAATGCCTGAGGTATTTTCTACCAGTCAACCTTGGGGTGATGCAGAGACCAAGTATGGCAGGTGCAACATACGAAGGGATTATGAAAAGTAATGCCCGTTTTCACTACACCTAAATGTATTGCCTGATAAAAGCGTGGTGTGACCCGGTGGTGTCGGCCCTGACCTACGAGGTCGTCAGTTCATACCCATGCAGGCCCTTTACTTTGTTTTGTGTATTTAATTTGATCTCAAAATGATGAAGGAACACATCTTGAGGAAACCGGTAATTCCTAGAACCAAAAAATTCGAAGGCATGTAGCATCCACAAACTGCACCGAGCCCACGTGATGATATTATGAGTTATAACCCACTCCCCCTCTGGCATTCGTTTAGGTGTCGTCTACTGTTAACGAAAACGGACATAATAAGTAGCATAGCTCCTATTACCTGTGTGACTAGCGATATCTATATTTTCTTTGTTTAGGTACCATTTTACCAACCCGCACTGGGCCCGCGTGGTGGATTACAGCGCACTCCCTCTCACCGAGAGAAGGCCTGTCCCAGCAGTGGGAACATTACAGGCTGACTGAGCTAGGTACCCTTGCCGTTGCCGTTGTTAGGATGCAATTACAACTGCAAAGCCTGTTTTTGCCAGCGGAGACATAACTAAAATTATGTGTGTGTGTGCGTATGCGTCGTGTGCGTGTGCATGTGCGTGTGCGTGTGCGTGTGCGTGCGGCGTGCGCGCGTGTGTGTGTGTGTGTGTGTGTGTGTGTGTGTGTGTGTGTGTGTAGTTGTGAAGTCTCACGACTGTTTTAGCTAATCCGCCTGAAATATCTCGGACAAGATAACATAGTCGCCGTAATTATTCACACTTAACCACAGAGGTACCTAGTTCTGTCACCCTCTGTTAGTTAATTAAAATACTTTTAACTCTCTGTAACTATACCTACTGTCATATACATATTTAGATCTTTATCTAAGCAACCGCAAACGACCACAGTAAAATACTGTAAATTACGTACTCACGTGAAATAAAGACGTGCAGAAACTCTAATGTAGAGAGGGTCCACAAAATGTGTCTCTTGAATAAGCTTCCCTGTTTTAGGCTTTTAGCAGTAGGTACTTCCTTTGAGTATGAGAATCAACGGAGACTGTGAGACTGTCTTATGCAATTTTGACGTTTAAAAAGTTCTGATTCTTAGGGCTGATTTTTCCAACGCCAGTTTATTAATATCCTATATTTTGAATTTTTGACAGTACAAAAATTATCTGTCAATCGAACCATTCATGACGTTTGACAGTTTTTGTAGGAAATAACTGTGAAAATTTCAAAATTATTCCTCGAATAAAATTACCAAATGATTGAAAAATCAGCGCTAATTTGAATAAATGATTTGTATTGTTTTGAATCGGCTTTGTCAACAAGACAACAATATGTAAAAATGAAAACTCATTATTGCTCCTGTGTGGCCATTTATGAGGCCGATATTAGGGACTTGTTTTGTGTTCCCCATCAGTTCCCTATCAAAATAAGGTCTAAACACAGACATGGGTACCTACTTAAGAGCTCTATCCAACAGCTTACAGTATAGCGCCCCGTGTTTAGTTTTCTATATTATAGTTGATGCATTACGATTACAGTTTGGTTTTTAGCAAAAAGTACTAAAATCTATTACGAATGACCACCATTTCAATGGCCAAAAGTGTGTATTGAGGCCTGTGTCCCAGTAGTGCGTTCCCACTACTGGGACACAGGCCTCCTTTCTGTGAGAGGGAGTGGGCCGTAATCCACCACGTAAGCCCAGTGCGGGAGCAGTTGTGGCTCAGTGGTAACGGCCGTTCTAGGTCGTAGGTTCGAACCCAGGCAGGCGCTTTACTTTGTGTAAATTATTTCATCACCACTGCTCTCAAAACGGTGAAAGAAAATATTGTGAGGATACTGGCATGTCCTAGAACCGAAAATTCCATATGAGAAGGCATAATATAGCAGTAAACATTTAGCAAGGCGAGACTTCTGAACCATACGATCACATGCAATGTAGAATACTTATGCTGAAACAGTTTAGCACAAATGGTTGATCTATTGTTTTCACAGTCGTTACTACTACCTGGTGTCTCTAGGACGGCAACTGTAATGATCAGCAATCATTTTGATGACTTAGCTCCACTTTTGTGTAGGGTTTATTTTTATCGTTTTCCGACATTATGCATAATTTGAGTCTTGTTTAAGTGACCACATACGTGAACATTATATTCATTTAGTGGAGCCTTATTGCTGGCCACTTTGAGCTGCAAGCTTGAACCAACTGCCCAGCAGGACTGCTACACAACCTAAGTAAAACGAATAACTAATTGATATTATCAACAAAAGTTATAATGAGTTTTCAGAGAAAAGATACCGAAAGTTTATTTGAAAGGCTTCCATGCCTTCATGCCTGGTTTGCATGCTCTGTAGGGATTGATTTTGAAATCAATCTCTACAGAGGAAATATTAGCCCCCATTGAGCGCCAACCTAGCTTTTTTGACACATCATACAAAAAAGATGGGAATAAAACGCAGAACACCACGCCAGTTGCCTGCACTTACTACTCGTAACACTAAGGTAATTTCCGTATTTTGTGCCCATCATAGAGTTGTGCGTAGTACATATATATCGAATTATCGATGATGCCCGTATTTTCGACTTCCTGGATGTAAACGGCAAACTTTGAGCCTGTTCTCAAACCAACGTAGTAATTAACATAATTAACTCTGTTGTTTGTCGGATTACGGCGTCATTTAGCGCCATTCGCCCGCGTTAGGCTGGCAACCAAAGTTAGAGCAAGAAAACTACTCAACCGAGTCACGCGGTAATCGTTTACCATTACTGGTTTTAAATATAAGTTCTAATTACATTCACAAGTGTTATCGTTTTAAATTGAAGTTGGTTTTCTCATTAGTGCGGTGTTAATTCATCATTATTGGTTCTGCATTCTCCTGGTGAATATTCGTTTAAAAGTGGGAATTGAAAGAAAAATAACAGAATTGAAAGTGATCGGACGAATTTTGATTCTAGTACCTATATTGGATTCGCTGTCAAATAAAACTAGTTGACATTTGAACTGTGTAAAGAATTCTATTGAAGTAAAACAGGTTTTGATAAAGAGACATTGTAAAAAGATGACGACGCAGTGTTCTGCCCACATGAAAGTGTTCTGGCTATGGTGCTTGGAGCACCTGGATTATATGCTGTATGGGACGTTCGTTCTAATACTGCTAATAATATTTCTTTACTTTATGATTGCGTAGCTGGCCTGTTAGTGGAAGGTAAATATTGTTTAAACACAGACTTATCTGAAATTAAATAGCCTTTAACTCTGATGTTGATTGTTAAGTTCGTTTATTTGTTGTAATTTGATTTTCCGTGTGCAGTTTTATTGACGAGCTGCGGTAGAGGTTGAAAAAGGTCAAGTGCATAGTGCAATCAATAAAAAATCTTCAGCAGATTAAAAAATGACAAAATTATTTCAAATCAAATCAAAAGTCATTTATTCAAACTAGGCTGAGAATCCGCACTTTTTGAACGTCAAAAATTACAAAAGACAGTCCCACAAAACGCCCGCCCGTCTCCACTTCCCAGTGCTTTCTTATTCGTTTATTACGTCTCTCCGTCTCTCTATTTTAATACGTCCGACATGGATTGCCCGTTATTTACATCTGCACAAAGCGCGTTCGTCTACGAGGGTAGACGCGATTAGTAGGTATATGTATCTTCTGTACCAATCAACGAGATCACTCACCCATTTAATACGCATTTGTAATTATTATGTTTCAATCAGCTGTAGCGAATTATTACATTTGCGTACTCTATAAGACGTACGCCAGTGCTAGATGATATCGATGAATTAATTCAATAATATTAAATAGGTAAGATAGATATTACCGATGCTTTGTTTCTTTACAAACTGTTGCGCAATAAGATCGACTGCCCCGGTTTATTGAAGCTTATTAGATTCCACGCGCCTTCTAGATATCTTAGGAATAAGATAACACCCCTGTGTCCGCCACTTCGAAAGTCTGTACTTGGTGCAAATTCTCCAATACCTAGATTTTGTAGAATCCTTAATGGCCGCAGTGACTTAGTAGATGTGCACCACGATAATATAAATAAATTCCTACGAGCTTTTGTAAACAATCCAATGGCGATTTAATTTCAATATTTTTAAAATTTTTATTTTATACCTGCATTTATTTTTTTAATGTACTCAATGTATAATTTTTATTTTATTTTCTTATCAATTTATGGTCAATATCTTTATTCATAATTCAATTAATAATTAATCTTAATGTAATAAAGGACATGTCCACTTTTTCTATGGACGTTGGTTTTTTATTCCGAGAGAAATTTAACCAGCATCAAACTGCACTAATATGAAAGCGACAAAAATATGGAACTTGAAACCATTGTAATAATATTTTTAGACCCCTCCATTTACGAGAAAAATAATAAATTATTTAATGTTAGTACATATATTTAATTTGAACATGGCAACCCAAAAAATAAGCCTACCATTGAATCATCTGTCAGAAATGACATTGTCAAAGTGTTCACACTGCACTCTGCACTTGCTCCCGCGCTCCTTGGCCTCCTTGTGTTTGTGTTTTCGTGTTATTTTGATTGATTTTCCTGAATTTAACGACCTGGCCTTCCCTCAACGGATTCTTCGATTTTGCACACGATTATATGTGAAGTTATAACCCTGACAACTTGGCTTTTTCATAACGGTTATTTGATATTGCAAGTAATTAGGACTTCTCCGTTCGGATTTGAAACCCCAAATGTAAGTACTTAAATATCTCCCTAAGTATTTTTGGTTCTTTGCTTCGTTTATATCATTTGATAGTCTGCAATCATAAACTTCCATTTCCTTTTCAGATTATTATAACAACTATGGCTCTCTGCATGAATTGTAACATAGCAATACATGCTAATCAGCTGTATGAATACAATGCTTTAAGCATGGGCCCTGAGATAGTCTCAATAGTTGAAGAATGGACTGCTCAGCAGGTAATGTATTACATATATTATTATGTGTCTAGAATAATTAGCATAAGTTCAAAAAAATTAAATAGCACTGCTTTGCTCATAGAATATGTAGACAAACGATACTGTGTTCTTAACATTTTATTTTGTTTTTAGGTGGCAGATGGAGATCGCATTTGCCAAGAAAGCATCAACCGCATAATAATAGAATTAGATAACAGGAACGAGCACAACATTGGTGACCGACAACTGGGCCATCAATCAGTATGTGTCTGTTGTGGCATCTCTATCTCAAGAAGAACAGGCAGGCGCTCTCGTCCTTTACCTGATGATCATCCTGAACGGGCTCATATAGCTAACATCATCTACCCCCGTCAGGTAAATATTTAAATTAAATAAATATCAACATTTCGTAATTGTACATATGATTACTGGAACACACAATAAATTAAAACTTAATTTCAGATTCCTGTTGATGCTCGAGCATGTAATGCCTGCTGGCAAAGGGCTCATTACAATATTCAAGAAGTAATAGATCCACCAAGAGATGCCCAAGTAACTTCATCAGTTGAAAGTAGGTCTAGCTCTGTGGCTGAACCTGTAAGTGCGCCCAGTTCAGACATAGATATTAACAATGTAATCCAAAATGAAAACAGGCATGTTGAATTAGATGGTTACACCCGAACTCCTGATTCATCAAACCATTGTTTTGTTCCTGAGTGCACAAATCCAGAACGTTTAAGAGTACCTATGTATCTAAAAAAACAAATACTGATGGACTATAAATTATATATTACTCCTAATGCCCGAGTATGTGAAGAACATGCTAGTGTTTATAATTGGGAACTGTTGAATGAATTTCAGTTCACAACACAGTTTACTCTGACACATATTTTAGAAATGTTAGATTTATTAAGAAAAAAAACAATTAACATCATTGATTTTGAAAATGTGGAAAATATGAACAACCACGTTTGTCGTTACTGGACAGGCTTGACAGTATTGAATTTTTTAGCAATACTGAGCTGTATTAATAATCAATTGTCAGTTGTTTGCCGCAAACCAAAAACAGCTTTAGGTTTGTATCTTATGAAAATAAGAACTGGGGAACCAATTAGAAGAATTGCTTCATTAATGTGTATGAATAAATCAGTAGCATGCATTTATATGAAAAAGGCACGCAACTGCTTAAAAGAATTTTATGTACCAATACATTTAGGTGTTAATCGTATACCAAGGGCTAACCTGTCCAGTAGAAATCTTTTAATCCCACAGGGACTTTTTGGAACAGCAGAAAATAACCTCATAACCATTTGCGATGGAACCTATATTTATCTACAAAAATCTTCAAATTACCTGTTTCAAAAAAAATCATACAGCTTACACAAGTTTGCAAATCTAGTGAAACCTTTTTTAATGGTGGCCACTGATGGCCACATTATAGATATATTTGGTCCATATGCAGCAACAACATCCGATGCTACAATTATGCAACTGCTGTTCCAAAATGAAAATTCTGATTTAAGACAGTATTTCAGGCAGAATGATGTATTTATTCTTGACCGTGGTTTTAGAGATTCTATCCCATTGCTAATATCTTTGGGCTATACTGTGTATAAGCCAGAAACACTTAGTGAAGGGGAAACTCAATTATCTACTGATAAAGCTAACAAGTCACGACTGGTGACACTGTGCAGGTGGGTTGTGGAAGTTGTAAACGGTCGGTTTAAACGGGATTTTAAAATATTTAGAAATAAATATTTCAATATAGGTTCTAGAAATCTTATGGATGATTTTAGAATTGCAGGAGCCATTTTAAATCATTTCCATCCCGTTTTGACTGACCGTCCTGATGCCCAATCTATACTGGAAAGAGCTAATCAAAGAATGAACATGCCAAATTACTTAGCTGACTATGTGATTGGGCATCAGCTTAATAGACGCCGAGCCAGTTTTGTTCAAATAAATGGTCAACTACCACAACTGAATATGTTCCCCACCATGGAAATGTCAGACTTAATTTTGTTCAGCTTAGGCGTTTATCAAATAAAACAGGCTCGCTCTTATTATGGGGAACATATTCGGGCGAACGGTACTTTTACTGTAGAAGTAAGTGAAGATGTACAATTGATAAACATTCCAGACATTTCGTCATCACATGAGATAGCTTTGATCAGAGGACGAATCAAGTCTCGCCACTACAGCAATAGAGTGTATTACACATATATTTTACTAAAAGTGGCAGAGACTAGTTGGCAGGATTGTATTTGTGGATATTATTGCAGTTGCATAATTGGGAAAAGGACTGTTGGAAGCTGTGCTCATGTTATGACAATTGTCTGGTATCTCGGATGGGCTCGGCATCAAAATGATATATCTCCACCTGCTCAGTTTCTTGACAATATTTTAATTAGAGAAGACATTGAAAATGAAGAAAATCAATAAAATAACATATAAACCTAAAATGAAGTTTTATTAAATAACAAAACTAACACTAACATCCGATTAAAGCACATTAATTCAGTTTTTTAAATAGCATTTTGTCAAAAGGCTTTTCATCCACTTTTGACCAAGATAAAAAGTAATTAGGTAATTGCAATCGAAACATTGACCTAATTGATTACAAAAATGTGAACCACCCATATTTTTATGGTTCGACAGCTGTTTGTTGCTTGAAAGTCATGCATGTTTATGTATCCTTTAGTAGACTATTATCATTTACTCCCCTCCCGATAGGCAACCTTTGCGGAAAATGTATCGTGAAACTTTTATCTCTGTTCTCGTTAAAATAATGCAACTTGCAGTTGAACATTCGAAGTAGTTATAATTATAATTATAGCGCTTTTAGTCGTAAAAGGAATATTATGCTCCCTACTTTTCTCTGACAATATCGCATTTCATCTCATTATTTAATAAAGTAATTAAATCTGATTAAATATGTTTTGTTTACATCATAACATTGTCATAATGTCATAATCTTTTATCAAATGTCGACTGACAGTGACAGTGACATGTCAAGTTTACTTTTTTTTTTTTGGTTAAATTAATCCCTTACGGGAAAGGCAAAGGGATCTTAGCCCATACAGCCTTGTCTGTTTTATAGGTTTTAATCAAACCTATTTTATGTCTTCAGTAATTTGCTATAAAATACTAATGCCAAGCATTTTATAGCTTTCTGGAAGCTTCGGCGACAATTTTGTACATTCAGGTCGTGAAGCCAAGGTTCCTAGTAGAGGTGAACGGAAGAAAAAGTCACGTTTCACATATCACAGAATCTCTTGGTTTTCCAATGATTTGCAACATTCCACATCAAAGTTCACTTTAATGAGCATTACTACACAAAACGGCACTAATTTTATGCACTAAAACCCACAATAAACCACTGAAATGAATATTACAAATCACTGTCGACCATCTTTCACAGAATTCCCGCCAAAACTCCCAGTTTACTTTTTTTTTGCGGTTTGTTCGCTTTAGTACCCTTGATTTTTGTGAAGGTTTGTTCGTTTTAAGTGTAAATCCACACTAATTTTTAAAACGATTTTTCTCAAAATTGGAGGTTTTTAAAAATGTATGTTATACTTAGAACAGTTCGTTTTTGAGATGTCTATCCACGTATATTTATATTACCCGGGTTAGAATTTTTCATAATTAAAAAACCATTTTTGGACATGTCCTTTAATCAGTAATCACATGCCAATGATTTTTTATTATTAAACGGTTTTTAAACGGTTTTATTAAACGGTTTTATTTAGCTCACCCCGTTTGTTTTATTTATTTATTATTCTTGGGTGAAATTTAGTAATTCAAATTTCACCCTCTTCCTGTCAACCGATTAATCTGAAATTTTGTATACACTTTGGATTTTGGTGACAATACAATTATGTTTATTCATTATCATTATAAATTCAAGATGGCCGCCGCTACAAAATGGCGGATAATTTATGTTTTATTAATCCCATCAATATGGGTATCAAATGAAAGGGCTCAACAAGCAGAATACAATATACTATAAAAAATTGAAATCCAAGATGGCGGCCGCTACAAAATGGCGGATAACGTAGGTTTTATCAATCCCATAAATATGGGTATCAAATGAAAGGTCTCAAAAAGTAGAATACAATTTACTATGCAAAATTGAAATCTAAGATGGCCGCTGCTACCAAATGGCTGATAACAATTTTTTATTAATCCCATCAATATGGGTATCAAATGAAAGTGCTCAACAAGCAGAATACAATATAATATAAAAATTCAAATCCAAGATGGCGGCCGCTACAAAATGGCGGATAACGTAGGTTTTATCAATCCCATCAATATGGGTATCAAATGAAAGGTCTCAACAAGTAGAATACAATTTACTATGCAAAATTGAAATCTAAGATGGCTGCCGCTACCAAATGGCTGATAACAATTTTTAATTAATCCCATCAATATGGGTATCAAATGAAAGGTCTCAACAAGTAGAATACAATTTACTATGCAAAATTGAAATCTAAGATGGCCGCCGCTACCAAATGGCTGATAACAATTTTTTATCAATATAATATTATTTTTTATTATATTTTATTCAACAGATGTACCTTCCGTCCGAATTGATTTCGCAAGAGACGGAGTACATCTTAAACACCCGAAAGCCATACAGTTTCCAGCTAAGTACAATTACGGGACGGCTGAAAGAAGAATGTTGCCTTTAATCCTATCATGGGCTTCTACAATACATAAAATGCAGGGCAGCACTGTGGATCACGCAGTCGTATACTTAGGTGCGAAACTGTTTGAAGAAGGTCAAGCCTACGTGGCTCTTAGTAGAGTAAGATCTTTGCAGGGACTACGTATAATAATAATAATAATAATAATAATATTCCACAACTTTCACACAACGCCATCTAGTCCCAAACTAAGCAGAGCTTGTGCTATGGGTACTAGACAACTGATAAACATACATATATATTTCTAAATACATACATATTATAGATAAATTACACCCAGACACAGAACAAATGATCGTGCTCATCACACAGACATTTGTCCTGGGTGGGAATCGAACCCACGACCTTGTGTATAGCAGTCAGGGCCACTGACCACTAGACTAACAGGCCTGTCAAGAGGAGAGAGGAGAGGAGAGAGGAGAGAATATATAGGAGTTGTACTGCAATAAACTAACGGGCAAGAAACCTTGCAATAACGAAGCACTAAATGAATTAAACAGAATGCGAAATAAAAACTAAAAACTAGAAAATAAAAATAGGTAAAAAAACTTTTTAAGTTAAACGGTTTTATGTTAAACATACATTGCAATGTTTAAGATAAATGTACTAAAAACCAAAAAATAATAAAATAGATACAGTCGTGGGAATTATAAACATATGCATAGACTAGACTAAAATAAAACCGTGGGGCACGTCAATTGTCTACAATCGTTGATTAAAATGTTTGTTTTGTAATGTTACACTATAATTAGGCAGTTGTTCAACCGACAACGATGGACGTGTGATAAGTAGGGCTAGAATGTGGAAACAAGCTAGCAAGCTCGATTATAAGCGAGTTTTAGGGTTTCATAGTGGTGAGCGAGTAGTACTTTTATCATATGTTTTGTCGATTAAAGACAAACTACGAGCAGTGAAACGATACCTCGCCAGCCAGCAGTGTGAATGTCCAACGATAAACTAGTTGAAACATCTCTTTTATTTACATGGAGTGTATAACTATTGGAATTTCCATGAGCAAGAAAATAGTAAGTAATTTCCTCACCGTCTGCGGGCCAACTGCCTATTTTAACGACGAATTAAACGATTCTTCTATCGCACATTAAGTCGATAATTTGTAGACAATTGACGTGCCCCACGGTTTTATTTTAGTCTAGTCTATGCATATGTTTATAATTCCCACGACTGTATCTATTTTATTATTTTTTGGTTTTTAGTACATTTATCTTAAACATTGCAATGTATGTTTAACATAAAACCGTTTAACTTAAAAAGTTTTTTTACCTATTTTTTTTTATGTTGTATACAGCATCGAATGTTATGATAATTTTTCTTTATTCTTTCTGAATTACTTATTCATTGTATGTATGTAAACGTTCTAATTTAAATAATTTAATTTATAAATATGTTATGTAAATCAGTTTTCTGTGAATGTGGTGTTAACCTGTAATTAATTGTTGCACTTGTAAATGTTACTCTAGTCATTAAATCAGAAATGTATATAGTGTAAACAATTCTTGGTTAAACTAAATAAATAAATAAATAGATAGCATTGCTATTGAAAAGGGGTATCTGTGGAATTGTGGAATGTCGAAAATTTTCGCGTGGTTTCTTATTTTCATCTCTCAACATTATGCACAATACACAATTAATCTTAATCTGAATCATTGTGAAGGACATTGCTAATCCATTGCTTCACATATTCCAAAAATTTGTATGTTCAACAACGTAAATAACGCGATTAATGTTGTTGAACTATCAAAATGAAAGCCATTACTACTGACAGTATGTTACGCAATACCCTGCAGGTCACGCCGTGGTAAAGTCAGCAAGGTAGAAGCGGGACTCAGCCCAGAGTTCAATATCGCCATCTTGTAAACGTGATAACATAGCATCCAGGGGTCACACAACGAAACGGATGCTTCCCCGAAACGATTAGCAGAGGTGCCTGGTG
The DNA here is from genome assembly GCA_949629135.1 of Eremobia ochroleuca. Taxonomy (NCBI): domain Eukaryota; kingdom Metazoa; phylum Arthropoda; class Insecta; order Lepidoptera; family Noctuidae; genus Eremobia; species Eremobia ochroleuca. Next base: position 20,178,916 of record OX451397.1, on the reverse strand, counting down.
ATTGAGGAGGTACCTTTAGTACACCCGCATTTTGACATGTAATAGTAGGGGGCAAGTTATTTTGATGCTTCTAAGTATAATTATTAGAGTACTCTTAAACCCTAAATGAAACAGTTGTCAAGGTATCATGAGCATCTCGAATTGACAATTTAAAACGATTAGGATTCACTCAAACAAGATACCTACACAGTTATCTTCTAAATCTTTGAGAGTAACCTCAACAGTAGCTCTTGAGACTTCACCCGATAAACTATCGATAAATCCGATAACAGATACATAATCAAAATCTGGACCATTTTTCAGTAGTCTCAGTTGACCGCCCTACTGGAATCTAGACGCAAACTAGTGCAACCTTTTTTTACTTGAATAACTTAACTATGATAGACATAATGGCCTACGTTGCTGATAAAAAGTTACCTATTAAAATTAATTAAATAATCTTTTTTTTCGAACTTGTCGTGACGTCACAATATACAAAAAAGCAAGCAATGCTAATCACGCGATAATCTCATAGTAAACATGGACGTGTGAGTAACCTTGTGTCAGTGTGTGGCGAGCCTTACGGTGCGCAAGAGTGGATCCTCCAGCGGTCATAAGATTTCAAGTGTAAACACTGTAAATGTTAAGTGTGGTTTAGTGATTGATTTTATTGTGTGGTGTTTATTCATCTTTAGTGGTTAGTTTTTTAAATAGTTTTTTTTTTAATTTTTGGCATTTTATTCGTGGCAGCGTTAAGTAGTCAATGTTTTTGATTTTTTCAGAAAATTTAAATGATAGTTGGATGTGGTTAAATTGAGGTTTGAGATATTGTTAAAATTCGCTCTAGACAGGCTGGTTTTTTTACATAAGATATAATTTGTAGATAAATATAACACAAGTGGAAAGCGCCAGGGTGGTCAAACCACCCTGTTGATTGATATTTCGAAATATTCATTCAAAAGGGTTAAATGAACTTACAGGGTTGTATTGATGATTATAATTCTTTTAAAACATAGGTACTTGTTACGGTCCCGAATCATATTTTGTTCAACACCCAACCTAACACTCACCTGAAAGTTGCAAAAAAACGTAAGTAAAATTGAATTGCGCGAGCTACCCTGGTATTACTTTTTAATTTCTCTAAGTATATCGATATAAGTCTTAAAAAAATCTGGAAATAAATTCACTCATGGAAGAAATTCCAGAAGTCCCTAGTAATTTATTAAGTTTTGAAAACTTCCTTCCTAACATAATATAAACAAACCAAGAATACGAGTACTATAATATATTATGCCACTTATCATTAATTGATCAGCACACACATGGAAAAAAAATAAACCAGTTCGCAAACTGTATCTATTAATTCAGCATACATACCTAATATGATTCTAGCGTAGAAAATTTTATCCGGTTATCAAAAAAAAAAATATTGGATGTTTCATAGAAAAGTGCAGTACATACGCAGTTAAAATGTATGGAGCAACTAATATTTTTTTTTATAACCGACGATGAATTTCTACGCTGGGGGGTTTGGGTCGCTAGGGGGGAATCATGCTGAATTCATGGTTACAGTTTTCACAGTCGTTAATTTTTTTTCCTGTATATTATAGGTATTTGCAGATTAGGGGCCCGTGGCTAAATAATAACAGCCGCACAGGTCGATCGATCAGGTTAAGCTACGCTTGCCGCGGTTGGTCTATAGATGGGTGACCATCTTTACATACCGAGACTCCTCCGTGCCTCGGAAAGCACGTTAAGCCGTTGGTCCCGGCTGTCATTCGTGGATCTTTGACAGTCGTTACGGGTCGTCAGTAGCCCCAAAGTCTGACAACCAGTCTTATCTAGGGGTTGCGTATTACCCAGTAACTGGGTTGTGGGGGTCAGATAGGAAGTCGCTCCATGTAAAATATGGTATTCAGCTGCATCCGGTTAGACTGGAAGCCGACCCCAACTTAGTTGGGAAAAGGCTAGGCAGATGATGATATAGGTATTTGGAGCCAATAACAGAATACCAGCCAAATAAAAAGATGATCAAATTCAAATTTACGACAGCATCTCTTTTACTTACCACAAGGTGTAAAAACGATATAAGTAAAACAATGTTCCCCGCACAGACAGGCAATAAATCAATGTTGTTTGACTCAGGCTTGGGAAATCGAGACGTATACGGGAGGCTCTAATCGCTTTGCGTCACTACTTTGTCAAATGTCTACATTAGACACCAAGTCACATAGCCTGGTTACACTTCCAAGAAATATTCTACGTCATAACGATATAATTAGAAATTCACACGGCTCTGTCTGTGTGTAAACTTAATTTCTGGGGATGAAAACTCTAGTCAATATCGGAGGGCCTAGAGTAGACCAAGTAACATTTTATCAGGGATAGTGATGATGGAAAAGTAAAAAATGGGAGTATTAAAAAGCTTATAGCAATCCTGTTGAAAGTCGTAGAAAAACGAACCTCTTCAAAAGCGACTGCCACTCGTGCAGGTCCTCGGCTGCCTGTCTAGTCGTAGTAGTGGTACAGGCTGGCAGGAACATCGACGCGCAACCGGTTACCATGGACTCAGTATGTGATTCTGAAATCCTGTACGTAAATTTTTTTGTCGGTTATTAAAAAAAATAATAGCTGTTCCATACATTTTGACGGAAAAATTGGCACACTAGGGGGTCTAATATCATGTGCCGAATTCATGGTTACAGTTTGCCCGTCGATGTCCATCCCGTCCTGTCTGCTAAATCTATGATCTAGCCTATGTCTGTTTTAGCAGCCTTCCACCTGTTCTTATCCCAATGTCTTTGGTGTTGGCGCAGTACTTACGTCTTTTTCTTACAAACATCTCTATCAGCCGTCATCTGAGTGTTCAGTGCTTCCTAGCTGTTATCATTTTACTAACAATCAATCCATCTTATCTTCTTTTACCCATATTCGTGTTTTAAACTTTTCTTCCGAAATGCTCCTTAATCCTCCAAATTTATACATACAACCGTTTTAATTAAGGTACCTAAAGAAACAAATAAATGAATGTCCGTATTATTTTATACCACGAAAAATGGTGTCTCCCTGAGGTATATAAAACCCTTTGCCTAAAACCATCACCTTTGGTAATTTAGCCATGAAACGCAGTAAATAGAACACTTAGCACAGCTGTGTGACATGCAACTTTTAACATAGTGTTCAGCGTTGTCAAAACGAATTTAAGAGGGTTTATCCCTTAGAGCCATGTTGGAGATTCAAAATTGATGATTTCCGACGGACAATAAAACCATAATGTGTTTAATTTATAGATGAGATGTTGACGTCATATTATTAGGAATTTTATAATCTAGTGCATGGCTGAAAAACATTTTCAATTTTTCGTATAGTTTTCTCATCAGAACCGTTTTTATGCAAGCCTTTTTTCAAACTAGCGATCGACGGTCTAAGCAGATGCGAGATATTAGTAAAACCGTATACGACAAACTTATAACAACATTACTTTATAAAAAATAATAACATTTATTAGTGCATGGCTGAAAAAAAAACACGATTACTGTAAGTTTTCATTCAAGAAAAGTATATTCAAAAGTGTCAATTGTAGCCACTTTTCGAGATATTAAACGTGTTATTTTAGGATGAAATCTGAAATATTTATATTTTCTTTTAGACCTAGTAAATTAAGACATTTATGTTCTAAAACATGGTTTAAATATTTTTTTGATAACTTATATGTTTATTTTACTATGAATTATTTAGTATTGCTAGAGCGGCGCGCTGAGCGGTGGCGTGAATCCGCGCCGATTATATAGCAATACTAAATAATTCATAGTAAAATAAACATATAAGTTATTAAAAAAATATTTGAACCATGATTTAGAATATAAATGTCTTAATTTACTAGGTCTAAAAGAAAATATAAATATTTCAGATTTCATCATAAACTAACACGTTTAATATCTCGAAAAGTGGCTACAATTGACACTTTTGAATATACTTTTCTTGAATGAAAACTTACAGTAATCGTGTTTTTTTTTCAGCCATGCACTAACAAATGTTATTATTTTTTATAAAGTAATGTTGTTATAAGTTTGTCGTATACGGTTTTACTAATATCTCGCATCTGCTTAGACCGTCGATCGCTAGTTTGAAAAAAGGCTTGCATAAAAACGGTTCTGATGAGAAAACTATACGAAAAATAGAAAATATTTTTCAGCCATGCACTAGATTATAAAATTCCCAATAATATGACGTCAATATCTCATCTATAAATTAAACGCATTATGGTTTTATTGTCCGTCAGAAATCATCAATTTTGAATCTCCAACATGGCTCTAAGGGATAAACCCTCTTAACGTGTATAATAATTATAATAACCTAATATTCTAAATAGTTTGCCAACAGTCAGCATTAACAATGGTGAGGCAACTATTCGAATGAAACGTTAATGTTATTTAGAAGCCTTCTTGAGGTCATCAATCTAACTGACTCGTCACATACCGAAGTTTACCAACTTACGGTCTTCGTCTATAAAAATAAGGCAAAGAAAATGCCATAATATATGTATACTTATTACATAACAAAATGGCTAATGAACCCTTTTTTACAAACTTACCTATATTTTTTAATTACGACGTGTTCTTGCGGTTATAACAAAAAAACTTAATAGACAGTTTCTTTTTATCATTTGATGTGATATAAAAAAACAAACGCAAGACACTTGAACAATTTGAAGATGACTTGATTGTACAAGGACATGATTTCATCTTGTCTCATAAATAAGTTTAGTATCAATCATTCTATGACTCAACATTATGTGCATTTCTATTCACAGATCTCTACTATGAAATAGAATAATGGAAAACAAGGATCAAGTCTCAAAAGACATAGGAAAAGGGCTAAATTCCCCTGAGCTGAAAAGAAACGAAGATATTCCATATGTAGATGATTTTATCGAACTGAATCTAGTCAAGCCCGACGAACCTATACGTCCCAAGCGCACAAAAGATGAGAAAGAAGATGGGCAACCATTTGCGGCTGAAAAGGATAGAAAACTGCATGCCTCAGATTTGGGAGAAGTTCATTCTTCTCCAAAAAATGATACGATAATAGTGAATACTCCAGAAGGGACTCTATACATTACTTTAGAGCCTGATTCTGGGAAATGTTCGAAGCCTACTAGTCCTATCACGGAGTCTACTGATTTGGAAGCTACACCAAGCACTTCGAAGAGTTTCGGAGCAGCGGAATCTGATGAGCTGATAAGAATGGAGAGAGAAGCTATGGAACACAGAAAGATGAGCTTGAGAAGGAACTCTATATCAATGCCGACACTGCCAAACTTGGAGTTAGAAGTACTGAAGCAGCAGTATATAAATAATCCGCAGAATGAGGTAAGTTTAATGAATATTATTAAAACTAAAAATAATTTAGCGTAGAATTTAGAATAAGGTAGTTAGGCTACTACAAGTTTAGGGTGTATTTAGCGTGATTGCTTTGCGTTGTAGCTTTCACTGCTTGCGCCCGCGCAAGCTATCATTGCACGAGTGCCTGAATTATTAATGTTTTTTTATTTCACAATCCCTCGACTATATCATACGGAGTTCTTATCGAATATGGGCAGCTGGCAGAATAGTTTTAGTTGCAGTTTTACTCATACAGCCAAAAATCAGTTTTGAAGACAATACTATTTGGCAAGTTGGCACGTATTTACTAATTTACCAAAAATTTTGGCATCCTGTACAGAGAAGATATTATTATTATTATTATTCATTCTTGTAGCATTATATCAACGCTTATAATCGTGGCATCTCGAAAGAAAGTCGTAATAAAACCACCTAGTTCGATTGTATTATCGGAACAAACACAAAGAAGGCTTATCTCGTACTTAATCTACACAAGATGATCCCAATTGTTTGAGGATCGGCAACCTTGCTCTGGTTAAAGAACAATCAACTTAATCTTTGGTCATATTTGTGTCTTTATCCGAAATGGAATCGGGTTTTGTAGTTTTACCTGAATCTTCATATTACCATGTTTACTCAAATGAAAATTCAAATATTTTTATTTGTAGGACATACATACAGGTATGTAGATAAACGAAAATAGAAATGTTATTAGTAAAATGCTCTGTATAGGTTTCTGTTAGTGTATTGCCATCATCATCATCATCATCATCATTTCAGCCGAAAGACGTCCACTGCTGGATATAGGCCTCCCCCAAGCACCTCCACTTCGACCAGTTCTGCGCTTCCCGCATCCAGTTCGGGATGTAGGTTCCTGCGGCCTTCAAAAGGTCGTCGGTCCACTTTGTCGGAGGCTTTTCAAAGCTACGTCTTCCGGTACGCGGTCACCACTCCAGAACCTTTCGGCCCCATCGGACATGCATTCTGCGAGCAATATGCCCTACCCACTGCCGCTTAAGTTTGGCAATTCTTTGGGCTATGTCGGATACCTTGGTTCTCCTGCGGACCTCTTCATTTCAATTTCGATCACGCAGGGAAACTCCAAGCATAGCCCTCTCCATGGTCCTTTGGGTGACTTTTAGCCTTATAATATGAGCCATTAGAGCGACCACGTTTCAGTGCCATAGGTCATCAATGGCAACACGCACTGGTCGAAGACGTTCGTCTAGAGACACTGTGGTTTGTGGGACGAGAAGATATTGCGTAGCTTCCCGAACGCTGCCCAGCCGAGTCGGATTCGACGATTGACCTCTTTCTCAAAGTTAGACCTACCTCACTGGACAGGCTTTTTGATTTCTTCATACTCTGGAGTAACACACCACAGGCATGGAAAAGAGGTGTGGTGATACTTTTCTTTAAGAAGGGCGACGAAACCCATTTCACTTCTGAGCCATGTCTACAAGCTGTTTTCAAAAGTCATCATGAACCGTCTTGCGCGCAGGTTTGCCGACTAGTCTATACAGAATGGCGATTAGTAGCGTTGGCAGTATCATCGACATTTGTGAAGTGGTAGATGCTTTTATGGTTGTCTAGGTTAATACATTTTAACCCACAGTCACTAAGAAACGTTATAATTAAGTGATGATTGACGCAGGATTATACATATTAAAAGTTTTCGAGAGTCCACATAACGCAGTGGACTGTTCTGTTGATGGAGATGACAGCTATTTATATAATAGTGTTATACGAACGATAAATAACGGTTTAACATAAAACTATCAAGATATCATGTCATCACATCATCGGTGATCTAATAATCCGGCATTGTATGACAATAATAGCCAATACCTCATTAATATTCTACGAACTATACCAATGCGACGTTTTGAAGAGGAAATACCCATACTTTAATACCTTTGGACAACGAATATTTAGAATTGAATTTGATGATAAAGTAGGTATATTATGGCAAAGTTTTGAATTATGATTTATCATAATTATCAGATTAGAAACTGTTTTTATTGATGTTATGCTTATAAAACCAGAATTTAAGAGAAAAACAGCGGTTTGGTAAAACCCTGCGTATTTTTACACTTGGGAGCTGATATTATCAGCGGACTGCGGCACGTTCAAGACAGTGCGTGTGAAGATTCCAAGGACCCAAAATTTGATTTATCAAAAGTCTACAACTCTTAGCAGTAAATGAATGATGCGAGTGGAGGAGGAATTTATAAAAAACCATACCAGGCTCGGTTGTTAATGTCTTCTTTTTTTAAAAACAAAAAGAAGATATGGATCACAGTATTATAAAAATGATATTTTTTCGAACTGACATTATCTTGTATTGATCACTACTGTATTTTTAAATAATCAGAACACTATAGCTAATGTTGATTCCAAAAACACCTGCAAAATGGACTAACGACTGATCATCTGATTTTGTCTAACCCGGTAATGATAAAATTCAAAATATAAGAAAGATAACTAATCCGGTCATATGACAATAAAAAAACAATCCGGTATTACGTGTTATTTATCTACATCGCTACTATTGGTGCGAATTTGATAAAACAAAGCAAAGAAAAAGTCATAGATAACATTACCAAAATTATCTTGTTATATACTGTTTTCCGTACAAGTTATAGTGAAAAACGAGGTTGTGAGATATTTAAATTAAGGTACAGAACAAATTTTACAAGTGATAAATTAGCTAATAGATGAGTGTCTAAAATTAACCGTCTTTAATCATGCTAGTGTTAAAATATTAGGAAACTTTCATTGCCCTTGAATTACGTATCTTATCAGTAAGTGATTGAACAAAGTGACCAAATGAGGACTAGGAAGAAGCCAGATCTTCGGATTGACATACCGTCGTATCCTCATGACTATGTGGAAATGCCACTCGAAACCAGGAAGAAAATAGAAGAAGTGATTCGAAGTAGTGTCAGTCCAAGCATTGCTGACACAAACACTCCTTCTACTAGCAATATTGGTGATCCTGATGATATTAGAGAAGGAACTAGGACTCCTGAAGTGAGGTTCGTGGGTCCTGAAGTCGTGAAAGTCAAAGATAAGAAAGAAGAGTTGAAAGATGACACACCTTCGGCTGAAAGTCCTGTAGTTTACAGGAAAGTAAATAGAGTAGAAGTTGAAAAAGGAAATGATCGGAAGGATAGTGAAAAAGGAACAAAGAAGGATGTCTTAAATGTGAGTCAGTTTTTGTAGTGATGTTCTTCAGACAGGTCAGGTGCGTATTACTCGCAACCGGCGCGGCGTGCGTGTATAACCCGATGTATGAACGTAAAAGAAGCACAAGGAGTAGGTATGTAAGGATTGTAGCAGATGGCGTTCTGTAGTTTCTGCCTACCCCCATGGGAAGAAAGCGTGAGTTTATGTAGATTGTTATATGTAGTAGTAGTGTTCTAGTTTTCTGCTCTCCATTCCTATATTTATACATTGATCTTTCGACTTTTTATGATTGTCATTTTTTTTATTTTTTTTATTGGAGCGAGCAACTATTGGTTAATTCCAAGGAAAGACGACTGTTTCATCGATTGGTGGTTAATTACGAGTATTTATGTTCTTTCTTCAGTACCATGACTGCCCATAACTTAGAAACTTAGTAGTTATTTCTATATCTTTTTTTTCAATTTTACTCTACGCAGTCCCACTCGTGGGCAAAGGCCTCCCTCCACTTCTTCCATCCTTCACGAGCTCGCACGTCCCACTTCCAGTTTTAACGGAACCTATCCAGCTCGTTCCGCCATCTCTTACGTGGTCTGTCACGACCCTGCCCCACTATCTCAAGGCACCAGTTCTGTGTGGGGTGACCTGTGGTCTTGCCCAGTCCCATTTAGGTTAGGCAGCCTTTTGAGCCACAATATCCGTTAATTTAACGCCTAGTATACTGCACTCCATTGCTCGTCGGCAGATCTTCTATAACTTTTTATATCTAATAAGGGTTTTTCATCTGCCAAATATGACAAAGATCAATGCACTATGAGTATCCTAGGTCAACTTTCGTCTTTCCCACAATTTCTTCTGCCATCACACCTCGCTCTAGGGGACACCAGGAGCCAGAACTATTACCATCACTTGATACGTAGCAATCTAGTGTGACACTGAAAGCCAAGAAGCATCTAATAAATTGCGACATCCTGTCGGGACGATCAATTTAAACCCACAGTTAGTGTTGGTATCAGTTTCATTTCATAGGATTTGCTTGTTATATGGGATGTTGTTCGAGGTCAGTGCTATTCGTTATGTAATTAATATTTACTGCGAAACTTTCCACATGCATCCAACAAATTATGTTTTGTCAAAAATTACCTACCTTCGTATGTCTTGTTGAATCATAACTTGTATTGTATAAAATTAAGTTTTTTAACTGAACACTGAACAGGCAGCTGTGCTGCTGGGGAGTTCGTTGCGCCACTTCTTCTTCCCAGCGAAAGCATTAGGAAGTGGTGAAGGGCGGGCGTTTTGGGGGACTGTCTTTTGTAATTTTCACGTTCGAAAAGTGCTGAGTCTCAGCCTAATTTGAATACATTACTTTTTATTTTGATTACCTAATACTTAAGAATGATTATCAGAAATATTAAAAAAAATGACGTTGTTAAAGTTAGTCATGCTGGGTGTGTGTCATACAGAAAATTAGGATCATTTAGTCAAAGTAAGGCTATATTGTAAAACCATTGGTTTTATCTAAAATATGACCTATGAAATGACGTCACTGCGTCACGTGGGTACTCGGCTAATAAACTTTGTGTGAATTAATGTTATCTGAGATTAACGGCCTTAGATAATTTAGTAGATTCGAGATAAAATTGAAGATAATCTACAAGATATTTAAACTGGTTTTATGATTTTTTAACATCATGTGAATTGTCTCAACATTGTAAACATAAAAAAACGCGAAGGTTTTGCATAGGTTTTTTCGTAGGGTTTTTTTAGTCAACTTTTTCATCCTATAGAACAATAACATGTTCTACCAACAAAATCAAACCTAGCACTAAAACCATTGGGGACACAAAGCGAATTTATGGTTTTCAAAATGAATTTTCCAGATAAATTACTTGGTGAAAATGCTATAAGCCTCTTAAATTCTCAATCTCTAGTCACTTAACAATTCATTACAAAAAAAGAAAAGAACTGCCATAATTTGCAATCTCAACCTGCACGTCCCTCGACCTATTTGCCTACATTCAAATCGTCGGGATTTGTCCGTGATCTTAGACACAGATTCGTCTCATACCCCTACCTGTACAGACCATATTGCATCACAACATTAGTTTAAAGAACAAAAGTATTAGAAAACATTACTATCCCTGTGTTTATTTCAGTAAAAGTGCCTTTTAAATTACTTTTGCAACCACTCCCTACGTTTTGTGTAACAGTATAACCATTTTATATTGAATAAGTTTATTTGTATGTAACACCAACACTTATGTTTTGATATTTTTAAACATAGTTGGTTGGCCTAAGCTTCATTTATCTAATAGCCTATAAAACAAAAGGGTTCTTCTCAAAGTTTGTTAGCAATAGTGTAAAAACTTACAATTCAAGTCCACCACACGACTATAATTTTTCAAAAATCTCAGTTAATACCTATCATTACTATATCACACCTCATCACATAATTCCCCAAAAATGAACAACGAATCAAAGTTCAGTGCGTTCGCTCACAAGTTCAAATATCGATCACCGTTATGGATCGAGTCTGACTCTGACGTCAGCAAGTCGAGTGACTCTCGTGATTCCCGTGATGGTGGTAACGGTGGTCTGTGCAACAGTGATGATAGCATCGGATGCCACAGCAGTGATAGCTCTGGGAGTATCAACAACTTTCTGGATTCTAAGGTTGTGTTTTATTTTTGTTTCATGAATTACCAATACTTCAGAAGCCTCATTACCTACTACCGTGTTTGATAATATATTGCTAAGTAATTTCCTCCAGGCATGTTCGTTGTTTATATTATAAGCATTTTAAATGCTCAATTCTCGACTACCCAATGATGCTTCTCTTTTGACTATGAATTGTTAAAAGGGCGATAATCAACGAACTGGCAGACAAATCATGCGGTGCAGAGTTAGAAAAATGATATTGCACTCGTACCCAAGACTTCGCACCTCTCATTCGGTCTTGTCACCGGTGTTTAGTTTAGCGGCAAAAGAGATACCTAATAATGTGTATTCGAATACGTATGTAGGTATGCTATTAGCAGACAGGGGGACGCTGCTTCGTAGCAGCGAACTAACGAAAACCAAAAGACACAACCATAATAGGTACAAGTGTGATGACTATAGTAATTTTCTCTTCGAGCGTTCATCTATCTCATTAAGTACTGATTGTTAAGAACGGCTGTTGCCACTTATAACCATTGCAAATGAACATAATAATTAGTTCCTCACGCATATCCAGCACGTTTCATTAGTATCTGTTAAAACATGAACAACAGTTTTGTTGCTTAGTAATTTGCAGTTTCTGTCCGGAAACCCTTAGCTGTCGGTATATGTACAGATAGTATGATGTATGTATTTACTTACTCGAATAGTAATGATTTATTAAAAAAAAAATTAAAAATGTAGCAATTTGCTATACGTTTAAAAGCGGTGTATTTTCTAACCTCTTATTTTATCATTATTCCCAGCAGCGCTATCTTGTAGGAGTAGTTTACACTACCAGTACGTTGTAGTAGTAACTACAAATGCTAGATGGCGCTGTGTTTAAGTTATGAAATAGATGTCGCTAGTCGCACATTCATAAGATTTTTAATAAATATTTTTAATGATTTACTTTTTAGTCATTGTTTTTTGAAGCCTCTTATTTTATTTGTAATTGATTTATCCCTTAGAAGAAAGGAATTAATTCCTAAGATTATCGTGGCTAGATAGTCCTTATTCAGTTGGGTTTAGGTGAAATCTAAAAATACTTATGTGACACTTTGTAGCATAATTTCAGACTATCAGTATATTATTCCAAGGCGTAGTAGGGCTGCTAGTAGGTGCTGTGTAGTTTTACAATAGTCACTCGCACCTTTAATTTTATTGTTCAGAAGGTTTACAAGTCGCAAGAGCTACTGCTGAGCATAAGGTCTTGGTTCGATTCCTGGGTCGGGCAGTATTGCTGGACTTTTCTATTTGGAATTTCTCAGTAGCAGCCCCGAGTCTGGATTTGTGCCCAGTTGATGGCAATAGGCTCATCCCTTATTACGTGGCACTTCAACATATCTAGCGAAATCGAGGTGTACTGTACGTACAGCTCTGCCTGTCCCTTCAGGGATTACACGCGTGATGTTATGATTTTTTAATTAATTTGTATTTTTTGAAGACCTCGACAGTCTCTCGACCTCGTACTTTAAAATTTCTAAAGCAACATCTTCAATGAGGCATCCCTAAATCAGACGCTCTTCAGACACCTCTGTGGTGATTAATGTGATAAATTAATTATAATTGAACTAACTAATGGCCTGACGCGGTCACCGGTGCAAATGCAGTAGTGCAGGATAAGTGAACATGCGAGGATCCAGGCGGAAAGTCGAGTTCGACTGCATACCCCTAACTCAGGTTTGGCCAGTTTTTCGTAGACAATTTTCCGGAGTTCCATTTTCGAAATTTCGACAGGAATATCTTCCACCCTGACGGAGAGGCAGAAAAGACCCATAGTGCTTCTTTTTCAACCAAATACTAGCCAGGTGTTAGCTTTTAAAACACGGGTGGTGACAGATGCGCATATTTTTGGACACTGGAAATTATTAACTTGCACACTGGTAACAAAACGTGGTCACACATCACCACTTTATAGATTTTGGTCTAGAACCTACTGCGATCTCCAATCGGCATGCCTCGTAGTTAGTCGTTTACAGGTTAATGTATAATCCTGCTAGCTTCTGCCCACGACTTCGTACCTATGTTGTTCCCCCGATCCACCCTATCGCATCGCAACGCCTACCTGTACTTTTTTTTAAAATCCTTTTGTATTTTGGATGAGCCCGCTCTGACCTCGAACACGCCTGATGGAAAGAGATGAATGAGGTTTATGATGGAACGAGCGTGTCCCAGAAGATGCCTAAGGCACTGGAACTCCCACGCATCGAAGAAACACAGCAGGCAGTATTACTTCGTAGAAAGAACTGTAAGCGAAAGCTTAGAGTTTTTCATTTTCCTCGACTACTAAGGTCCCTAACGTGCTGTTAAATAGCCTATAATCTATAGCCTTCCTCAAGAATTTGGCTATGAGATGCAAAAATATTTTTCTCATTACTGACTGGTTTTTCCGGAGAGCAGCGCGTTCAAACAAACAAACAAAGTCTTCAGCTTTATTATTAGTTTCTGCCCGTGACTTCGTTTGCGTGAAATTTCTTGTTCCCTTGACCCACCCCGTCGCATCGGATCGCTCGTCCGTGCTATCACTTCGTTTTCGTTTAACGTTCTTTCTGACTTTTGGCTCGGCTCCTAGGGTCCTAGAGTGATCCCCGCGAATTGCATTGCTATAAAAAGCAAAAATAATTTTTCAAATCCGACGACGCGTTCAAACAAACAAACGTTTCAGCTTTATTATTAGTATACAGATAGAATATAGATAGATTATGATGACGAGATGCCGAGAGCCACGGGTATAAGTACTTGACCGGAGCATGCTAAACGGAAACAGTGCAATTTTCGTGTTGCTGGCAGCGTCTGCCTTGATATATTAAGTGGAGGTCCCACGTTATGAAGAAATTTCCTGTTACTCGTTAGTCATTATGTAACAGCGGGGTAATTGCGTAATTCACTATCAGTAGCAATGGGTTTCATTTTGACAGTTCAGCAACATTCATTGCGTTATTTACGTTGTTGAGCAGACACATTTTTCGAACATATTAAGCAACGGCGGGGTTGTTGTTTAACGCACTATCACATGCAATCGCTTTTATTTTGACAGTTCAACAACATTCATTGCGTTATTTTCGTTGTTCAACAGACAAATTTTTGGAAAATGAAGGATTAGCAATGATTCAGATTGAGACTGATAGTTTGTTACGTAATAAGGATGCGGATTAACAATATCCTTCAAAATTATTCTCAAATTGAATAATTTTGAACCATATTGCTAATCCATTGCTCCATATGTTCGAAAAAGTGTCTGCTCAAGAATGTAAATAACGCAATGAATGTTGTTCAACTGTAAAAATGAAACCCATTGCTACTGATAGTGTGTCACGCAATTACCCTGCGGGTTAGTGACCGGCCATTGGCAAAGTTTAATATTCTTTTTCTCTTGAATTCTGCCCTGTTTACTGCCTTTCGAGAGGGTAGCAACAATAATAATACCTACATGAATTTATTTCTGTAAGTATTATAGATATGTACAAATACTTTTCCATGTCAATAAAATAGGTTGGCAACGCGTGTCTTTTTCTCTATACGGTCTATCCAGCTGTGTTTAATCGTCAAAACTTATTGGTATATTGTTTACTTCCAGATCCCGGAGCACCACCAGAGCACCGGGTCAGGGTTCAGCGATGGCGACAACACGGCTGATGACCACACCGAAGTACTGTCAGACGATGACCGAGTCAAGTAAGTAAATGCTCATTTGCTTGTGCAAACACCTTGCTTTTATAGCCCTCAAGATAACATTAGACGAGTCCAAAAGACAGGTTTTTCTTGTTAAGTCCTTCAAAAGTTTTAGTAAAAACCTCAGAGGTTGTACTTGAAACTACGTAGTAAATAGATTTTATAATGGGTCCTTTATTTGTTTAGGAAATTATTTATTATTATATTATTTAAAAGCTATATACAACGTGTAACGTTAAATGCGCAAAACCTGAAAATAGTTTGATCAGAATAACGAGCAGAGTTAATTGAACCACTTTTTAATATAGGACACATTTTTCAAAAAATATTCATTAAAAACGTTGCCGTGTCTATTTATTAATAGGTCAAGCAAGCCAATGTCAGCGCGGCGCAGCGACCCGGTGACGATTCCTCCCTCGTTAAAGCGTCGTCGCAGACGCAAGAAACGATCAGAATGGCCAGTAAAACTAAAACAGCACATAAAACCTTTACAATTTTTTTTAATGACATATTTTCTGTCTGAAATAGGTCAATTGCATTAAAAATCAGTTGGGGTGTCTGAGGTTTTGCGTATTTAACGTTACACGTTGTATAAGTAATGATTGTATTACACAATCATTAGGTAAATTATACTGAACATCAGCCGGCTAGTGCATATATGTATAATATATACATGTATATGATACATATATTACATTTACTATCGGTTTTCATTGATAAATGAATATTTTTTAATAGATCTTTTATTTTTATTCTTTTTTTTCATTATTGGATACATCAGTAATTACTGCGGTTTATTGTAAAACCGAGACAATAGGCTTATGGTATGAGAAATGAGATACATATACTTTCGAATCAAAATTAGACAGATATCTAGAAAAAAGAAATGTGCGCGCGCACTGCTAGCTCTCTTGCTTATATCCCCCACTCAACTCCCGTTCGCCTCGCCCGATCACACTTTTCGTAGGTACCGCTTTCTTCACGCGTTCGCCAGCTTACTCCCAAACAAGCGTGCGTAAAGAAGTTTTACTTCAAAAATAGTCATTTACACAAACAATACTCACAAATTTCAAGTAGGTAGTTACGTCCATGTAGGCACTCATCACCACTTCGATATTTCCAACTCCTCAAGTAGACACATTCTCAAGCTGATTTCCATATCCTTCCTCCAAATGAGTCCACTTGAAATCTAGGTCCTCTTAGTGCGAGGGTTGCATCAAATCAGGAGTTAATAAGGAAGTGCGGACGATGACCGATGCATTGCGAAACGTCGGCCGTCAGCGCCGTCGCCGCTCATTGTGCGCGTTGTGATGTTGTGGCAAGGGCATTTGTTGAGTGGTCCTTGCGAAAGGATTTGGGTTGTTGGGTTTTATTTTCTTGTCGGGATTTAGGGTGAAGTCTACTCTTGTATAGCTTAGTATCGTGCTCTATGATGGCAGGTCATGTAAAGCTAACTGTGTGCCTAGCACGAGCGCGAGCAGTACAAATAACGTAAATTCGATAGACTTTTGAAACGAAAATACGACTATCCTATAGCATTTTGGACTGTAAGCACCAGAAGTGTAACTTTCTTTTTTTTTATTTTAATAGCCAAGCAAACTGCCATTCTTGGAACTACAGTTCAAGTAACCGTTACTTCAACCATCAAGTAATCAGGTAGTTAACGCAAAGGATATTCATGCCAAATCCTATTCTACAATAGATAAGTTTGTAGCATAATCAGTTTTGGTTTAAAAACATTTTTGAATCAGTTTTGGTTTAAAATCATTTGGTTTTTCCTCAGCCCACTTACGCCTACAACATCTTTTAGGAGAGCAAATGACGTCTGGACTCCATTTTACCTATTTGACTTTCACAATATTATAATTATTATCCTCTTTGAATAGGTCATCAGTTTGTGATGACGTGTCACGTGTTGATTTGACGTAGTTAGTATTATTTTCTGTATAAAGTCTACGCTTATGATGATGGTAAAGAAACCCAAGACAAGATTTCGAGAAATTAAGGAAAATATGTTGACATTAGGTATGTTTTCCCGGTTTTGGTTATCAGATGTTATGTAAAACATGATACATTTAAAGTGGTTCTATGTTCTTCTGAATAAGGTAAATGAACAAGCCGACTATCGCTTGAGGAAAACGTGTGCATGCAGCATTTTTGCAAAGAAGAGACAACGCGCTCCCAATTTGTTTTTGATATCAGATTTTAATAACACATAAAATTTAGTTACATAACATAATATCACGTCTATATTTCCTGAAGGGCTACGCAGAGGTGTACTTACAGTGCACCCAAATTTTGTCAGTTATGTTTAGATAAGTCCCACGTAATAGGGGGCGAGACTATTGCCGTCAACCGAGCACAAATCGAGACTCCGGACTGATATTGAGAAATTCTTAATGGAAAACCCAATGACTGCCCGACCTGGGAATCGAACTCAGGACCTCACGCCGAGCAGTAGCGCTTGCGACCCTTAGAACAACGTGGCAGCCACTAAAGTAGTTATTACTTGACAGTACTTATGTATTTATTTTATTTATTTCTTCCTTTATTTCAGGCAACTAAGGCCCATAGAAAAAAACAATACATACTACTACAAACATACATAAAAACTAATACATACAAAATTATAACAAATACAATACTATAATAATATAATTTAAAAATACTATAAATACATACAACATAACAAACTTATACTACTGCACACGAAGTGTCGGCGTCGTGTTTCGCTGACTGGTGTCATGTAGCCGGTCACGAAACCGGCGATACGCAACACCCTTCGGCCAGAACTCTTCCTTGAGGGACTTCTCGATGTATTAGTAAATAGCTTCGTCTGCAACTTCGTCTCCGTGAAATTTCCTGTCCCCCGCCCCACCCCGTCGCATCGCATCGCCTGCCCACGCTATTACTTCGATTTCGCTTAGCGTTCTTCCTGACTTTTTTTCTTTTTGCTCGGCTCCTTAGGTCTAGCGTGATGTTAAAGGCCTATAGCCCATAGCCTATAAGCCTTCCTCAACAATAAGGCTATCAAATACAAACATATTTTTTTAAATCAGACTGGGAGTTCCAGACATTACGTCACCCTCCCCGCTAACGGTCCTAACTAACAATAATTGGTTTTCCAGGACAACTGTTATTCGGCCGGGCGCTACAATCATGTTACTGTATTTGCGTTAGTTGTGGCTTTCTAATTGATTAATAACTTGTTTATATTGCTCATAACTTACTGTTTCAATTAGTAGTTGCCCTAAAGCCCAAAGGTATCTATTCGTTTGAAGAAGATAACTATGAGAACTTTGTTTTACAACTTGGGTCTGTTACGGCGAGATTATTTGGTATAAAAATATCAATAAAAGTCAATTAATATAGTATAAATTCATTAAAAGTAATAAAAATGTTCGTCCGTAAGCTTAAAAGTTACAAGTTACGTTTAAAAAGTTACAAAAAATATAGTTTTAACATTTTTAAACGGTTTTATTTAGCTTGCCCTGTTTGTTATTTATTTTGGTCTTTAGTACTTGAAATTTTACCCCCTTCCTGTTGGCAGATTGATGAGATATTTGGGTCAGACCTTTAGTTTTGATGACAATACAATTTAATCAGTTTATTATAAATCCAAGATGGCCGCCGCTACAAAATGGCGGTTTACATATCTTTTACAACCCCCTCAACATGGGTATTAAATGAAAGGGCTAGTAGAATACTGTACACTATGAAAATTTTCAAATCTAAGATGGCCGCCGGCATAAAATGCCAGATTTCATATTTGTTTCAATATGGGTAATGGGTATCAAATGAAAGGGCTTTAAAAGTAGAACACCGTGCATGGCGGATCATAGAGTTTATACAGTCTATATATATAAATAAAGAACTTCGTCAACTTAGAATCGGGATACAAGCATGGATCTCCCACCCAAGTCAAGATTTCGTATCGTGTCGAGGACTGTGTGGTGTTAGGGTGGCTAAAAATGATACGTCGTTAACGTTTTCCCCTCAAGACATGGGCACATCTTGTTGTATTGCCTTGCCCCTCTATTGAACCTCTGGTGGGGTCGACTTTTATAATGTCCATTACTCGTGGGAACAATATGGTAAAAAATAAAATGAGGCACTAAATGAACTAAATATTATGAGAAACATACGAACGAAATAAAAAAGACTTGAAAATAATATAAGTAACAATTTTTTTTTCAAGTTTAATGGTTTAATGAAAATAATGACGTAGATAATGTACTAAAAACTAAAAAGTAATTCGGTAGGTCCTAGGTACTCGTACCAGCCATCACACCACTTTCCTCATCAACCAGGGCATTGATCAGACAAATGCATTGAATAGGCAACAATGTCGTCTCCCCTTCTCGCCGCCCGACTACCACGATTTCGTCTGCTAGTCCTTGGACGCCACTCTGTCCCAGCCCTAATCCACCTGTCATCACCGCGCCTTACCAGGTGTCCTGCCCTACTCCATTTGAGTTCCATAATACGCTTTCCGATATCGAAAACCTTCGTACGTTTTCTTGACGTTTGGAACTCGGTCACCAAGCATGCAAACGCTCCATGACTTTCTGTGCAACTCTCAGCCTATACACAGCCTCCTCCGTGTCGGTCCACGTCTTATTAAAATCAAAATCAAAAGTCATTTATTCAAACTAGGCTGAGAATCAGCACTTTTCGAACGTCAAAATTACAAAAGACAGTCCCCCAAAACGCCCGCCCTTCACCACTTCGTAGTGCTTTCGCTAGGAAGAAGAAGTGGCGCAACAAACTCCCCAGTAGCACAACTGTCTATTCGGTTAGAAAATACTTGACTGAATACAATACAAGGTATGCAAAGTAATTAACATTACAAGACACAGAACACTAAATTAAATTATTTGCCATATGTCAGCTAGCTACGCCAATATACCAACAATTGAAAAAAACTATACGTACTCAAGCAATAGCTTAAAGCACCGTATGTCATGGTGGGCACAACACAGTGGTTATAGAGGCGGAACTTCCGACATTTTAGATTTTTGTGTGATCTGAGAACATCGTCCGGTTTTCTAAATGTGGGCCACCTAAGCTGTATTCTTTCCGATATCTCTGTTTGTTGATGCGCTTTATCAAAAGAAAGACATTGTAGACAAACATTTTAGGTAAGTGCCCTAAATACATATATACTTCAGTAATTTTTGAATCGTATCAAAAAGAAAAAAAATCTCACTAGCTGTAGATAAAAACTATTTTTTTCCCTCCTTCGCAAAACAAAATACGTCATTATCTTCTAAACGGTAAACGACACAGATTCGACGAGAGAGAACTTATTCGAAATAAAGTTATGAACACGTTGGTAATGTCAGTGCAGATTCGCCAGTTTGTGAGATATGACAGTTAGCGGGGAGGGTGACGATTAGCGTGATGAAAAAAACAAAAAAAATAAACAAACTTCAGCTTTATCATTAATATATAGATAAGGTTTGTAGAAACCACAACGGTAGGCCCAATAGGCAATTGATTAGCCACAATTTTCGTGTCAAGACCCGAACCCGAATTTCCTATATTTTTGTAGGCACTGTTTGCGTTCTACGAGTACTGACAACAATAATGCGTCATTTGTTACAAAGTACCGAACTATATTGATTAGGTGTTCTATAACTCAGTTTGACATAAGATGGATCATTTACGACAAAAACAATTAATATCTGACCTTATTTACTTTACGTTGCAGATAAACCAGTAAGGTTTTTACTGTTGTTCCATGCAGTGTGTTCTAGTGGACTGTTAATACTTTTATTAAATTAATTTAACCATCGTAGAGACGGTGTTTCAGAGTTAATAAAATGACTTTACTGTTGATGTATGTATTTTGAAGTGTTTATACTTTCAATTAGAGGTAGGTTTGTTATTTCAATTCGTGGTGCATAATTTCGTAAAATTATGAGAGTAGGTAAGTGTACCGAAATTAGCTTTTATTCGAGTGGCTATTACGAGGAAAAACAATCAATTGATTAATTATTAATGAAGTGCAAGTTTTTTTTTCAATAATGCTCATGAAAGTCCGTCCTGTTTCTTATCTTATTGTTGTTATTGACGACTAAGGGACGCTATCAAGAAAACTCCTGCGAGATTTTCGTATTGTGGCTAAAAGCACATTGTAAAATAGGCTAAGTGTTTTGAAAATAAATAAATAAACTTAAATAATAAATAAATTCCTTATTAATGAAGCTGCTTCGTAAACTTGTGTCAGCATTTTGATAAAACCGCTGTATGTAGCCAGTCACAACTTCACGAGCGTTCGAGCCGACTGATGTGAAGTGTACAAATGGTCCGCAATAATAATAATAATAAATGAAAACATAATTGTGAAATTATTGCAGAAACAGAGGATATAAACCAAGACATCAGTGTCCATAACTGTCACGTTGTTACTAAAAAGTGAAAAAAACATCGCATTGGACGGGTCGTTATCTCGCGTCGGGTAATCGGGTTACAATGTTCCTCGGGTGCTGTTTACTTACTCGACTGTTCACACAGACAGTAAGAACTTGTCTTGCTGACGTGTTACTAGATAGGCAGATCTGGCGATCCTTTTGCAGTACACTTAGTAATTTCTTTACTTCTTCAGAGGTCTTATTTTGTAAAGCGACTCTTACTATGTATTTCTATGCAACGGCTTTCATAAGTTTCAAACGTTATTTCCCAACTTCAGTGTCTATACTCCTCTTTTATTTTAGATTGATTTTCTCTTCCAAACCTACTAGCCAGTTCGTGTTCATTATGAAATTATCTTCTCCTTTCTATTGAATATTAATCCAGTTTTAAAATCAAGTACATACCTAATAACTTTTGAAATAAAGGAAAATCGGTGAATCAATTCAATTAGTAATTTATGTTATCAGTATGTCTCATATTTTAATTACCGACGATACACTTGCATAACATTAATATTCATAGCTTTCCGTTGGCTAGTTAACACTCGCATTACCTTTGATCGATGTAAGAGTGCAGGACATTCGCTAAATGTATGCGCGTTAATCTATAAAAAAAATACCATGAGACTAGCACAATGGCGCTCAAACGTATTTAGCACAGCGCCTACTATGAGTATGTCTTATTTTCTATTCCGCCTCGTTTTTGAAATGTGACGAAAGAAATGCTACCAGAAGTCTTTTAACGATTGACCATAATCCGGGTTACAGTTGCAAAGTTGGCACCCAAAATTCAATCAATCAACTCAGCCTATCGCAGTCCACTACTGGACATAGGCCTCTCCCAGACTGCGCTACAACACCCTGCCCTCCGCCTTCCGCATCCAGTCTACCCCAGCTACCTTCTTTAGGTCGTCCGTCCATCTAGCTGGGGGGCGTCCCACACTACGCTTGCCGATACGCGGTCTCCACTCCAGGACTCGTCTGCTCCACCGGCCATCGGCCCTTCGACAGACATGGCCAGCTCACTGCCACTTCAGTTTGTTTACTCTGCAAGCTATGTCGGTTACTCCGGTTCATCAAAATTCAATAGGTAGTCATTTTTTTAATGTACTCGCCCTATTTTTTTTTTGAGCCTTTTAATGCCTCCTTCAAAGCCTCCAGCATTCAACAAGAGGGCGTTAACGGCCACTTATAGAAAACTTTTTTTATAGTTCGTGCTGACACGCAAGGAGAAGAACAACAAGACAGATAGATGAAACAAAAATACTCTGTAATAACAATAATGTGATTTTCTTAACTTGTTGTATCGTGTTAGATATCGATGCTAATCACACCTGCGGACTTTTTATAGCTAATTTATGTCGAGCTTGTACAAAATGCACCTAGCGCAGGGAAACGTGTCGTGTTACGTGCATCTGACACAAGTACTTAGGTATTTCAACACCGCATAAAATTAACATCATTACTAATTATCACATTGAACCGGTTTCCTTCTCGCTGCCTTTTCCAAGCGCAACGAGAATTAGCAACTAAATGAATAAATTGGAAAAATCAATTCAATTAGTAATACATTTTATCAGTATGTCATCATCTACCATAGCCATTTCCCAACTATGTTGTTTGGTTGTCAGATTTTAGGGCTTCTGACGACCCGTAATGATTGCCTAATATCCACGAATAACAGCCGGGAACAACGGCTTGACGTGCTTTTCGAGGCACGGAGGTTCTTGGTATGTAAAGATGGTCACCCATCCACGGACTAACCACGGCAAGCGTAGCTTAACCTGATCAATCGAACCGTGCGACTGTTATAACTTAGCCACAAGCCCCTCTGTTATCAGTATGTCCAGTACTTTAATTTCGTAGCTTTCCGAAATATATCTCTAAATTGATATTTTAATATCTGTGGATTTCTACACCCAAGAAACCACAATTACCTACAGGATGTAAATGGAAGTACGTATTTTATTAATGTTTGTATGAGGAAAATAGTTCTTTAATGAAGATGTGTCTTATAATTAGATTGGGGATCACCCTTGTGGTTTTGTGATCGTGAATAGAGTATTGTTTTAATAGGTGTGTATTGTTTTAATAACGTGCGTAGGTAAATCATTTGTTTTGTTCAATTTCAAACACTTGAAAGGTTTGTAAAGTAGCACTTTACTAGAAAACTATTAACAGATGAGCATTTATTATGAGGTTAATATAACTTTACATACGAGTAAATAAATATTGTTTTTTTTTCTCTTCTTTTATCGATAAAGGTAGCTCTTTTGACATTTACTGCCTGTTTATATGATCGTTTGCTGCACATTACAATTAAATTTGATAGCATAAAAAAATAAATTAAAAATAAATAGTTAAGATCTGCCTAGACCTTAACTATTTATAGATTTTTATTTTATTTTCTTACAGCCTGTGAAGCCGATGAGCTTGGCTGTGAATCACAGCATAGCTCACTGGTAATGTTGCTTGCCTATCGGTGTACTACAGACTGTACCTCGAAGAGTGTGCGCAGGAGCTCCACCATCTGATGCCATCATCCCCCTTCTACTACCGGACTACCAGACGTACTGCAGGGTACCATCCACATCTGGTTGATATCCCGACCAGTCGTATCCAGCGCTTCTCCACATTTATTATGCGCACGGCCAAAGTGTGGAAATCACTGCCAGCGTCTTAGTTACCTTCCACGTATAACCCGTCAGCCTTCAAAGCAAGAGTGAATAGGCATTTTCTGGGCTTGCTCGTTCCATCATAGACCTCATCCATCGCGATCCACCAGGCGAGATCGAGGTTAAGAGCTGATAAATGTTGCAAAAAAAAAAAAAACGTTAACAAAATGGTGACTTTGTGTGATGTTTTTAAAACTATATTGATAGTAGCATCATTTTTGTTATTATCAATCCATCATCGTAATCTCCGAGACAAACCTCCCCATTGAAAACATCGACCATACAAAAGCACGCACCCTACTTTGTCGCACGTAGTCGTCCCGCGCACATGTGTGTATGTGTAACCCACCGGTCAGTGTAACTCGTACGCGCTTCCGAGCGACTCCTGCGCAACCCGATTTGAAATCCATACCGTAAGTTGGGGTGACTTTGCACCTAATTTAATCATGTAACTCGTAAATGTTAAATAAAAAGTTTTGTACATCTATATAGATTAAAGGACTCTTAATAATTGAAAGATTAGATATTTTAGACTGCTTTTATTAACTAATCAACAGTGGCACATATTCAGGTACATTAATTTTTTAAAATGAAATTTGGCGCAAAGTATTCCCTTTGGAGGGGAAATTTTGCGCCATTTTATAAAATCAGCCTTAACTCTTATACAATGAATACTGGGGCAATTATACCCCACATAGTTAATGGCGCAAACCTTCACTGCATATCATTAAGCTCTTTTACATTATAAAAACGTGCTTTTGTCATACTGGCAATGGCGGCCTGTCAATTTTTTGACTGGCCAGTTACTTCTTTTGATTGCGTTCAGAAATAAATAAAGCCATAAACGCATTTTTTTTTATTATTATTCTTTGAAAGTTTTTCGGATTTGGAGCAAAGTATTCCTGGCAGGCGCAAAATCACCCCAAGTTACGGTAGGTCTTTAGTGAGTTTGAGAGCAAGACTGTCTTAGTGTTGTGAATTTTTATTCGTGAATTATTGTTGGAGGATTTTTGGTAAAAGCGCTAAACGCAAAACACAAACGCCAACGTCATCGCAAAAGGTACCTATTTTTTTATTTAAAAGAACTAACTATATACACTTGGTATTAAATTAAATGATTAAGTAATTAACTAAAAAGTTAAAAAGCGCACAGTGAAATGATTTTGTAGACATACGTAAATGTAGTAAGTAAGTACTTATTATACATGAATGAAATTAGCTTGAAAATAATTTATTTATTTATTTATGTAATCTTCTCGCACACAAAAAGGTACAAAGGCGGACTTAATACCTTTAATGTTTTGTTTATATCATTAGTAGTAGGTATCGTGGTTGTGGGATGTTATTTATTTTAGTTTAGTAGTGTGCTGGCACGATTAATGGCGCCAATTCCCACATTCACAAACTAAACTAAATTTAAGTTCAGTGGTGTTTTTCTTTCTATTTCATTATGAAAAGGACAGAAGATAAATATTAGTTCAGTCCTGTCAAATTAAGATACTCCATAGTCAAGTTTAGACGTGATTAATAAATTTGCTACTAAAAATACGTCAATTTACTTCAGGCGCTGACTTATTTGACAGGACTAAACTAATATTTATCGTCTGTCCCTATCTTAATGAAATAGAAAGAAAAAGATGCACTTAACAAAAATTTAGTTTAGTTTGTAAACAAGGGAATCGGAGCCAATGTCTTGTTTTGTCAGTATACCTGACTAGTTTTATACTTATATCAAGTATATTTCTGACTGACCGACAATTCAAAGGTGCCTGTAGTTGGTTTATTTGAAATAAATGAATAATGAATTGAGTTTGAGTATATAGTATACAACGTGTAACGTTAAATGCGCAAAACCTCAGACACCCCAACTGATTTTTAATTCAATTGACCTATTTCAGAGAGAAAATAAATCATTAAAAAATTGTAAAGGTTTTATGTGGTGTTTAATTTTACTGGCCGTTCTGATCGTTTCTTGCGTCTGCGACGACGCTTTATCGAGTCGAGGAGTCGTCACCGGGCCGCTGCCACAGTAAATAAATATACAGTAGGATATCTAAGGCCGCCCGCCGAGTTATTAGCCTACTCTTGCGTTGATACCCAGGGTTGTCACTTTTACTTTTAGTTAATATTTTCGAACAAGCTCAAGTATAAACGGGATACACTATGCTCAAGTATAAACGGGATAGAATTATTTTTGACGAAATTTGTTTACATTTTAGACGACGATACGCGCATCGACTTAATAAGTCGATGTACACACAAGTATTCGACTAAATAAGTCGATCGTCAGACTACCGGAACCATATTTGGATTGAACAACACATCAGACAATAGAAAAAATAATAATTTCAAAAGTAATTAATTTGCAATATTAATTATTGTGAAATTGCCCTTATTACAACTATACCTACGCGACAAATACGTTTACCTAAACGATGTTTCGTACTCAATCCTCTGTTTTATAGTAAAACTAGACTTCTTAAAATAAACTTTAGCTCTAAACATAGTATTCAGAAAAATGCGACTCGGCTACGCTCTTAATAAAGCAAATAAACTGTGAAATAAACAATACAATACCACATTTTCTAATAATATTTAAGTATAAGTAGGTACTTACATTTCTGGCTGAGTAGGAAGTATGAAGAATGATAAGTCCGGGTTTGCGAAATCATTATTGAGGCACCCGAAAACACTACAATATTTTTTTCCCCTTTTTGAAGTCATGATACTCGTAATTTACGAGTAAGTGGCCGCCGCCGGCGAGAGTTGACGAACGCAAGCGGTCATGTAGCGTACGCGCGTGCTCACAGTCGCGCTGCACAGCCCGCACTGCCGCCACCTTATTCCCTCATATATTATTTTAGCGTGTGCGTGAAATCGCGTGCCGACATGGCGCGCGGCGCGCACGCACACATTCAAACCGAGAGCGGCACGTTTGTATGAAGATGTTTTACTGTATATTTACTGTGCCGCTGCGCCGCGCTGACCGTGGCTTGCTTGACCTATTAATGAATAGACACGGCAACGTTTTTAATGAAGATTTTTTGAAAACTGTGACCTATATTAAAAAGTGGTTCAATTAATTCTGCTCGTTATTCTGATCAAACTACTTTCAGGTTTTGCGCATTTAACGTTACACGTTGTATATTTTTTATTTTATCATCGTCTGCTTTGTCTTACAAACCCGCAAAACTCGTTTCTCTACTTTACCTTTTTTGTTGTCAAGTAAACACGAAGTTTAACCAAAAGTTCAAAGTCCTTTAATTTCACACACATCATTACGGTAATGACAAGTAATTTGACTCTAAAGTTCCATTTGCGTAAACACATGCTCATATTTGTTGACGACTAGCTGATAGTACAGTACACGACGAAACTCGTTACCTTCTAGTAAAACATAGATAGATAGCTAATAAAATTATAATAAGCTAATTGTTTCTATCAAAATAAGTACCTAAGTGATGTTGTTGTCCAGGCTAGTCTATGGAAATTGAGTTCATATTGGTAGAAAAAAAAATGTTAATTGTATTATAATAATTATGAGCAATAATTCTTGAGCGTAGGTTATAAATGAAGCTTGCGACCTAAAGTGTGTACACACTTTCTTTTTAATTCCATACATAATTGTACTTGTCTTTCTTCTTGTTTCTAGAAGGTCGATCAGAAATAACAGCTATAATTATTTCTTTTGTATTTATAACTAAACATTGGCCTGCGGGGTAATAATTGCGTAACACACCAACAGTTTCAATGACTTATATTTTGACAGTTCAACAGCATTCTTTGCGTTATTTATCTTGTTGAGCAGACAATTTTTTCGAACATATGGAGCAGTGGATTAGAAATATACTTCAAAATGATTCTGATTGTAACTGATGCGCAATTAGGTTGACCCTATTTGATAGTCTATAGACATTTAGTTCTTAACCTGTTAACCGAGCGGGACGTATAAATACGTCAAACTTAAACAGTAGCGTGTACGGAATTCCCCGGTTAACAGGTTAATAGCAGAAAATAAATGTAAATTTTATCAGCCATATATATTATATTACTCGCAACCCGGCCCTGCTTTGCGCGGTCTTGGCGACTTGACAAAACATTGATATTTCATAATTATATTTTAGTTTAATATAGACGTCTTGTATACATACATCTTCCAGAATACATTCTCTAAATTATGTTGAAAACCGCATTAAAACCCGAAGCGTAGGTACCTAGTTTAACGTGTTTCCGCGTAGACCAACGCGGTCACACAGACCGACACGAAAATACGACTTTAATTCAAAATAAGTAGGTAAGTAAGTTCTATAAATGAGTATTGAGCGTAATATACAAGAATCTTTATGCGTAAAATGTGTACAAGCTCTTTCATTTTATTATACACTCAATTTTTACTTACCTTTCTTGTCTTTTCGAGATTTCCAGGACCATAATTCTCTATGACACAATGAACGAAACCGCGCGAAATCAACGCGAGATATCTCCGACGTGGTTTTGAAGTAAGGAATCGTTAAAGAGAAAGACTGGACTGCCTCGTTGGTCTAGTGGTTGTTAGCGCTACTGCTGACCATGAGGTCCTGGGTTCCAATCCCAGGTTGGGAAAAGTGGTATTGGGTTTTTTCATCAGGAGTTTCTCAGCTCGGAGTCTGAATTTGTGCCCGATTGACGGCAGTAGGCCGGCTCCCTATTACGTAGGACTTACACTTAGCTGGAAAAATGTTGGATTATTAGATATATCTCTGCCTAATCCTTCAAGAATTACAGGGGGGATGTTCTGTGTATTCTTCATGCTAGAGAAGGGCATTGCTTTATGCAACATGATGTTTTCCAATTGTTGTCTTACTGAGAAAAAGGTTCTCAAATATTTGTTACTCAACAATGCAAATAACGCAATGAATGTTGTTGAACTATCAAAATGAAAGCCATACCTACTGTTAGTGTGATACGCAATTAGCCGCAGGTCAGTTTTATGAGATTAGGAATGTCGTAAGTACCTAAATGTCTTCGGGAATATTCATCACTATATTTAGTAAGATCAGTCAAGGAAACCTTGAATCTCATTTAGATGACTTTGTTTTGTATTTTTTTTTCTCTTTGCTATTTACGTTTTAAATAGAATAGACACTCGCAGATAAAATGAAAGGTTACTTACGCTAAGCACTGAGGTGACAGATAATGCAGTGTATGTTGAGATTAGTTTTACAACTTTAACGCGGATTGTGAGTGAGACTATCGCTAATTACTGTTTGATTAGTAACTAATTTAATTTCTCTTGGACGTGTTTGTGTATTTTCTTCATTAGTAAATTTAAGTGCTACAAAATAAATTATTTATTGCTTCGGAATCGAATAAGCCGAAGCTTAGCATTATTTCTTTTGAAATATTCCGTTATTGGGTTATACAATGTGGAGATGACAATAAATGAAAACACTGGCGATATTAATGCAAAGGAGTATTTAGGAACTTCATATAAATCCGAACATTGAAATTAAGAATGTATTTTTTTTTTCCAACAAACTTAATGATAGCAGTGATGGGTCAAACTTTAGATTTTGCCAATATTTGACTCGGGGATTGTGACTAAGCTATTAGATATATTTGATTGAATTTTTGTATGGAGACTGGGAACTTTATTAGATATAGGTACCTACGCAGTTTAATGTATTGTCATCATCTACTTTATATAACTTTCAGATCTTAACATTAAAGAAATGCGCGGAAACATTCATCAATTTTACCTTATTACCTATTACCCTTCAGATCATGTAGAAAAAGATGACATTTCTAAAGCGTTCAAATATGTATTTAAATATAGATATTGTGAAAGAAAAGTCCGTTGGCAGACTAGTCGTAACCCTGTCCTACTTTGTAGATCAAACTGTGAAATTGAACGAGTCGTAAAACTGAGATAAAAGTAATCAAATGAAACGAGTCTAATTAACATTCCTTTCGTTTCTCAAATAACAATTTTACGATCTCATAAAGAGAAAGAGTAATAATTAAAAACATGTACACAAGTGAAATACATAGCCCGAAGAATTGCCAAACGTAAGTGGCAGTGGGAAAAGAACATTGCTCGCAGAACCGATGGCCGATGGGGCCGATAGGTTCTAGAGTGGCGACTGCGTACTGGAGAACGTAGCGTCGGAAGGCGTTCCACAAGGTGGACCGATTGACCTTTGAAGGCCGCAAGAATCCGCTGGATGCGGACAGCACAGAACTGCTCAATGTGGCGGTGCTTAGGGGAGGTGCCTACACCTACCACGTCTTTCGGCTGAAATGATGATGACACAAGTGAAATTCGAACGAACCAAAATAAAATTGTACCACTATGAAACATACTGAATTAACCTCGTCTGAAATATACATACATTTACACATACATAAACTCACACCTTCTTTCCATGGGGTAGACAGAAATTACAGAAAAATAATAGCAAGAAGTTAAAACAATATTTTGTATGTACTCTTATTTAAGCAGAAGAAAGCAAGAGGCTGAAATCAGGAAGACAATAAAAGCAAACGTAAATGTTTAAGCAGTAAGAAACTGCTTTCCCACTTCCGATAGTTTATTTTCAGTGCACTCTTAGTTCGTTTTGACATCAAGGATAAATCAAGAGTTCACCTAGGTCATAAAGACTACTTACGTCTCTTAGCAGACTTATGATCCGGCTAGACTATATCTGCCATTTATGCATACTTGAGTCTCGTCGAATAATTAGATAAGAGGTAGTCAAGTTTTGTAGTGGTCTGCATTGTGATGGGATTGAAAATTAGAGTATCATTGTCATCATTTTAGTCAGTGCCCTTCGACAAATGAGTATACATACGGGATAATGGCATAATTATCATAATTCACTGTGTTATTGGAGCAGTGGTGGCTAAGTGGTACCTAACGGAGTTGTATGTCGTGGGTCCGAAACCAGACAAAAAGTAGTAGAGTAAATTATTTCATCACCACTGCTCTCGAAAACGGCGAAGGAAAACGTCGTTAGGATTTTTTGGTCTTAGAACCAAAAAATTGGAAGACACGTGACATCTACCAACCCGCACTGGGTCCGCGTGGTGGGTGAATTACCGCACACTTCCTCTCACCGAGAGAAAGCCTGTGTCCCATCCGTGGGAATATTATTGGCTTATATGCAGTATAGATTTGATAATAGCAGTATGTCGGTATTAGCTTGTATGAGAATCTTATAATCATCTACTGATATGCAACGGCTATATTGTCGCGATAACGCGAACTTCACTTCGCTCTCCCTCTCTTGTACAGCGAGACGTCAAACAGTGTACGAGAGAGAGCGTGCGAAGTGTAGTTAGCTATAGAATTGTAGATATTCTGTTATTAACATCGGTTATTAACACGGTATCCGCTCGTTCTTCGATATCATCATCTGCCTAGCCGTTTACTCAACTATGTTGGGGTCAGCTTCCAGTCTAACCGGATGCAGCTAAATACAAGTTTATTTTTTTATTTTTTTTTATTTCTTCGATATAATATGCGATTATAAGCTATCCACCACCTGCTACAATCACATGTTACCTGTTACCAGGCCACACTTACTATTTCATGGTTAACTCTTCTGTATCAAGTACTACTCAGCTGTTTGACGTTACCTCTATTCCTACATATTCTTGACCTCCAAAATCTTGAAAACGAAGTGACCATAATGATAACCTCATGTGATTGTCGGTGTCAACCGAATGATATAGGTACCTACGTAAATGAGTTTCCTCATTACCACCCGGCATGCGACAGTTCTTTAACTCCATCTTCGTTTTGTCAGTCTGTCCGTTATCTTGGCTTGTTACGTCATGTTCAGGTATTTTTGTCAGTTTTATTTGTATTAAGATTTGTTCATGTTGGAAATGTGTGGGAAGGACAGATTCTTTTAGTTGCGTAGACACAAAAACACAACGCAAAGTAAATATTTTTTGTCTTGTGTTTTTGTGTCTCTCTCCTCGTGAAAGCATGCAAAGACTATTTTATTTTTTTCTCCCGAGAATAACTACCTACACAGACGACGTAAACATCATTGAAACTATCTACAAATTTACAAAGACACAACAATTACAATATACAAGATAACACTAAAATATATATATTTATATATATGTATATTATATAATAAGTATATAACAAAATAATAATAATAATAATAAAGAAAAAGGCAGGAGCTCATTGGGCATCAAAAAATTCGTCCGCATCGCTGTCAATGGGGTAAGTGCCCAAAAGGCTGGCAGCATTACCACGTTGGATGGCAATGCTGATTCTTTGGGCTAAAAATAAGCCAGCCCTCTGGTCACGTGAAGAGTCAACCAACCGCTTGGCGATGTCTCGTAATATTTCTACATATTTTATTTTAATTAATACGTCTGATGTCGGAAACTTCTTTTTTGACGAAAGTATGAATTCCCATTTCTCACTTCTTAATTTTGTAGTGGACATATCCCCCATATAATCATCTAAGAAAAGAATCTCATGGGTCCATTGATAGTCATCTCCTCACATTTAAAAAAAATAAATATAACTTTCCTTCTCTTAATTTCAGGACTCCCCTCCGTTCCCCTCGACGCAAATCAACGGCTCCCCGCAGGTTCGGCCGGTCGGAGTTCAGCATGGACGATGATGACTACTCGCCGAGCAACTCCGTCACTTCTGTCAACTCCCTCGCCAGCCTACTGCGGGAGAAACTACAGGTTTATACTACTTCTTAGATGTTGATGATCTATATGTTTATACAGTTGTCTTTATGTCGTGGCAGTAAAGGTAGTCCTCGTAGTTCAAGTGTTAAGACTGGCTTGCGACATACCGTACCCACGGTACACACGACAAATATGCAACGTGATAAGTCATATTATACTTGAGATAGTTAAGCCTAGAATTAGAGCTCTTTATTTTTTTCTGATAACTGAAATTAATTTTATTTTTACCAACTCTAAAATTAACATCACGCCAATGTCACGTATTTCATACTCTACAATTGCCTCCAGAATGTACCAATTTTGGGCAATTTTCAATTTAAGGTTGAGACAACTCTTGCTATAAAGAATATTTTCTCACGTTTCAGAGCATCCCTCAAAAAATCCGCAAGAAACCGACAGACTACAAGCTCCGTGCATTCGTGGGCCTCATGTTCCTGGCCATCGTGTTCTTCGTGGGTTTCGCGTATGTCCTGTACCACCAGCAGGCGCTGACCAAGGCCTACTTCGACAACGTGCAGTTCAACGAACCCAAGAGACTCATCAGGATCTACAATAAGGATGATGTTGAGATTCTGAGGGCTAGTTTAGGCAAGTGATATACTCGTAATACTTTTATTCATCAAAATGGTCCTCCCCACTTTCGAAACGGTCGAAGGCGATTGACATTTGTATTTCCAAGATAATCTCTGACTGAATCTGACTATCGTTTACTTGTCACGTTAATCAGCCGGTCGACTCTGGAAAAATCTCACCGTGATAACTAAGGTGAAGTGAGCTTAGAGTGAGCTGTGAGTCATGCTGATGCTAGGGATTGACACTGTTGACGACTCACTCCACGCTCACTTCACCCAAGTTTTCACGGTGAGGTGGTTACAGAATCGCACGGCAGTACGTTTCTTTAGTTAGACAGTTTTCGACTAAAGGTGACTTTGGTTAGACCTTTCTATCCAAAGATTCAAGCAATTCTTAAACCTAACCATAACGTGTATTTTTATCACTAGGACATTTCTTTTTTTGCCGCTTACAACATAATTCCATGATATTCTTTATTTAATATATTGCTCCATGTTCGTTTTCCAGCTGTCAACATTCAGGGCAAAGTAAACGCTTATCCATGTCTGCCTGAACATCGGCGCAAAGATGGTTCGGAGTGTTTAGAGTGGCTACACAACCTTCGTTTCTATCTCAAGTCTCTACCACATGACCCTGGCGTTGATAATACCACCTGCTACCATGTGCATTGGAAGGCGTTGAGATCTGGTAGGTAAATTGAACTGTTTACGTACGATAAAGCTTTTTAGTTGGTTTAAAAATCGTAGGTAAAATGTCCGTGGAAATTTGCCAAATTTTTACGTCAACAACGTCTTAGTTTAATTGTTTTATATTATTTTTGGCAGTGTGATTGTAAACAAATGAAAACAGATTGAAGCTAATGTCTAAATACAATTAACGTTTTTGTTTACAGATGTCTATCCCAATGACTGCTTTGACTGGAGTGCAACGAAAGTTCACTGGTACGGAGGCGGCCAATCTTCCAACCTCACCTGGCCTTTAGATAGTGGCTCATTGGACTACACTCCGTTCATCACGGGAGACATGCAGAAGTCGCAATGGGGCAACGTCGTCACACGGTACTTCATCAACTCCAAAGGGGCTGCCATTATCATTGATGATGAAACACCTCTTCATGTCTCCGTCAACAAAGGAGGCAAACAAATCTGCTTGAAAGCTATGTACCATGAGTTTGCTTACCCGAACAAACTGACCGAGTTCCCTGAAATGAGGTATAATATTTGCACATCGGAAGATATGGCGTCATTGCATTCTTCAATTCACAGTCATCGTAGGGCCCCATTATGGGATGGTTTGAAACCTGCTGATATGCAAACACTAGAATCTCTTATATCTGAACCAGTTTGGCAAATAGCTCCCAGATTTAAACAGGAATTGCAAGCAGAAACTATTTCCAAATACACTGAAGACGTAATCAATCTAGGATTCTTGAAACAAGGCCATGTCTTGATCAATGAGCATTGGCAGAATGAAATTGGTGATCTGTCAGTAGATACGGGTCGATTTGAAACATTGAACACTACTGTAGATAAACTACATAGAAGAGGGTTTAAAGTAGCGTTTACTATCCAACCGTTTATAAGTACTGAGAGTAAAAACTTTGTAGAATGTGTTCAAAGAAGATTGCTGATCAGTGAAAGGAATAGTGATAGACGTATACCAGCTTTGACTCGGTTCAAGTCGTTAGCAAGCGCTGGAGTATTAGATATAACGAATAACCGATCAGTACCCTGGTTTTTGGAAAAGCTACAAGCAGTAATTGATGAGTACCACATAGACTCCTTCTTTTTAGATTTAGGAACTGCATACGACATGCCTCACTACTTCCGCTGCGAAAATCTTCTAACCAACCCTGATCAGTACAAGAAGATCTTTACCAAGACTTTTGAAAAGCTGTTGAATATTATCGGAGTATCTGCAGCAGTGTCGTTGCCTCGTCCACCGATCTTTGTGTCTCTACCGCCATTTGAATCTACATGGGAGGCGTTAAGGCTAGTTATACCAACTATGCTGACTTATGGTGTCAATGGTTTTCCGTTTATAATGCCGGGAGCAGTTGGAGGGGACATCTACTGGCCTGGAAGTGAGCAGTTCCTGCCATCTTCCAAGGGATTAGTAGACACAACTAATGCAACTCAGGAGAATGGAATAGAGTTACCAGAGAGGGAGTTGTACATGAGATGGCTGCAAATGGCGACTTTCCTGCCTGTTATGAAGTTCACTCACCTACCGAGCAAGTATAATGATGAAAGGGTATTAGAGATGGCGAAGAACTTAACTTCGTTGAGACAGAGAATGGTAAGTAACAATAGAACATTATTGTGATTACTTTATTATCCCAAAGTTATGTAGCTTTTTATTACGTATGTAGTTCTAATGAGTTTAACTGTCGACGTAATTTATTTATACAATTATGTGATATATCTTTATTCAATCTAGAATTATTTATAGAAGTACTTATAACCTTTCTTTATACCTATAGAATAGAATAGAATAGAATACTCTTTATTATGTACACCATATAGATTACAGACATAAATATAGAAATTTTACAAAGGGTGACACAATGGGCGGTCTTATCGCTAAGAGCGATCTATATCAGACAATATTAAATTAAATATGAAATATTAAATTGTGTGAAAGCTGTGGAATATTATTATTATTATTATTAAATATGGTTCCATTATTTTAGAATTACATGTAGATCGTTCTGCAGCAATCTAGTTCATCAAGCTTAGTCGTTAGTAACATGAACCTTTAGAATCCCATAAACGTAGTTAAAGTCATAAATAACAAAATTTCCTACTAACTTTCTAAATATATTATCGTTTGTTTCCAGGTAACACCACTCTTGTTGAAGTACAAACGCGAGGCCCTAGAAGAAGGCCTACCTCTCATCCGTCCGCTGTGGCTACTGAGCGGTAGTGACACTGCGCCGATGCCCGTACAAGACGAGTTCGCGATTGGAGGAGAGATCGTCGTCGCGCCCGTGTTGGAACGGGGCCAGACTAGTAGAGATGGTGTGTGTGACTTTCATTTGATTGCTAATAAGGGTGTCGAGCTAAATGTGAAAGTGGAGTGACTTGTTGATGTCGGGAGTTTGGTAGCGAATGAATAGATTGTTCTGCATCTCTGGAATAAATCAATTTTCAAATTCTTAATTCCCAATTTAATAATAATAATTATAACAACAGAAAGACGCCCACGTGCTTAGCATGACTCTTTGTGACATCTCTTCTGCTTGAGCCTGGGACTACCCGCAGACTCACGATTAATGAAAAAATGGACAAATCATTTTAATAGCAACGGTTTTCTTCATGTTTGACATCGCGCTTTAGGAATCATTTTACAATCGATCATTCTATCTTTCTACGCTTGCTGAACATAGGTAGCCCCCAAGCATCGCCATGGTTCATAAATGCAGGAGGTTCATAAATTAATCAGTTTTGTTTCTTACTTTCAGTATACCTCCCAACTGGCCTATGGCAAGACGGTATCGACGGATCACTGCGCAAGGGCAACCGCTGGATGCACGAGTACAAAGTTCCTATCGACAGAGTGGCCTACTTCGTCAGAAAACCAGATGACATGAGATTTAAGTAGAATCTGGATGGCTTCTGAACAAACTAAGAAATATTGTGACTATTTTAGTTTCTCTTAAGTGAATGTTGGACTTTATTGAAAGTCTTCTTCAGTATCAAAGTCCCTCCAAAAACACAGGTTTTCGAGAAATGATTAACTAATTAGGAAACAAGAGTATATAATGGTAGTAATTTAAATTAATTTATAATACACAAACGTGTGTCATAAACATTCCTATAGTTTGTTTTACGTTCAAATTGAACATTAATATTATGCTTTGTGTTGCTGTCATTTAGTATAATTTTAAGTACGAAAATATTTTAATATTCAAAAATGGCTAGAAAACGAATTTGTATAATTTTTTTGTCAATCGATTTTTAAAGTCCTTCTTTCATCTTTTCAGTTCTAGTCTTTAATAACAAAAATGCAATAGTTTTTAGTGTAAAGAAATATATTGCTGAATTCTGATTGTCTTAAGAATGTAATATACCGTACCGTATATTGAGCAAGTTTTATTTAGAGCTGTTCTATTTTATTGTGTTATGCTACGTTTACATTATATTTTATTAACTATTGTATAAGTTAAAGACGTAGCCGATTAGTTATCACAAAATAAGGTTTTCGACGTCGACACTGCCTCAGAAATAGTTTATTTAGAAATTAGCCGGTAAATGTGCTATAAAGTGATGTTTATAGGTAACGAGTTATTGCTAACATTTTGGCCACTAAAAAGATCTCGTATATTTTCAATTTTACTAAAAAAAAAAAGTTTGTGCTGTTTGTTTGCCATAATATCTTTAGAGATTTCTTAAAACAACAGATGTTGTATTTTAGCTAAATCTGTCAATAGTGTCAAGCCCTAGTATCAGCTAGAATAACAGCTCACTTCGAGCTCACTTCACCTAAGTGTTCACCGGCTGGTGAAATGGTTAAGCCAAAATATTGTGCCCTAGCCTTTAACATAATAAGTATCACAATTTATTATTTTTTGGACGTCCAATATCGGCCATTGTATAAATGCCTCAGTAATATTATTATTTGTATGTATCTATAATATAAGTCTCTAGAATATAAGTGCTCGTAAAGCTAATTTAGATCCGTAATTAAGTACGTAAGTAATAAACGAAATTATTGTGATTACTATAACATTCCAAAGTTTAGTAGCTTTTTAGTAAGTAGTACTAACAAGTTTAGACATATTAGTATAGTGATGTATAATTATTAATATTTTAAAAATTTAAATAATTATTTAATGTAACAAAACAAATTATGTGTTTGAGTTGATTGAATACTACAAACTAGTTTTTTAGGTAATTTGAACTGTATTTATTTCTATTTCATTTTTATAAACAATCATATTACTTATTTTATTTTCTTCTTGGCTGTGCCGAATGCGTTGCACGTTGTGTGTCTACAAAGTAACGTTTTTTTTTAGTATATAGAAAAAAAAAAATGAAAAAGTCATTCCAAATTAAGTCAATAGGTTTTATATAAGCGTAACCATAAGTACAGTTTTTAATAGTACTTGTTAGGACAAGCGGTATCCGAGTGTTGGATTTTAAAATAATAATATACATACCTCTTTTAAATGAGTGCGTTGCTATTCCAGCCCCCAAGTATGCTACCACTGAGTGTAATTTATATGCCACAGTAAATTAAGTGCGAAGTATTGAATCTTATCTCAATATAATTTATAGAATCAAGTAAAAAGCCTTTTTAATTTTTTATATTTCATTTATGCGTATTTCATGTGGTGTTTTTTATTGTAATTCTCTATATTTTTTGGTCTAAATAGTGCGATTTTGAAAATTTGTATTACTTTTGTCTGTAGTCTTTACAGTTAGAAATAAGGAACCAAAAAGTATTGTATACGACTGTTTATTCGATAATGCATTTAAATTATGAAAAATGTGCTGTTATTAAATGTTTTCAAATTGAATGATTTAGTTATTTTTCCCGGTTACCTATCATACGTTCGAAAAATATTTGAGCGAATTTCATTTCACCTAAAACTTTTCAACTATTATCGTTTTTTTTTTTTTACTGCAGCGTAGTCACGTCCTATTTATTATTTCGATTTTTTTCGTTACTCCGACGTTTCATTTGGTCAAAAAACTTTTTACCGATGTTATACTTGGCCGAAATAACATTTGTTATACACAAACAACAAACAACAAACAAGTAGACACGTGACACACACGTGACTCACATTCATGCACACGTGACACAACATGACCTACACCCAAACACACGTGACTCACATTCATGCACACGTGACACTCACGTGACCCACATCCATACACACGTGCCTCACATTCATACACACGTGATACACACGCACATACACGTGACACACATGACCCAAACAAATAGACACGTGACAATCACGTGACCCACATCCAAACACACGTGACTCACATTCATGCACACGTGACACAAACGCACATACACGTGACACACACACACAAATATACACATGTGACACACACATATACACAAGTGAACCAAACAAGAAGACACGTGACACACACGTGACTCACATTCATGCACACGTGACACTCACGTGACCTACACCCAAACTCACGTGACTCACGTTTATGCATACGTGACACTCACGTGACCCACATCAAAACACACGTGACTCACATTCAAGCACACGTGACACACACGCACATACACGTGTCACACGTGACCCAAACAAATAGACTTGTGACACTCACGTGACCCACACCCAAACATACGTGACTCATATTCATGCACACGTGACACTCAAGTGACCCACATCCAAACACACGTGACTCACATTCGTGCACACGTGACACACACGCACATACACGTGACACGCACACAAACATACACATGTGACACACACATATACGCACGTGACCCAAACAAGTAGACACGTGACACACACGTGTCACACATACATGCACACGTGACACACACGCGCATACGCGTGACACACACAAATATACACATGTCACACACACATATACACACGTGCACCAAACAAGAAGACACGTGACACTCACGTGACCCACATCCAAACACACGTGACTTACATTCATGCACACGTGACACTCACGTGACAGTCACGTGACCCACACCCAAACACACGACGCACATTCATGCACACGTGACTCACATTCATGCACACGTGACACACACGCACATACGCGTATCACACACACTAATGTACACACGTGACACACGTGACCCAAACAAATAGACACGAGACACACATGTGACACGAATGCACACACACGTGACACTCACGTTACCTACGCCCAAACACACGTGACTCACGTTCATGCACATGTGACAGTCACGTGACCCACATCCAAACACACGTGACTCACATTCATGCACACGTGGCACACACGGACATACACGTGACACACGCGACCTAAACAAATAGACACGTGACACTCACGTGACCCACGCCCAAACACACGTGACTCACATTCATGCACACGTGACACACACGGACATACACGTGATACACGCGACCTAAACAAATAGACACGTGACACTCACGTGAACCACGCCCAAACCCCACGTCCACGTGACTTACATCGAAACACACGTGACTCACATTCGTGCACACGTGACCCACATTCATGCACACGTGACACACACGCACATACTCGTGACACACACACAAATATACAAATGTGACACACACATATACACACGTGACCCAAACAAGTAGACACGTGACACACACGTGAGTCACATTCATGCACACGTGACTCACGCGCACATACACGTGACACACACACAAATATACACATGTCACACACACATATACACACGTGCACCAAACAAGAAGACACGTGACACTCACGTGACCCACATCCAAACACACGTGACTTACATTCATGCACACGTGACACTCACGTGACAGTCACGTGACCCACACCCAAACACACGACGCACATTCATGCACACGTGACTCACATTCATGCACACGTGACACACACGCACATACGCGTGTCACACACACTAATGTACACACGTGACACACGTGACCCAAACAAATAGACACGTGACACACATGTGACACGAATGCACACACACGTGACACTCACGTTACCTACGCCCAAACACACGTGACTCACGTTCATGCACATGTGACAGTCACGTGACCCACATCCAAACACACGTGACTCACATTCATGCACACGTGGCACACACGGACATACACGTGACACACGCGACCTAAACAAATAGACACGTGACACTCACGTGACCCACGCCCAAACACACGTGACTCACATTCATGCACACGTGACACACACGGACATACACGTGACACACGCGACCTAAACAAATAGACACGTGACACTCACGTGACCCACGCCCAAACACACGTGACTCACATTCATGCACACGTGACACTCACGTGACTTACATCGAAACACACGTGACTCACATTCGTGCACACGTGACCCACATTCATGCATACGTGACACACACGCACATACTCGTGACACACACACAAATATACAAATGTGACACACACATATACACACGTGACCCAAACAAGTAGACACGTGACACACACGTGAGTCACATTCATGCACACGTGACTCACGCGCACATACACGTGACACACACACAAATATACACACGTGACACACGTGACCCAACTAAAGAGAAATGTGACTCACGTGACTCGCACTTGCACACCCCTGACACTCACGTGACCCACATCCAAACACACATTCATACACACTTGACACACACGCACATACACGTGACACACGTGACCGAAAAAATAGACACGTGACACTCACGTGACCCACACCCAAACACACGTGACTCACATTTATGCACACGTGACACACACGCACATACGCGTGACTCACACACAGATATACACACGTGACACACACATATACACACGTGACACACGTGACCCAAACAAATAGACACGTGACTCACATGTGACCCGAACGCACTCACACGTGGCACTCACGTGACCCACGTCAAAACACACGTGACTCATATTCATGCACACATGACACACACGTGGCCGAAACAAATAGACACGTGACACTCACGTGACCCAAACAAAGAGACGTGTGACACACGCGTGACCCGCACGCGCGCACCCGTGACAATCACGTGACCCAAACCCAAACACACGTGACTCACGTTCATGCACACGTGAAACTCACGTGACCCACATCCAAATACACGTGACTCACATTCATGCACACGTGACACATACGCACATACACGTGACCCATTTGACCCAAACAAAGAGACACGTGACACACGTGACCTAAGCAAAGAGACACGTGACACACACGTGACTCGCACCCGCACACCCGTGACACTCACGTGACCCACATCCAAACTCACGTGACTCACATTCATGCACACGTGACACTCACGTGACCCACATTCAAACACACGTGACTCACATTCATGCACACGTGATACACACGTGACCCACATCCAAACACACGTGACTCACATTCATACACACGTGACACACACACAAATATACACACGTGACACACATATACACACGTGACCCAAACAAATAGACACGTGCCACACACGTTACCCAAAAAAATAGACACGTTCCACACACGTGAACCGCACGCACACACACGTGACTCTCACGTGACCGATTAATTTGTATTTCTTTGGAATATTATATAAGATATTCTATTTTATAAGAATTATATTTGGAGCTGGCGCTCTCTATTACTTATTTTATTAGATTTACGACCCACGGTTTCATGCACATTTTCCCGTGAAAATATGTACC
Source organism: Eremobia ochroleuca (assembly GCA_949629135.1). NCBI lineage: Eukaryota > Metazoa > Arthropoda > Insecta > Lepidoptera > Noctuidae > Eremobia > Eremobia ochroleuca. Next base: position 20,136,258 of record OX451397.1, on the reverse strand, counting down.
TATTTTCCCGCGGCTTAAAGTTTTAATTCTTCAGGTTGCATCAAATAAACAGCGTATTTAAAATACACACAAACATTTTTAAAAGTTGCAAGTAATTAATGATTTTAAACGGTTTATTAATAAAGTAAAAATAATAAACCAATAACGTTTTCAAATATTTTTATTACTCATAATGATTCACACATTTCCACCAAACACACTGAATGGGTTATAGCGACGTGACTGATACAATGATAAATAATGAGTACTTTATATTACATACAATCATAAATATGCACCTAATTGCCCTTAAGGGCTAGACATTATTTAAATTATTAAACATCTTTTAAAGAGGCAGGTTTGTTAGTAAAGCAAGCAAGCAATTGAAAAGTTAATTTAAGTACATACGATTAAGCCTTATTAGTGCAACTAGATTTCGATCAATCGATGAAATCGACCTTTTAGCATAAATAGTAGCAGGGTTACATTCATCCATCATTCACGTTTTGAGGGAATCTACATCGACTGGTCGACTTCAATCGACTCACAATCAAGTTGCACCTGGTTGATATTATTATGCTTTCCAACTATTTTCATTTTATGATATTAAGAATGCCGTATGCACCAAACTTCCTTTGTCTAATCCAACATTCCCGTAACAGATCCTTTAATAATACTTCATAACTTAGGCGTATACAGCGTTACCTTGCAACAGATTGAAGCACTGACGTTAGCTGTTCAACAAATCTGATCAGTCTTACTTACCACTAAGCGTGTTACTTGCACCCCAAGCAAACGATGACAGTGGAACTTTTCAAGTCAAAAAGACAGATATGACACATATATATTCACGCACTAGAAATTCAGTAGGTAAGTCTAAGTAGACCATTTACTGTGTCAGTGAAAAGGACAGACCAGACACGCGTAGCGCGGCGCAGTTTCATTTGCAGTCACGTAAAGCTGCGTCCCCACGTATTACAGACACGCCAACAACTCTTCCTACGCGTGACGTAATCTCAATGGCTTACTTTGAGCAAGGTAATTTCAATTACTCACTTTGAGTTAAGCGAATTGCACTGCCTTGTCCTATACTCGTATTGACCATGATTTAGTAACTTAATCATTTGGCTCGGAAATCTTAAACTTGAACTAGATGTGTTTGTGTTCATAATGAGTTTCGTGTAAAATAAGCTTCTGTTTTTAACTATTTTATTTCCACCCTCATCATTTACAGGGCGCAAACATTCAATACTAATATTGTAACGCATCGGTTTCTAGCACCACGTTATCATTCAACCTCGTTTAATAAAATAGAGCGTGAAAATTGTTCTGTATCATGATAAGGTTAAATAGGATATCAATAAGGTAAAATAATTATTTAACCCTATTTGAAATGGCTTAAAATGGACTTGTCAAGTTTGACTTGGATTTTCGACGCACTTAAGCCACAGTAAAATTTAAAAATCATCTTGACTAACAAGTGTTTTAAAATGGTATTTTCACACGCTCTATTTTAAAACGACTATCCCACATCGATATCTACCTACAAATCCATATTTCCCATTTTTATTCTACTCTTTAAATCGATGTATTTTCTTGATAGCTCTATCCATCATACCATCGCAAGCCGAACTATTCAAACATTCCAATTCCTTCTCATTTTATTATTAATGTATGAAGTTCTGAGTGATGACAAACAGTCATACGGTGTACCTGATCTTTATTTAATGCTTCATGTCATCGTCAAAATTAATTTTCTTAATATATATTTAATCCTAGGCATCTATAGATGGCGTTGAGGTAAAGCAGGTTCTAAGTTGGCAAAACGATCAGTTTTATTTGATGTCTTATTGAGGTAATATTGACATGCTCACTCAGGCAAGCCGCATGGCTGTGTGCCAACCTTTGACAGTCATGATTATATTCTATAACGAAGACAGCAAATATTTTGTTAACTACAATTAAACATGTTAAAGTAACCCAACGTTGGAAGAATACAACATTTAATAATTTCAGTAATGGTTTATTTCTCAGAGCTATTGATGTTCACTAAGCTGATACAATTCTTAATTTTAATAACATTTTTAATATTCCTAATAATATGCATTAATTAGAATTCTAGCTATAAAATACAATAGTAAACTTTAGGGTCAGGCTTCATGGCCAGGTAGACAGTGGTGGCTGAAAATAACAAAGCCTATTATTATTATTTAAATAAAAAATACTCAAAATCTTTTTGTTCGAAGCATTTGTAGTCGTCATCACCGATGCACTCGTGATGATTATTAATCGTAAATTTTAGCGAAAATCATGTTATTTTCAGGTTGTTATGCTCACACAACTGTCCAAAAGCCACCACTACGATTTGAGTACCGCGACCTCAAAATAATTGTAGATTTTTGCAACGTAGAGATGTAAAAGCGCTGCTAATTACTAAAATTGACTGTCGAGGCCAATGGTGGTCACAGCGGCGTGGCATCGGTTCAGACCTCACTCACAAGGTGTTCCTCACATCCCTGTTTAGTCCCATCCAAACTACCTAAAGCATAAACCACATAATGAAACAATATTGTGCTCACATCAATCCACACACAGTAACACATACTATATTAATTATGTATTTTAAACTATAAAATAAAAACTCATTAGTTGACATACATAAAAAATAAAATAAAAAAGTATTCTTTATGTATTCGTTTACAATTTTTATAAGGTTTTTATATGTTAATACATTGTGCTGGTGCGCTCAGAATACGAAATGTTCTCGCTATATTTTTTTCTATATTAAGAAATGTTGGCGAAGTAAGCGATTGTTGTGTGACATTAATCCACTTATAACTATGGATGACTTAAAATTAATTGACTCAAACATTTTCATTGGATATTTGGGAAATAAGGTCAACGTAACAGTGGAAGTACGAGCAGGGGAGCTTTAACTGGTAGATGTTACAGTAACATTAGTCAAAAAGCAAACATGCTCGCTTCTGCCGGTGTATGGAGGAAAGCCTTGAAGACTGCTTACACACTAGATGCTGAATCATTTTATGGATCATTATCACATTCGCTCACATCCGAACATAACATTTTGAAACAAATCGGTAATCTAATGGAGTAGGTATCTTTATCTATAATTACATGAGGATTTTATCTTCGAAAAAACAAATATTACAAAAACGCTTAAAAAAAACAATTCATCTGAATAGGAACGAATTTTTAAAGACTATAACGATTTTTATAAGTATTTGGGTCGCCACGACTAGAAATTTCAAACAAAAATACAACTGACCGAAGAATATATAGATGCCAACGTAATGAAAATAGAGATTCCATAATCTCGTTTCGTCATTTAATAATTATCTTTTGGAAATGAGTAAATTCTATATAACACGTAATTATAACTATGTTATATTACTATACCTCGACGCAACAAGCAAGTATCAACTTAAACAGAGGTAAATATAATGAATTCTTTAATAATAGTTTTCTACTAAAACATTTATTATTTATAATGGTTAAGCTCTCTATCGTTTTAGGCTCACTGTTGGTCTAGAATAACACAGATGTCTTCAGTAGTATAGTTTCGATCGATCGCAGTATTAATATACTTTAATCGAATATAAGAACATTACACACACATTCAATTAATATTGGAGTTGCAGGTTTATCCAATTATAATCGACTCTGTATCTAATTTCTTATATTTTTGTATTAAAGTCGTCCAGAAAGGGTTTTAATAATACAGATCAATGTTGCGTTAGCTTGTGATAGTATGCGCAACTTATTTTAAAATAGCCGAGAGTATAAATTTCGTTAGCGTGATGTAGAACCCAATCTCACAGCGCCATCTCTTGGAGCTATATAAAGTTACGTTAAATCCTACAATCGATCGCCACTATTGTCTATGTATAGGTAATCGCAGAGAAATAAGCTCGAGTTGAAAACAAATGTGGAAAACGTCATTCCTTACATCTGACTGAATTACTTACGAGGTACAGGCTGACACGAGAAGTCATCTTTGTCGTTCTAGAGTCGTAATAATAAGTCTCATCTAACAAATATGAATACAACCTAGCGCACGTAGCACTAGCCCGACGAGCGACTTCACATTTAAGAACGTCTTTTAAAGACAATATTTTGTTTATAAGTATATCTTTATTTAAACCTTTAAAAAAGTACCTTCAGGTTTTATGTTAATGTCAGTTATCATGCCATTCAAGTTTTAATCACGTCCTTTTAAAGCGACTACGCTAAACAAAAGAATTGCCGCTAAGACATTTTGTACAATTTGTAAATTACAAATGGCGATAGCAAAATAAGTTATCTTTTTCTTTTCCCCCAAAAATTTTGATCGCAAAGCGGTGTTTTGGCTAAACAAAATGGACTGGTTACGCTAAATATCATGTATAAAAGCACTACAGTTTTGTATAAGACCAAATTTTAAAACACCATCAGAAATATACTTTAAATGGCAAGCTACTAGAAAACAGTTGTTTTTAGAAAAAAATGGACGTCTCTGTTCTTAGGTCGAGAATTGGTTATTGACTTTACAATTGGATGTGGTTAGGACACTGTCAGTTTGGGAGTTACGAATCGGCCGTGGTTTGCACAACACATTTTGACACCAGCACTTTCGTTTTCGTTTTCATTGTCGTTACTTTCATTATTAACTAAGATTTTATCAAACTCTTTAGCAGTCTGTTAATTGCATTCATATATCACAAAAACTCAGCATCTATTTGCAAACACTCTCATACGAAGGAGTGGCCCCAAGAGTCAATGCTTACGAGCGTTTCTTTCATTATCACAGCCTTTTTTTTCTACAACAACAATTACACTTTTCTTTGGTTCATTCGGTTCGTAAGCGTCGACTCCGTGTAAGAAGCTCACTTCTTCGATGAGAAGGCTACAAATAGACCCGAAACCTAGAACTCGAGTCTATAGGCCGCACATGATGTCTCGTGGTCCTGAAGGTTGATGGTGCAGCGCGAGGCAGACGGTGACAGGTCGATCTTGTACTTCTCGAGAGCTTCCTCGTTCTCTGTCACCCAGTAGCCAAGCACGTCGGTGTCGTACGTGGGGATAATGGTGACTTCTGCAAGGACCAGAAAGAAAGGTTATTAATTAAGAGAGCTATGCTATTATTTTGAAGACATCGTTATGACCTCCCTTCTATTTTTTTCTAATTTATCTACATTCAGTCATAAAAGTATCGGGAACGGATGATTTGTTTATGGTTCCAAATTCAATTTTTTATTTTTTATTGTTGTTAGATTGGCACAACTGTTTTCCATTTTGGCGCGGAGTTTGAGTTACATCTGTTATTTAGATTAAATACTGTGCTGTTTTAGTTATATCGCATCTAGTATGTTTTGCGAATTTCACAATGGACAAAAACATCGAACAAAGAGTTTTTCTTAAATTTTGCATCGCCAATGGAATTTCATGTTCGGAGTCACTGAAAATGTTACAGAAGGCTTACGGTGAATCGACTTTATCAAAAACACGTGCTTATGAGTGGTACTCGTACAAAGCGTCAAAAGCGGTCGAGATGTGATGGAAGATTTGCGTCGCTCTGGTAGGCCATCAACGTCTGCAACTGAAGTTAACATCGCAAAAGTGAAGGAAACAGTGACTTAAAATCCTCATTCAAGTTTGTGAGAGACAGCCGCTGAAATTTCTGTGTCTCATGAGTCAATCCGTACCATTTTAAACAATCACTTGGGTATGAAACATGTTGCCGCTCGGCTAGTCCCAAAAGACCTTATCTTCTCCAAAAACTCAATCGCGTAAGAGTAGCTGAGGACATGCTAGAACGAGTCAATTCCGACCCAACATGAAACGCATTGTTACTGGTCACGAGACGTGGGTTTACGAGTTTGACATGCAAACTAATCAACAAGCTTCGGCGTGGCGTCTTCCAACTGAACCGAAACCGAAAAAACCACGCCAGAGTCAATCAAACGTCAAAGTCATATTGTCTGTTTTCTTTGGCTATTGCGATGTTGTGCACTCGGACTTCTTGCCGAAAGGTCAAACGGTAAATAAAGAATATTATTTGAACATTATGCGGCGTTTAAAAGAGCAAAGTAAACGAAAAAGGCCAGATTTGTGGAAAGAAAATTCTTAGATTTTGCATCACGATAGTGCGCCTCCGCACAAGGCCGTCATTGCGAACGAATTTTTGACCAAAAACTAAACAAATACCATTGAGCAACTAGATATCGCTCCAGCCGACTTCTTCATTTTTCCTAAATTCAAATTACCACTTCGTGGCACCCGTTTTCATTCGGTAGAAGACATAAAGGAGAATTCGTGGCGAGAACTGAACTCAATTCCGGAAAAAGCGTTTAAAAAATGTTTTGATGATTGGATTATTCGTTGGCGTAAGTGTATCGTTTTTGAAGGAGCATACTTTGAAGGTGATAAAATAAATTTGGATGAATAACTAACATTTTGTGTATTATTGATGTTTTCCCGGTACTTTCTTGACAGAGTAGTAGTCTTGTATCCAGTCTATTTAATTTATACAACGTGTAACCGGTGTAACGTTAATTGCGCAAAACCTCAGACAACCCAACTGATTTTTAATGCAATTGACCTATTTCAGACAGAAAATTAGTCATTACAAAAACTGTAAAGGTTTTATGTGCTGTTTTAGTTTTACTGGCCATTCTGATCGTTTCTTGCGTCTGCGACGACGCTTTACCGAGGGAGGAGTTGTCCCGGGCCGCTGCGCCGCGCTGACCTTGGCTTGCTTGACCTATTAATAAATAGACACGGCAACGTTTTTAATGAAGATTTTTTGAAAAATGTGACCTATATTAAAAAGTGGTTCAATTAATTCTGCTCGTTATTCTGATCAAACTATTTTCAGGTTTTGCGCATTTAACGTTACACGTTGTATTACTGAACAAGTTAAAAATATCCTTAATGTAACCATATTACTAAAGTAGTTTTTCAGTTATATGGGGTGAAAAAAATGGGTGAAATTATTTTAAAATACATTGCTTAACTTACCTAAATCTTTATCTTCCCATGTCTTCTTGGCATCGAGCAGGGCGTTGTAGATCTCTTTTGATGGCTCAGTACCGGAGAACACGTAGTAGCGTGCACGGACTCTCTTGAAGAATTCAATGGCAGAGTAGTATGAGTTGCCATGATGTGGCACGTAAGTCAGCTCCATGTACACTGGTGCAGGAGCCTTCTTCTTGCTGGGAGACTCTGAGGCGCGACTCTTTGCTTCCTTGCTCTTCTCCTGGTTGATCTTATTTTTATTCAACACGGTTGAACTTGTTTGCTTCTTAGGAGTACTTTTCCCATCTGCCTGAGTTGGCGCCCCGATCGGACTTGGCAGACCAAGTGGCTTTCCCCAAGACTCGATAGGATCTTTGGATGGTTTACGAGTTTCACTGGTAAGTTCAGATTTTTCATACTTACTTTCCTGTTTACTTGATGAACTGCTTTCAGTCACTTTCTTCGATTCTGATTTAAGATCTTTCAAAGTAATTGTACTTTCTTCCTTTGAAGAATGGCTTGAACTTGAATGGAATTTAGAATCAAGCTCGTATTTAGCTGTTATGTTTGAAATAACTTGAGACCCGCTAACCTTCTTGTGTTCTTCGATGGCTTTCTCAAAATGCTCGTCAGCTTCTTTCAAGAAAGTAGCATCACTGTGTTTTAAATGTTCAGATCTTTCTTTAGCTAAGAAGGCTTCCGTCATTTTTGTTGTAGAGCCGGTAAGTACTTCAGTCGTAGTTACTTCGGAATGTGATAATGATTTGTATGAATCACCTTCAGGGAGTTGTCCATAAACGGAAGTTGACATGATATCTTTGTCTAACATTGATTCATGTTTGTCGAATAGGTCCTGTTGTGATTTTGCAGTGTCTAATTCAAAGCTAAGATTGGATCTTGGCGAGTGTGCAACTTGTGATTTGGTACTGCTGGGGCTGCCCTGACCGTCTTCATCACTATAATACATTCCGCTGCCGCTTTCCGTACCCCAAACATGAGTAGCGGCCCTAGAACCCCTGGAGCTGATATCTGATGGTGGAGTTGAGATGCCAGGGTGATCTAGATCATCGCTAGCTGCTGACGAGCTTCGCATATCACCAGTCTTCGATGAGAGCTTGGAGAAAGACTTTTCACTTTCTCCGGTGTCAACGGTTTCTTCAAATTCTTCTCTGAACTCTGATATCGTAGTTTTAGTAGACTTTGTAGTCTTAGTTACACCATCACTGCCCTTGCTAACTGTAGTAGTTTCGATAGTTATCTTAATTTTTTCGGGGCTAATTACTTCCTTAGTTGTTACCACAGTGATGTTTTGTGTGATTTCGTTGTCACCTTCTTTGATTACTTTCGAGTAAGTGTCCGTTTCTGTCGTTATTTCACCCACTGGCGAGCGTTGCTTCTTTGGTTTCTGTTCTGGTTTGTCCTTTGATTCAAGTGGTAGTTGATTGACTGCAGGTCTATCATCTAGTACTTGTCTTTCTTCCTGTGCAACTGGTTGTTTTTCTATTTCTTCAAGTTCTTCAGGAGACCAATCGTCCAGGCCGGTTCCTGGAGGTAAATACGTGATTTGTGTGCGTACGTCTTTTGTTGTTTCGACTGTGCCATCGTCTTTCGCGTTTTCAGTAACTGTTTCTGTAACAGTTTTAACTGCGACGTCGTTTGTTTTAGTATTGCTAAGTTCTTCTTTCTTCACGTTAGTTGTAATTGTCTGAGTAATTTTTTCGCCATGATCAGACCTAATTACGTTGGTTTTCTTATCAACGGATGTCTTGATCTTCCCAGTGGAGACTAATCCCTCTAGCGCAGCTTGAAGGTCACTGTCTGATGTCTTTTGGAATTCGGAAACAGTGATTTTTACATCTTTAGTTGTTTCTGTTGCTCCGTCAGGGAATTCATCAACAGTAGTTGTTTCAACCGTGGTTCGCACGCGTTTAATATTTACGTCATTGCTAGCCAAGAACTCACGTTTTGTTGCAATTGTTATTTTGCGCTTAATGGTAATGGAACCTCGCTGTATTAGTTCGTTTTTAACATCCAGATCCTCGGTCAAACTTTCTACAATTTCAGAGTCACCTATTTGTAATTCTTCAGGACGTTCAGGAACATCTTCCATTGATCTTTGCGGGTAACCGGCTATGTCAGTGATAGTGACTGTTTCTTTCTTCTTGGTAATCACAGTACCATCAGGGTGTTCATCTTCAGTCTCACACCTGACTATAGTTTTGACTTTCCTAGAACGCGTTACCGTATTTTCGAACTCTTGTTTAATCGTTACTACTGTAGTTTTTCGATTGATTTGGAGGCCATTTTCGATGACCAAATCTTCTTCAGTTTGCACTGATTCCTTTGGTTTATCGACTGCACTATATCCCGTAAGATTTTCATAGAATGTTTCTGTTTTATAATCATCTAGTGTCACTTTTTTGTCTCTTGTGATTTCTGTATTGCCGTCGGGTAATGCAATTTGACACTCAGTTTCTACAGTTGTCCTTACCTTCTTTTTCCCATCTTCTTGTTGTGACTCAAGAACCTCTTTTGTTGTTTTAATTGTAATAATTTGTTCAAGTTCTTTGCCATCTCTAGTTATCACATTATTTTTAGTTTCTACATTAATTTGCACATCTCCAATTTGCTCATAGCCAACCACCTGTTGACTTTGGACTTCTCGCTGTTTATCTTTTATGTCACAGACCGATGTACTGGTGTCCACAGTTGTTCTCGCAGCACCGTCAGGATATTCATCTGTTGTTGTTACCGTTTTAACTGTCTTTAATTTTCTGAATACGTGCTGACTATCTGCGTATTTAGTTTTGACTACTTTAGTATTGATAATTCTTCTGATGTGAACATCGTTTTCTTTTATTTCTTTAATGTCTGTGTCCTCACTTACGTCAGGTTCTCCCAAAGGTAATAAGTCTTTGAGCGCAGCTTCTAATTTTTTTATTTCAGCTTGTTCTTCTGCAGTGGGCTCAATAGTCTTAAGAACCTCGTCTACTAACGAGATTTTTTCACTAGCTCTTGTAACGACTGACCCATCGGGGTATTCATCTTCTGATACTGTCCTGACTCTGGTTTTAGTTCTCTTAATATTTTGGTTAGTGTTGGCATATTCTTGTACTGTTGTAGTAATGGTGATTTTTCTTTTGATGACAATACCATCTTCAGTGATGGTTTTAGTTTCAGTGGTCGTGTCTTCTATTGGGCCTCCGATAGCATCAAACCCTTCCTCGACTGTATCGGTTGTTTCAACTTCTATGTCGGTAACTGAAGTACTACTTTCAACTATGGTTCGCGCTGAGCCATCTGGGTAGAAATCTGTGGTAGTAAGAGTGGTTATAGTCTTCAGTTTTTTGAGTTTGCCTTGTTTGTCAGAATATTTTGTCTTGACAATTTTAGTAACGATAGTTCTCTTGATAGTTATGTCTTTTTCCTTGATTTCTACGGTCTCACTGGATTCACTAACTTCTGGTTCTCCAACTGGAGTAAACTCTTTGAGAGCAGCATCTACTTTACCACTTTCATCAGTTGACGGTAATCCATCTTCAGTTTTTGTTTTGTCCTCTATAACCTTGTCTTTCTCGGGATGTTCTTGAACTCCATTGACAATTGGTAGTAAAACTTTTTCTTTTGGGTCTGGCATAGTACTTTCTTCCGTATGTCCTTTCTTCTTTGTTTGAGTTTCTTCAATACTTATGTCAGTAATGGAGGTGCTCGTATCAACAGTAATTTTTGTAGTACTATCAGGATATTTATCACTTGTAGTGACTGTCGTTACTGTCTTAAGTTTTTGTAATAATCCTCGACTGTCAGAGTATTTAGTCTTAACGATCTTAGTAATAATAGTTCTATAGATAGTAATTTTATTTTCTTTAATTTCTTCTGTTTGTACGTTTTCACTGACTTCTGGCTCGGATGGAACAAGTTCCTTTAGAACGGCTTCTATTTTTTCATTTTCAGCATCGACTTCTTTATCTTCCATCTCCATAAGATTTTCATCTAAGAGTGAAATTTTTTCGCTAGTCTTTTTGATTACAGAGCCATCTGAGTGTTCATCTTCTACGATGGTTTTGACAGTCGTTTTAATTCGCTTTATGCTCTTGGAAGTATTAGTGTATTCTTGTATAGTAGTAGTTATTGTTGTTGTTCTCTTGATACTCTCACCGTCTTCTGTAACTGTTTCAATTTCTGTAGTTGTGTCTTCTTTGGGTTTGCCAATTGATTCAAAGCCTTCGAGACTTTCATCTACAGCATCTATTCCGATGTCTGAAACAGATACTCTAACGTCTTTAGTGACTTCTGTCATTCCGTCGGGAAGCATGGTCTCTGTCACCGTTTCCACTGTTGTCTTAACTTTTCTTTTACTCCTATCCATTGAGCTCAAAGTTTCTTTTGTTGTTGTGGTGGTTACAATTTGCAGGGCACTTTTCCCATTAATAATTACAGTTTTTTCATATTTATCAGTTTCAACTGCCTTGTCTTCTACAACTGTTAAATCTTGAAGTTCAGGGCTTTCTACCGATTCTACTTCAATATCTGTCAGAGATGTACTGCTATCAACTTTGGTGCGAGATGAACCATCAGGGTAATCATCAGTTGTAGTGATGGTTGTGTCAGTCTTGAGCTTTTTCGGCACACCTTGTTTATCAGCATACTTCGTTTTCACTGTTCTTGTAACAATTGTCCGCCTGATGACAAAGGTCTCCTGTTTGATTTCCTCTGTTGTAGTAGTAACACTTTCTTCAGGTTCACTACACATTGTAAAATCACTGAGCATACTGTCTAAATTACTGCTAGAATCTAAAATAATTTCTTCAGTCTTAACTTCAACGTTCTTCTGTACATCTCTTGAACCATCGGAGTGTTCTTTAGTGACATTTGTTTCAACTGTAGTTCGAATTATCTTTTTGTGGTCACTGACTTTAATGGTTTCCTTTTTAGTTGTAGTTGTTACAGTTTCTACAATATCCTTGTTGTTTTCCTTAATTATTCGTTTACTGACATCTGTATCGATGATCGTGTCTTCAATATTATCATCTGATTCGTCAGTCTCACTTAAAAAGGATTTGAGGGATTCTACATCTTTAGGCACGGAAGACTCGCGTTTGTCAGTCAAGTCTCTAATTTCAAATTTTTCTTCGCTTTCTAAATATTCCTTATCTGTTCTGTCTTTGGCGTACAAATCCATAGATGAGGTAGATCTAAGGCTGGAAGAACATTCTGAGAGTAATGTTTGTGTGTCTTTTATAGTAGTTGTAGAACCGTCAGATCCTTTGCTAAGGGTGGTTGTTTCTATTGTAGTCTTAATATTTTGTGGTGTACCATCTTCTCTTGATATTACTTCTTTAGTAGTAACAGTAGTTATAGTCTGAGTGACCACATTTTCACCTTCTTTAATGATTTTTGTAACGGTGTCAGTTTCTGTTTTGATCTTTCCTACATTTTGCATTAAAGATAAAAGATCCGATTCATCGTCTACAAGAGCAGTTGTCTTTTTAGGTACTTTCTCAGTTGATGTAGAAATTCTCTGAGTAAGAACATCATCTCCAACGTGAACCACCTTAGTGATTGTTTCTTCACTGCCATCGGACTTATCGTAGGTGACTTCGCTTTGGACTCCATCACTGATTTTCACATCCTGGAAGCTATTACTAGGAGTCTTTGGGAGTGGACTGACTGGAACCGTTGGGGGAGTAGATACCCTGACTAAAGATTCTACGCTTTCTGTCTTAATACCTTGCTGTACAGTATCTTCTCCAAATGCTTTATGTATAGACTCCATGAGATGTACAGCACTATCTTTCATTGCTTTTGATACACTTTTGTCATCACCTGCTCCTAAATCAATAGGTATACTATGCACTCCCGAGTCTGATGCTTCAGAAAGAGGAATTTCATCTTTAGGTGATCCAAGCTCCTGCGTTTTGACATCATAAGCTTTTGTCAAATCAGTATCTTTCAACGTTGATGTAATTGAACTGTCAATTGTAAGTGATTCAACTTTTTGGCTAGTGGTATCATCAGAATATAGCTTATCTTTAAGTGATTTCTTTTCCGATTTTTCAGAGCCTTCAAAACTATATTTTTCTTCAAGACTGGTTTCCTTGGACACATCTTCGGAACTACTACCATGCGGTATGCGGGTAAGGCCATCTGTCATGCTATCAAGAGAATCTTGAGCAGACTTATCATCTGGAATAGATCTCTTCTTAATATCATGTGGCCTGCTGACAGTTTCCTTAAGGCTAGGTTCTAGTTTAGAAACAAATTGTCTTTCTTGTTTTAGCATTTCTTCAGTTTGACTCGATAAAGACTGTACTTTTGTAGCTATAACTTGACTATGTGAGTCTTTTTTGATATTATCTCTTTCAATCTCTTGACTGTCTTCACTAACTGATTCACCATCTTCATAAATGTCTTTTTCATCTGCGTCTAAGTCTTGACATTCGATTTTGTCTTCTGCAGGTTTTTTAAGGACTTCAGCTGCTACTGGACTCATTGATTTGAGGTCAACTTTGTCTTCAATGAGTAGTTGATCTTCTTTTTGTGTAGTTAGATCCTTTTCAAGCATTGCTTTTTCACTTGTAATGGACGTAGATTCTTCATCAAAAGATTCCTTTTCATCAATGTCTTTTTCGTCATCCTTTGATTTGGTTTCAATTTCCTTTTTAGTTACTTCAGATTTTTCTATAATGTCTTTTTCAGTAGCATTAACAGGGCTTCCTATTTCTTCATCAGGTTTAGGTTTGCTTGGAGCTGCAGGTTTTACTGAGCTAGGTTCTTGGTCACGAGACTGTTCTGGACTAAGTACTTTTTCAGATTTCAATGGACTGAATGTTTTCGCATCTGGCTTAGCTAAACTAGGCACTATTTCTTTAGATTTAATTGAAGTAGATTCTATATCATCGTTTGATTTTTCTAGATCCAAATCAGCTTCATCTGGCACCACAGGACTTCCTTCATCTAACCTGGCAGAGCTAGGGACGTCTTTATCTGGCTCGTATGGAGAATGAACTTGTAAATCTAGCAACATACTAGTAAGTTTTTCCTCTAGATTATTTGGGATTATCTCTTCCTCTTGAGTCTTCACAAGGCTAGATGATTTCTTATTAATCTTTTGAGGGCTAGGCACCTTCTCATCCGGCTTGATTGAGCTAGTTGTCTTCTCATCAGGCTTGATTGGGCTAGTTGCCTTCTCATCAGGCTTGATTGGGCTAGCTGCCTTCTCATCAGGCTTCTCGGGGCTAGCTGGTGTTTCACTTGGCTTGTCTGAGCTAGGTGCCGTCTCATCAGGCTTGATTGAGCTAGCTGCCTTCTCATCAGGCTTCTCGGGGCTAGCTGGTGTTTCACTTGGCTTGTCTGAGCTAGGTGCCGTCTCATCAGGCTTGATTGAGCTAGCTGCCTTCTCATCAGGCTTCTCGGGGCTAGCTGGTGTTTCACTTGGCTTGTCTGAGCTAGGTGCCGTCTCATCATGCTTGATTGAGCTAGCTGCCTTCTCATCAGGTTTCTCGGGGCTAGCTGGTGTTTCACTTGGCTTGTCTGAGCTAGGTGCCGTCTCATCAGGCTTGATTGGGCTAGCTGCCTTCTCATCAGGCTTCTCGGGGCTAGTTGGTGTTTCAGCTGGCTTGTGTGAGCTAGGTGCCTTTTCATCGGGCTTGATTGAGCTAGTTGTCTTCTCATCAGGCTTGATTGGGCTAGTTGCCTTCTCATCAGGCTTGATTGGGCTAGTTACCTTCTCATCAGGCTTCTCGGGGCTAGCTGGTGTTTCACTTGGCTTGTCTGAGCTAGGTGCCGTCTCATCAGGCTTGATTGGGCTAGCTGCCTTCTCATCAGGCTTCTCCGGGCTAGCTGGTGTTTTAGCTGGCTTGTCTGCGCTAGGTGCCTTCTCGACAGCCTTGACTGGAATAATTAGTGTTTCAGCTGGTTTGTCTCGGTTAGCTGGTGTTTCAGTTGGTTTTTCTTCGACAGGCTTGATTGGGCTAGCTGCTTTCTCATCAGGCTTATCTGGGCTAGCTGGTGTTTCAGCTGGCTTGCCTGAGCTGGGTGCCTTCTCATCGGGCTTCTCTGGGCTAGATGTTGTTTTAGCTGGCTTGTCAGAGCTGGGTGCTTTCTCATCAGGCTTGATTGTGCTAATTGCTTTTTCATCAGGCTTGTCTGGGCTAGTTGGTGTTTCAGCTGGCTTGTCTGCGTTAGATGCCTTCTCGACAGCCTTGACTGGGGTAGATAGTGTTTCAGATGGTTTATCTGGGCTAGCTGGTGTTTCAGCTGGCCTGTCTGCGCTAGGTGCCTTCTCATTAGGCTCGATTGGGCTCGCTGCCTTCTCATCAGGCTTCTCCAAGCTAGCCGGTGTTTTAGCTGGCTTTTCTGCGCTAAATATCTTCTCATCGGGCTTGACTGGGCTAGCTGCCTTCTCATCAGGCTTTTCCATGCTAGCTGGTGTTTTAGCTGGCTTGTCTGCGCTAGGTGCCTTCTCATCAGGCCTGACTGGGCTAGCTGTTTTCTCATCAGGCTTGTCTGGGCTAGCTGGTATTTCAGCTGGCTTATCCGCGCTAGGTGCCTTCTCGACAAGCTTGATAGTGCTGGCTGCTTTCTCATCAGGCTTGTCTGGGCTAGCTGGTGTTTCAGCTGGCTTGTCTGAGTTAGGTGCCTTCTCGACAGCCTTGACTGGAGTAACTAGTATTTCAGCTGGTGCGTCTGGGTTGGCTGGTGTTTCAGTTGGCTTTTCTGCACTAGGTGTCTTCTCGACAGGCTTAATTGGGCTAGCTGGTATTTCAGCGGGCTTGTCTGCGCTAGGTATTGGGCTCGCTGCCTTCTCAATAGGCTTAATTGGGCTCGCTGCCTTCTCATCAGGCTTCTTTGGGCTAGTTGGTATTTCAGCTGGCTTGTCTGAGCTAGATATCTTCTCATCAAGCTTGATTGGACTAGCTGCCTTCTCATCGGGTTTCTCTGAACTAGGTGCCTTCTCATCAGGCTTGTCTGCGCTATATGCCTTCTCAATAGGCTTTATTGGGCTCACTGTCTTCTCATCAGGCTTCTCTGGGCTAGTTGGTATTTCAGCTAGCTCGTCTGAGCTACATATCTTCTCATCAGGCTTGATTGGGCTAGCTGCCTCCTCATCAGGCTTCTCCGGGCTAGCTGGTGTTTTAGTTGGCTTGTCTGCGCTAGGAATCTTCTCATCAGGCTTGATTGGACTAGCTGCCCTCTCATCGGGTTTCTCTGCGCTAGTTGCTTTCTCATCAGGCTTGTCTGCGCTAGGTGCCTTCCCATCAGGCTTGTCTGAGCTAGGTGCTTTCTCATCAGGCTTGATTGGGCTAGCTGCCTTCTCATCAGGCTTCTCCGGGCTAGCTGGTGTTTCAGCTGGCTTGTCTGAGCTAGGTGCTTTCTCATCGAGCTTGATTGGGCTGGCTGCCTTCTCATCAGCCTTCTCTGGGCTAGCTAGTGTTTCACTTGGCTTGTCTGCGCTAGTTACCTTCTCATCAGGCTTGTCTGGGCTAGCTGGTGTTTCAGATGGCTTGTCTGAGACAAGTGCCTTTTCATCAGGCTTGTCTGGGCTAGCTGGTGTTTCAGCTGGCTTGTCTGTGACAAGTGCCTTCTCATCAGGCATGATTGGGCTGGCTGTCTTCTCATCAGCCTTCTCTGGGCTAGCTGGTGTTTCACTTGGCTTCTCTGCGCTAGTTACCTTCTCATCAGGCTTGTCTGGGCTAGCTGGTGTTTCAGCTGGCTTGTCTGAGACAAGTGCCTTCTCATCAGGCATGATTGGGCTTGCTGCCTTCTCATCAGCCTTCTCTGGGCTAGATAGTGTTTCACTTGGCTTGTCTGCGCTAGTTACCTTCTCATCAGGCTTGTCTGGGCTAGCTGGTGTTTCAGCTGGCTTGTCTGAGACAAGTGCTTTCTCATCAGGCATGATTGGGCTTGCTGCCTTCTCATCAGCCTTCTCTGGGCTAGCTAGTGTTTCACTTGGCTTGTCTGCGCTAGTTACCTTCTCATCAGGCTTGTCTGAGCTAGCTGGTGTTTCAGCTGGCTTGTCTGAGACAAGTGCCTTCTCATCAGGCATTATTGGGCTGGCTGCCTTCTCATCAGCCTTCTCTGGACTAGCTGGCGTTTCACTTGGCTTGTCTGCGCTAGTTACCTTCTCATCAGGCTTGTCTGGGCTAGCTGGTGTTTCAGCTGGCTTGTCTGAGACAAGTGCTTTCTCATCAGGCATGATTGGGCTTGCTGCCTTCTCATCAGCCTTCTCTGGGCTAGCTGGTGTTTCACTTGGCTTGTCTGCGCTAGTTACCTTCTCATCAGGCTTGTCTGGGCTAGCTGGTGTTTCAGCTGGCTTGTCTGAGACAAGTGCTTTCTCATCAGGCATGATTGGGCTTGCTGCCTTCTCATCAGCCTTCTCTGGGCTAGCTAGTGTTTCACTTGGCTTGTCTGCGCTAGTTACCTTCTCATCAGGCTTGTCTGAGCTAGCTGGTGTTTCAGCTGGCTTGTCTGAGACAAGTGCCTTCTCATCAGGCATTATTGGGCTGGCTGCCTTCTCATCAGCCTTCTCTGGACTAGCTGGCGTTTCACTTGGCTTGTCTGCGCTAGTTACCTTCTCATCAGGCTTGTCTGGGCTAGCTGGTGTTTCAGCTGGCTTGTCTGAGACAAGTGCTTTCTCATCAGGCATGATTGGGCTTGCTGCCTTCACATCAGCCTTCTCTGGGCTAGCTGGTGTTTCACTTGGCTTGTCTGCGCTAGTTACCTTCTCATCAGGCTTGTCTGGGCTAGCTGGTGTTTCACCTAGCTTGTCTGAGCTAAGTGCCTTCTCATCAGGCATGATTGGGATAGCTGCCTTCTCATCAGCCTTCTCTGGGCTAGCTAGTGTTTCACTTGGCTTTTCTGCGCTAGTTACCTTCTCATCAGGCTTGTCTAAGCTAGCTGGTGTTTCAGTTGGCTTGTCTGAGATAAGTGCCTTCTCATCAGGCATGATTGGGCTTGCTGTTTTTACATCAGCCTTCTCTGGGCTAGCTGGTGTTTCACTTGGCTTGTCTGCGCTAGTTACCTTCTCATCAGGCTTGTCTGGGCTAGCTGGTGTTTCACCTGGCTTGTCTGAGCTAAGTGCCTTCTCATCAGGCATGATTGGGATAGCTGCCTTCTCATCAGCCTTCTCTGGGCTAGCTAGTGTTTCACTTGGCTTTTCTGCGCTAGTTACCTTCTCATCAGGCTTGTCTAAGCTCGCTGGTGTTTCCGCTGGCTTATCTCCGCTAGGTACCTTCTCATCAGGCTTGATTGGGCTAGCTGCTGTTTCAGATGGTTTGTCTGGTTTAGGTATTTTTTCATCAGATTTGATGAGGCTTGACTCCATGTCATCAAGCTTTTTAGGACTAGGTGTATCAAGCTTGACGGGGCTAGGTTCCTTCGCATCAGTCTTAATGTTATCAAGTAAGGATTGGGTAAGCTCCTTATCATCGGCTTTGACGGGGATAGTTTCTTTCTCACCTACCTTGATGGGGCTAGGATCTTTGAACAAGCTTGCGCTCGGCACCTCTTCATCACCCTTAACTAGGCTTAAATCTTGTTCAGCAGGCTTCTCTGGGCTATCTGCCTTCTGGATAGGCTTGTTTGGCGTTTCATCATCATGCTCCACTAGACTTGGTACTTTTTCACCTGGTTTGGTAAACGCTGTAGTATCCCAAAGTTGTACTGTCTTAGTTTCTTTATTCTCAAGAATTGATTGCATTTCTTTTTGATACACTTCACTAGGCGTCTTAACATTACAAAGCTCCATTAGTTGCTCTAAGGATGGTTTTGAGTCACTGAGTGAAGTTTTCGTGTAGGTTCTGCTGACTTTACTACCATCTGGTAGTTCGTCTTCTTCGACAGTTACGATCACTATCTTATACATCACTGTTGTTCTCGTAATGCTATAGTATTTTTGAACAATCGTAGTGATAATAAAGGTCCGCATAATAACTACCCCTTTTTCAGTAATGGTAAGATATTGAGTAATAGTTTTTTCTTCCGATTCACCCATTGGATTGAAACCCTTCAGTCTTTCTTCTATTTCTAGATCATCGAAGAATGAAAAAGATTTATTTTCTGTTGGGCTACTTGGACTGAAGTGTCCATTGTCCAGCTTCTCTGGAATTGATGCTTTCACTTCAGACTTGATAGGAACTGGTGCTTTATCATCTGCCTCCGCGGGTTTGACTGGGCTAGATGCTTTCTCATCTGATTTGATGGGGGAATGTATCTCATCGTCTGGTTTAGTAAGTACAGATACAACATCTAGTTGTAACGGCTTCATTACTTTTTCTCCAAAAACGGAGTCAATTGCTTCGTCATCAGACTTAACAGGGCTTTTTGTCTCTTTATCAAGTTTAGCAAGGCTAGACTCTTTGTCAACCAGCTTTACTGGACTCGGTGCCTTTTCTTTTGGCTTGGCAGGGCTAGGTACCTTTGAATCGGTCTTGAAGTCATCAAGGAAAGCTTGGCTTGGCTCTTTTTCGTCTGGTTTGACAAGGCTTGGTTCTTTGTCATCGTGCAAGGCTGGGCTAGGCTCCTTCTCATCAGGCTTGAGAGGGCTAGGCTCCTTTTCTATAGGCTTTACCAGACTAGGTTCTTTTTCATCAGGTTTGCCTAGGCCAGGCTCCTTTACTTCAGATTTTTCAAGGCTAGGCGCTTTTTCATCTAGGTTCACTGGGCTAGGTGCCTTGTCATCGGACTTGACTAAGCTAGGTTCTTCCTCATCGGTCGTAACGGGGCTAGCGGCTTTTTCATCAGGTTTGACGAAAATTGATTCTTTTTCATCATGCATGGTTGGGCTGGGCAATTTTTCATCAGGCTTGGCGGGAATTGGTTCTTTGTCATCAGGTTTTACGGGGCTAGACTCCTTCTCATCTGGTTTGACTGGGCCAGCTGCTTTTTCGTCAGGCTTGACTACGCTTAGCTCTTTGTCTTCAGGTTTGATGGGGCTGGGTATCTTTTCGCCAGCAACAGGTACAATGGACAGCTCCGAGGGCTTAGTTGGTTTTTCTTCAAGAATGGAGCTAATTGTTTTTTCATCAAGCTTGACGGGGCTAGTTTCTTTGTCATCAGGCTTGATGAGAGTAGGCTCCTCATCAGGTTTGACAAGGCTGGGCTCCTTCTCGTCAGGTTTGATAGGGCTAGGCTTCTCATCAGGTTCTACAGGGCTAGATTCTTTATGTTCGTTTGTTGTATCTGGCAGAGCTTTACTTAATTCAAGACCCGTTGTTGTATCCTCACCCATTACTGGAGTAGGTTCTTTTACTTCAATTTTCACTGTGCTTCTCTTGGGCCTCATATCGGCAATGGATACTTCTTTAAAGGTTCTACTGGATTTTGTACCATCTGTATGTTCGTCTGCCTCCATAGAGATTACAGTGATTTTGTACTTAGTTATAGTTCTACTTATATTGGAGTATTCTTGAATGATTGTAGTTATTACTGTTTTTCGTTTAATGACGAGACCATATTCAGTAACAGTAACTATTTGCGTCGTTGTGTCTTCTTCTGTTTCGCCTACCGGTTCAAATCCTTGTAACAGCTTTTCAATTTCTAATTCATCCTGAGTTGGGCTTGGTGTTTCTCTGTCTAAAACTAATAAAGTCTTTTCATCAGCCTTGACACTTCTTAATTCTTTTTCATCTGGTTTTTCTGAACACGTTGCCTTTTCATCAGGTTTGGCAGGGCTAGGTGATTTCTCATCAAGGTAGACAGGGCTAGTTGCCACCATATCAGCCTTAATATGACTGGTTATTTTATTAACAGGCTTGACTGAAGATGGTTCTTTAAAATCTGTAAGCTCAGCATCATCCATTAAAGCTGGACTGAGTACTTCTTCATCCGAGTCAACTGGGCTTGGTGTCTTGAAACTTGAAATTAAATCAAGTTTTACTGGTTTAAGCACTTTTTCATCTAGACTTTCCACTTTTTCAGTAATCTTTTCAGAGTTTTGTGCCTTCTCATCAGGCTTGGCTGGGCTAAGTTTATCCTTCACAGATGATACTGGGCTTGGTGCCTTCTCATCTGGCTTGGCTGGGCTTAGTTCTTCCTTTACAGATGGCACTGGGCTGAGCATCTTCTCTTCAGACTTGACTAAGGTTTCATCCTCCACAGATGGCACCAGACTAGGCACTTTGTCATCAAGCTTGGTTAGGCTAAGTTCATCCTTCACAAATGATACTGAGCTGGAAACCTTCTCATCAGGCTTGGCTGGGCTTAGTTCTTTCTTTACAGATGGCACCGGGCTCGACACTTTCTCATCAGGCTTGGCTGGGCTAAGTTCGTCCTTCACAGATGGCACCAGGCTAGGCACCTTCTGAACACGCTTGGCTGGGGTCAGATCATCCTTCTCAGATGATACTGGGCTGGGCAACTTTTCATCAGGCTTGACTGAGGCTTCTTCCTTCACAGATAGCACCGGGCTAGGCACCTTCTCATCAGGCTTGGCTGGGCTCAGATCATCCTTCTCAGATGATACTAGGCTGGGCAACTTTTCATCAGGCTTGACTGGGCTAAGTTCATCCTTCAGAGATGATACTGGGCTTGACACCTTTTCGTCAGGCTTAGCTGGGCTTAGTTCTTCCTTCACAGATGGCACCAGGCTGGGCATCTTCTCATCAGGCTTGGCTGGGGTCAGATCATCCTCAGATGATACTGGGCTGGGCAACTTTTCATCAGGCTTGACTGGGCTAAGTTCATCCTTCAGAGATGATACTGGGCTTGACACCTTTTCATCAAGCTTGGCTGGGCTTAGTTCTTCCTTCACAGATGGCACCGGGCTGGGCACTTTCTCATCAGACTTGACTGAGATTTCTTCCTTCACAGATAGCACCAGGCTAGGCACCTTCTCATCAGGCTTGGCTGTGCTCAGATCATCCTTCTCAGATGATATTGGGCTGGGCAATTTTTCATCAGGCCTGACTGAGGCTTCTTGCTTCACAGATAGCACCGGGCTAGGCACCTTCTTATCAGGCTTGGCTGGGCTCAGATCATCCTTCTCAGATGATACTGGGCTGGGCAACTTTTCATCAGGCTTGACTGGGCTAAGTTCATCCTTCAGAGATGATACTGGGCTTGACACCTTTTCATCAGGCTTAGCTGGGCTTAATTCTTCCTTCACAGATGGCACCGGGCTGGGCACTTTCTCATCAGACTTGACTGATATTTCTTCCTTCACAGAGAGCACCAGGCTAGGCACCTTCTCATCAGGCTTGGCTGGGCTCAGATCATCCTTCTCTGGTGATACTGGGCTGGGCAACTTTTCATCAGGCTTGACTGAGGCTTCTTCCTTCACAGATAGCACCGGGCTAGGCACCTTCTCATCAGGCTTGGCTGGGCTCAGATCATCCTTCTCAGATGATACTGGGCTGGGCAACTTTTCATCAGGCTTGACTGGGCCAAGTTCATCCTTCAGAAATGATACTGGGCTTGACACCTTTTCATCAGGCTTAGCTGGGCTTAGTTCTTCCTTCTCAGATGGCACCAGGCTGGGCACCTTCTCATCAGGCTTGACTGGGGTCAGATCATCCTCAGATGATACTGGGCTGGGCAACTTTTCATCAGGCTTGACTGGGCTAAGTTCATCCTTCAGAGATGATACTGGCCTTGACACTTTTTCGTCAAGCTTGGCTGGGCTTAGTTCGTCCTTCACAGATAGCACCAGGCTTGGCACCTTCTCATCAGGCTTGGCTGTGCTCAGATCATCCTTCTCAGATGATACTGGGCTGGGCAACTTTTCATCAGGCTTGACTGAGGCTTCTTGCTTCACAGATAGCACCGGGCTAGGCACCTTCTTATCAGGCTTGGCTGGGCTCAAATCATCCTTCTCAGATGATACTGGGCTGGGCAACTTTTCATCAGGCTTGACTGAGGCTTCTTCCTTCACAGATAGCACCGGGCTAGGCACCTTCTCATCAGGCTTGGCTGGGCTCAGATCATCCTTCTCAGATGATACTGGGCTGGGCAACTTTTTATCAGGCTTGACTGGGCTAAGTTCATCCTTCAGAGATGAAACTTGGCTTGACACCTTTTCATCGGGCTTAGCTGGGCTTAGTTCTTCCTTCACAGATGGCACCAGGCTAGGCACCTTCTCATCATGCTTGGCTGGGGTCAGATCATCCTCAGATAATACTGGGCTGGGCATCTTTTCATCAGGCTTGACTGGGCTAAGTTCATCCTTCTGAGATGATACTGGGCCTGACACCTTTTCGTCAAGCTTGGCTGGGCTTAGTTCTTCCTTCACAGATGGCACCGGGCTGGGCACTTTCTCATCAGACTTGACTGAGATTTCTTTCTTTGCAGATAGCACCAGGCTAGGCACCTTCTCATCAGGCTTGGTTGGGCTCAGATCATCATCCTCAGATGATACTGTGCTGGGCAACTTTTCATCAGGCTTGACTGGGCTAAGTTCATCCTTCAGAGATGATACTGGGCTTGACACCTTTTCATCAGGCTTGGCATGGCTTAGTTCTTCCTTCACAGATGGCACCAGGCTGGGTTCCTTCTCATCAGGCTTGGCATGGCTTAGTTCTTCCTTCACAGATGGCACCAGGCTGGGTTCCTTCTCATCAGGCTTGGCTGGGGTCAGATCAACCTTCTCAGATGATACTGGGCTGGGCAACTTTTCATCAGGCTTGACTGGGCTAAGTTCATCCTTCAGAGATGATACTGGGCTTAACACCTTTTCGTCAGGCTTAGCTGGGCTTAGTTCTTCCTTCACAGATGGCACCGGGCTGGGCACTTTCTCATCAGACTTGACTGAGATTTCTTCCTTCACAGATGGCACCAGGCTAGGTTCCTTCTCATCAGGCTTGGCATGGCTTAGTTCTTCCTTCACAGATGGCACCAGGCTGGGTTCCTTCTCATCAGGCTTGGCTGGGGTCAGATCAACCTTCTCAGATGATACTGGGCTGGGCAACTTTTCATCAGGCTTGACTGGGCTAAGTTCATCCTTCAGAGATGATACTGGGCTTAACACCTTTTCGTCAGGCTTAGCTGGGCTTAGTTCTTCCATCACAGATGGCACCGGGCTGGGCACTTTCTCATCAGACTTGACTGAGATTTCTTCCTTCACAGATGGCACCGGGCTGGGCACCTTCTCATCAGGTTTGGTTGGGCTTAGTTCTTCCTTCACAGATGGCACCGGGCTGGGCACCTTCTCACCAGGCTTGGCTGAGCTTAGTTCCCCCTTTTCAGATGGCACTGGGCTGGGCACTTTCTCATCAGGCTTGGCTGGACTTATTTCATCCTTCTCAGATGATACTTGGCTGGGCTCCTTCTCATCGGGCTTGGTTGGGCTTAGTTCAACCTTTTCAGATGATACTGGGCTGGGCACCTTCTCATCAGGCTTGGCTGGGCTTAGTTCATCCTTTATAGATGATACTGGACTGGGGACCTTCTCATAAGGCTTGGTTGGGCTTAGTTCATCCTTTTCAGATGATACTGGGCTTGTTGCTTTCTCAGAAGGTTTGATAGGGCTAAGTAATTCTTTTCCAGTTGAAATTTGGCTTGGGGCTTTTTCATCATGTCCAACTGGGCTCAGTGGCTTCTCCTCAGGCTTTGCTGCACTAGGCGCCTTCTCGTCTAGCTTAGCCATGGTGAGTACCTTTTCACCAGGCGTAATTGGACTAGATAGCTTATCATCAGGTTTGACTATGCCAAGTTCTTCTTTAATCAAGACTGGGCTTGGCGCCTTCTCGTCAGTGTCAACTGGACTAGGTGCTTTTTCACCAAGTTTGACTAGGCTGGGTGCCATCTCATCAGACAGTGCCTTGTCAGCAAGTTTGACTTGGCTATCTTCCTTAACATCCAGCTTATCCATGATAGGTTCCTCATCATCTGGGTGGAGAGGGACCGAGCTAAGTTCTTCTTTTTCAGCCGTGATTGGACTTGGTTCCTCCGATATTTTCTTTTCAACTTCTTTTATTTCAACTGTTTTTAATTCTGGACTGAGTTCTTCCTGTTTTTCATGTTGAAGTAATTTATCGGATATAAATTCTTTTGTTTTCTCAATCGTTTCTTCAAATTTGCTTAATAGAGTTTTTGCGACTGGCGCTTTTTCTACTGCTAATTCTTCAGATTTACTTAATAAATCTTCACCATCGATTTCCTTTTCCATTTGTTTGATGCCATGAATATCTTTTTCTAGACCAACTTGCTTGTCATCAAGTTTGTCAGAAATGATATCTTTTTTCGTCATATCATCAAGTTTTTCTTTTGTTTTCATGTCTTGTTCTGTGTCAATAGAATCGTCAGATCCGATTGAGGGTGGTTTGGCAATATCCTTGATTTCAATATCAAGTGATTTCAATGCAACAATTGGACTGTCTACGGTTGCTATTACTTTGTGGGTAATTTTTTCATCTTCTTCTTTTTCGGAAATTGTTTTTTTCATATCTTCTTTGACTGATAACGGGCTTGGAACTCGTTGTGTGTCTTCTAAGTGACTATCTTTCATAGCTTCATGAAGTTCTTTTTCAATAATCAAGTCACGATCTGCACTTATGATATCTTGTGTTTCCTTCGTCACTTTGGCAAGACTCAGTTTTCTTTCAGTATCTTTCAATGTGTCTAGCACAAGTTCAGGGCTTGGTATTTCATCTTCAGACTGATCTTGTGTGTCGGTGTATATAGTGAGTTCTTTTGTGATTGTTTCATGTGTAAAGTCATCTTTGATTTTAATACCTTGATCCACTTCTTCCCTTATCTGAGCCTCATTCTCCGGACTAGGTTCTTTTACAGGAACTTTGCTGAGAACGGCGTCAGAAATTTTAAGGACTTGTGGTTTATCATCGATGGTGATTTTTTGTTTCTCTACTTTATCTGCCTCCAAAATATGTGAAAGCTTAGGTTCCTCCACTGGACTTTCTTTAGTGTCATCTACTTTCTCTTCTGTAGAAATATCTTCAAGTTCTTCGCAAGCTTCACCAGGAAGATCTTTTTCAACGAGAACAAAGCCATCTTCGTCCAAATGCTCTTCCTTTTTATCTTCATGTTTGTCGTCAACGTCTATTGGCACGCTGTTATCTTTTTCGATTGGGGTTACCGTTTCATGTGGTTTAATTGGACTTGCTGCCTTCTCGTGAGTCTTCTCTTCAGTTGTAGGGTAACTAAGTTCCTTCTCATCAGGTGTTATTGCGGCAGGTTTGATTGTACTTGGTTCTTTTTCGTCAGCTTTAACTGGACTTTCCTCCTTCACATAAGGCTTGACTGGACTGGGCTCTTTTACGTCAGTCTTGACTGGGCTTGCTGCCTTTTTAACAGTTTCGACCGGGCTGAGCACCTTTTCACCTAATTTGATTGGGCTTACTACCTTCTCAACAAGTTCAACTTGAGGTGTACTTGCATCAGTATCTTCAATATCTGGTATCAGTAAAGATATTCCTTTCTCTGGGCTAAGTTTAGGCTTATTATCAGCAAGAGTAACAGTTCTAATAGTTCGCGTCTTAATAGTGCCATCGGGTAGTTCATCTTCTTCAGTAGTCACAACTATCGTTTTGTACCGTAGAATTGTTCTTGCTATATTGCTATATTCCTGGATCATCGTCAAAATGATAGTTTTTCGTTTAATAACGATACCATTTTCATTAATAGTTACGAAGTGAGTGCTACTGTCTTCTTCTGGTTTTCCTACGGATTCGAAACCTTTAAGACTTTCGTCAATTTCTAATTCTTGGTCTTCATCAAAGATCAAGCTAGGTAACTTTTCTTTAGGAGTGACAAGCTCATCTAAGCCTGCTATTGTTTCTTTTTCTTTCTTAGCTGGCGTGAGGGGACTAAGCACTTTTTCATCAAGTTTGACCGGACTCTGTTCCTTCTCATCGGGTTTGACCGGGCTAGGTTCCTTTTCATCAGGTTTCACCGGGCTAGTTACCTTTTCATCAGGTTTGACCGGACTAGGTTCCTTCTCATCAGGTTTGATGGGACTAGGTTCCTTTTTATCGCGTTTTACCAGGCTAGTCACCTTTTCATCAAGTTTGACCAGGGAAAGTGCTTTTTCTTGTTCATTCATCGGGCTAGGTTCTTCTTCATTGGGTTTGCTGGTGATAAAACGAAGATCAACTGGTTTTATCACTTTCTCAACAGATATAATACTTGAAATATCTTCATCAGTGTCAGAAAGACTTATTTCCTTTCCTTCAGGCTTAATTGGACTATCCTCTGGCGTGACAAGGCTTAGTTTCCTTTCATAAGGCTTGACTGAGCTTGGCTCTTTCTCGTCAGGTTTCACTAGCCTTGGTTTTTTCTCGTCAAGATTTACTGGACTAGGTGTTTTCTCCTCTGGTGAAATATGGCGAGGTTTCCTCTCGTCAGGCCTGAGTGGACTAGGTGCTTTCTCCTCTGGTGTGATAAGGCTTGGTTTTCTCTCGTCAGGCTTGCCTGCGCTTGGTTCTTTCTCGTCAAGATGTACTGGACGAAGAGCTTTCTCCTCTGCTGTGATAAGGCTTGGTTTCCTCTCGTCAGAATTGACTGGGCTTGGCTCTTTCTCGTCAGGCTTGACTGGGCTTGGCTCTTTTTCGTCAATATGTACTGGACTAGGTGCCTTCTCCTCTGGTGTAATAAGACTTAATTTTTTCTCGTCAGGCTTGACTGGGCCTGGCTCTTTCTCGTCGGGCTTGACTAGGCTTGGCTTTATCTCATCAAGCTTGACTGGGCTTGGCTCTTTCTCGTCAAGATGTACTGGAATAGGTGCCTTCTCCTCTGGTGAAATGAGGCTTGGTTTCCTCTCGTCAAGCTTGACTGGGCTTGGCTCTTTCTGGTCAATATGTACTGGACTGGGTGCCTTCTCATCTGAAGTGGTAAAGCTTAGCTTTCTTTCATCAGGCTTGCTTTTTTCTTTCATAAGGCTTGGTTTCCTCTCGTCAAGCTTGACGGGGCTTGGCTCTTTCTCGTCAGGCTTGACTAGGCTTGGCTCTTTCTCGTCAAGATGTACTGCAATAGGTGCCTTCTCCTCTGGTGATATGAGGCTTGGTTTCCTTTCATCAGGCTTGACTGGACTTGGCTCTATCTCGCCAGGCTTGAATGTGCTTGGCTCTTTCTCATCAGGCATGACTGGGCCTGGCTCTTTCTCGTCATGATGTACTGGATGAAGTGCTTTCTCCTCTGGTGTGATAAGACTTGCTTTCCTCTCGTTAGGCTTGACTGGACTTGGCTCTTTCTCGTCGGGCTTGACTAGGCTTGGCTCTTTCTCATCAAGCTTGACTGGGCTTGGCTCTTTCTCGTCAAGATGTACTAGACTAGGTGCCTTCTCCTCTGGTGAAATCAGGCTTGGTTTCCTCTCGTCAAGCTTGACTGGGCTTGGCTCTTTGTCGTCAAGATGTACTGGACTAGGTGTCTTCTCCTCTGGTGTGACAAGACTTGGTTTCCTCTCGTCAGGCTTGACTGGGCCTGGCTCTTTCTCGTCAAGATGTACTGGACTAGGTGCCTTCTCCTCTGGTGAGATGAGGCTTGGTTTTCTTTCATCAGTTTTGACTGGGATTGGCTCTTTCTCATCGGGCTGGACTGGGCTTGTCTCTTTCTCGTCAAGATGTACTGGACTAGGCGCCTTCTGCTTTGGTGAGATGAGGCTTGGTTTTCTTTCATCAATTTTGACTGGGATTGGCTCTTTCTCATCGGGCTGGACTGGGCTGGTCTCTTTCTCGTCAAGATGTACTGGACTAGGCGCCTTCTGCTCTGGTGAGATGAGGCTTGGTTTTCGTTCATCAGTTTTGACTGCGATTGGCTCTTTCTCATCGGACTGGACTGGGATAGTCTCTTTCTCGTCAAGATGTACTGGACTAGGCGCCTTCTGCTCTGGTGTGATGAGGCTAGGTTTTCTTTCATCAGGCTTGACTGCGCTTGGCTCTTTCTCGTCAGGCTTGAATGGGCTTGGCTCTTTCTCGTAAAGATGTACTGAACTAGGTGCTTTCTCCTCTGGTGTGATAAGGCTTGGTTTCCTCTCGTCAAGCTTGACGGGGCTTGGCTCTTTCTCGTCAGGTTTGACTAAGCTTGGCTCTTTCTCGTCAAGATGTACAGCACTAGGTGCCTTCTCCTCTGGTGAGATGAGGCTTGGTTTCCTTTCATCAGGCTTGACTGGACTTGGCTCTTTCTCGCCAGGCTTGACTGTGCTTGGCTCTTTCTCATCAGGCATGACTGGGCTTGGCTGTTTCTCGTCATGATGTACTGGACTAAGTGCTTTCTCCTCTGGTGTGATAAGACTCGGTTTGCTCTCGTCAGGCTTGACAGGGCTTGGCTTTTTATCGTCAAGCTTGACTGGGCTTGGCTTTTTCTCGTCAAGATGTACTGGACTAGGTGCCTTCTCCTCTGGTGAGATGAGGCTTGGTTTTCTTTCATCAGGCTTCACTGGGCTTGGCTCTTTCTCGTCAGGCATGACTGAGCTTGGCTCTTTCTCATGAAGATGTACTGGACTAGGTGCTTTCTCCTCTGGTGAGATGAGGCTTGGTTTTCTTTCATCAGGCTTGGCTGGGCTTGGCTCTTTCTCGTCAAACTTGACTGGGCTTAGCTCTTTCTCGTCAAGATGTACTGGACTAGGTGCCTTCTCCTCTGGTGAGATGAGGCTTGGTTTTCTTTCATCAGTTTTGACTGGGATTGGCTCTTTCGCATCGGGCTCGACTGGGCTTGTCTCTTTCTCGTCAAGATGTACTGGACTAGGCGCCTTCTGCTCTGGTGGGATGAGGCTTGGTTTTCTTTCATCAGGTTTGACTGGGATTGGCTCTTTCTCATCGGGCTGGACTGGGCTGGTCTCTTTCTCCTCAAGATGTACTGGACTAGGCGCCTTCTCCTCTGGTGCGATTACACTTGGTTTCCTCTCTTCAGGCTTTTCTGGGCTTGGCTCTTTCTCATCGGGCTTGACAGGGCTTGGCTCTTTCTCGTCAAGATGTACTGGACTAGGTGCCTTCTCCTCTAATGTGATAAGACTTGGTTCCTTCTTGTCAGGCTTAACTGGGGTTGGCTCTTTCTCGTCAGGCTTGATTAGGTTTGCCTCTTTCTCATCAAGATGTACTAGACTAGGTACCTTTTCCTCTGGTGTAATATGGCTTGGAATCTTCTCATCCGGCTTGACTGGGCTTGACCCTTTCTCGTCAATATGTTTTGGACTGGGTGCCTTCTCATCTGAAGTGGTAAGGCTTGGTTTTCTTTCATCAGGCTTGACTGGGCTTGGCTCCTTCTCGTCAGGTTTGAATGGGCTTGGCTCTTCCTCGTAAAGATGTACTGAACTAGGTGCTTTCTCCTCTGGTGTGATAAGGCTTGGTTTCCTCTCATCAAGCTTGACGGGGCTTGGCTCTTTCTCGTCAGACTTGACTAGAATTGGCTCTTTCTCGTCAAGATGTACTGCAATAGGTGCCTTCTCCTCTGGTGAGATGAGGCTAGGTTTTCTTTCATCAGGTTTGAGTGGGCTTGGCTCTTTCTCATCAGGCTTGACTAGACTTGGTTTCCTCTCGTCAGGTTTGACTGGGATTGGCTCTTTCTCGTCAGGCTTGACTGGGCTTCGCTCTTTCTCGTTAAGATGTACTGAACTAGGTGCTTTCTCCTCTGGTGTGATAAGGCTTGGTTTCCTCTCGTCAGGCTTGACTGGGCTTGGCTCCTTCTCGTCAGGTTTGAATGAGCTTGGCTCTTCCTCGTAAAGATGTACTGAACTAGGTGCTTTCTCGTCTGGTGTGACAAGGCTTGGTTTCCTCTCGTCAGGCTTTACTGGGCTTAGCTCTTCCTCGTCAAGCTTGACTGGGCTTGGCTCTTTCTCGTCAAGATGTACTGGACTAGTTGCCTTCTCCTCTGGTGAGATGAGGCTAGGTTTTCTTTCATCAGGTTTGAGTGGGCTTGGCTCTTTCTCATCAGGCTTGACTAGACTTGGTTTCATCTCGTCTGGTTTGACTGGGATTGGCTCTTTCTCGTCAGGCTTGACTGGGCTTCGCTCTTTCTCGTCAAGATGTACTGGACTAGATGCCTTCTTCTCTGGTGAGATGAGGCTTGGTTTTCTTTCATCAGGCTTGACTGGGCTTGGCTCTTTCTCATCAGGCTTGACTAGACTTGGTTTCCTCTGGTCAGGTTTGACTGGGATTGGTTCTTTCTCGTCAGGCTTGACTGGGCTTGGTTCTTTCTCATCCAGATGTACTGCACTAGGTGCCTTCTCCTCTGGTGATATGAGGCTTGGTTTTCTTTCATCAGGTTTGACTGGGATTGGCTCTTTCTCGTCAGGCTTGACTGGGCTTGGCTCTTTCTCGTCCAGATGTACTGGACTAGATGCCTTCTCCTCAGATGTGACAAGACTTGGTTTCCTCTCGTCAGGCTTGACTGGGCCTGGCTCTTTATCGTCAAGATGTACTGGACTAGGCGCCTTCTGCTCTGGTGAGATGAGGCTTGGTTTTCTTTCATCAATTTTGACTGGGATTGGCTCTTTCTCATCGGGCTGGACTGGGCTTGGCTCTTTCTCGTCCAGATGTACTGGACTAGGCGCCTTCTCCTCAGATGTGACAAGACTTGGTTTCCTCTCGTCAGGCTTGTCTGGGCCTGGCTCTTTCTCGTCAAGATGTACTGGACTAGGTGCCTTCTCCTCTGGTGTTATGAGGCTTGGTTTTCTTTCATCAGGTTTGACTGGGATTGGCTCTTTCTCGTCAGGCTTGACTGGGCTTGGCTCTTTCTCGTCCAGATGTACTGGACTAGATGCCTTCTCCTCAGATGTGACAAGACTTGGTTTCCTCTCGTCAGGCTTGACTGGGCCTGGCTCTTTCTCGTCAAGATGTACTGGACTAGGTGCCTTCTCCTCTGGTGAGATGAGGCTTGGTTTTCTTTCATCAGTTTTGACTGGGATTGGCTCTTTCTCATCGGGCTGGACTGGGCTTGTCTCTTTCTCGTCAAGATGTACTGGACTAGGCGCCTTCTGCTTTGGTGAGATGAGGCTTGGTTTTCTTTCATCAATTTTGACTGGGATTGGCTCATTCTCATCGGGCTGGACTGGGCTGGTCTCTTTCTCGTCAAGATGTACTGGACTAGGCGCCTTCTGCTCTGGTGAGATGAGGCTTGGTTTTCGTTCATCAGTTTTGACTGCGATTGGCTCTTTCTCATCGGACTGGACTGGGATAGTCTCTTTCTCGTCAAGATGTACTGGACTAGGCGCCTTCTGCTCTGGTGTGATGAGGCTAGGTTTTCTTTCATCAGGCTTGACTGCGCTTGGCTCTTTCTCGTCAGGCTTGA
Source organism: Eremobia ochroleuca (assembly GCA_949629135.1). Lineage (NCBI taxonomy): Eukaryota > Metazoa > Arthropoda > Insecta > Lepidoptera > Noctuidae > Eremobia > Eremobia ochroleuca. Next base: position 20,104,089 of record OX451397.1, on the reverse strand, counting down.
ATGGGCTTGGCTCTTTCTCGTAAAGATGTACTGAACTAGGTGCTTTCTCCTCTGGTGTGATAAGGCTTGGTTTCCTCTCGTCAAGCTTGACGGGGCTTGGCTCTTTCTCGTCAGGTTTGACTAAGCTTGGCTCTTTCTCGTCAAGATGTACAGCACTAGGTGCCTTCTCCTCTGGTGAGATGAGGCTTGGTTTCCTTTCATCAGGCTTGACTGGACTTGGCTCTTTCTCGCCAGGCTTGACTGTGCTTGGCTCTTTCTCATCAGGCATGACTGGGCTTGGCTCTTTCTCGTCATGATGTACTGGACTAAGTGCTTTCTCCTCTGGTGTGATAATACTTGGTTTGCTCTCGTCAGGCTTGACAGGGCTTGGCTCTTCCTCGTCAAGCTTGACTGGGCTGGTCTCTTTCTCGTCAAGATGTACTGGACTAGGCGCCTTCTGCTCTGGTGAGATGAGGCTTGGTTTTCGTTCATCAGTTTTGACTGGGATTGGCTCTTTCTCATCGGACTGGACTGGGATAGTCTCTTTCTCGTCAAGATGTACTGGACTAGGCGCCTTCTGCTCTGGTGAGATGAGGCTTGGTTTTCTTTCATCAGTTTTGACTGGGATTGGCTCTTTCTCATCGGGCTGGACTGGGCTGGTATCTTTCTCGTCAAGATGTACTGGACTAGGCGCCTTCTGCTCTGGTGAGATGAGGCTTGGTTTTCTTTCATCAGTTTTGACTGGGATTGGCTCTTTCGCATCGGGCTCGACTGGGCTTGTCTCTTTCTCATCAAGATGTACTGGACTAGGCGCCTTCTGCTCTGGTGGGATGAGGCTTGGTTTTCTTTCATCAGGTTTGACTGGGATTGGCTCTTTCTCATCGGGCTGGACTGGGCTGGTCTCTTTCTCCTCAAGATGTACTGGACTAGGCGCCTTCTCCTCTGGTGCGATTACACTTGGTTTCCTCTCTTCAGGCTTTTCTGGGCTTGGCTCTTTCTCATCGGGCTTGACAGGGCTTGGCTCTTTCTCGTCAAGATGTACTGGACTAGGTGCCTTCTCCTCTAATGTGATAAGACTTGGTTCCCTCTTGTCAGGCTTAACTGGGGTTGGCTCTTTCTCGTCAGGCTTGATTAGGTTTGCCTCTTTCTCATCAAGATGTACTAGACTAGGTACCTTTTCCTCTGGTGTAATATGGCTTGGAATCTTCTCATCCGGCTTGACTGGGCTTGACCCTTTCTCATCAAGACGTACAGGACTAGGTCCTTTCTCCTCTGGTGTGATAAGGCTTGGTTTTATTTCATCAGGCTGAACTGGGCTTCGCTTTTTCTCATCAGGCTTGACGGGGCTTCGCAGTTTCTCGTCAGTCTTGACTAGGCTCGTGTCTTTGTCGTCAGAGTCGACTGGGCTTGGCTCTTTCTCATCAGGCTTGACTGGGCTTGGTTCTTTCTCGTCAAGATGTACTGGACTAGGTGCCTTCTCCTTTGGTGTGATAAGACTTGATTTTTTCTCGTCATGCTTGTCTGTGCTTGGCTCTTTCTCATCAGGCGTAACAAGGCTTGGTTCTTTCTCGTCAAGATGTACTGGACTAGGTGCCTTCTCCTTTGGTGTGATAAGACTTGATTTTTTCTCGTCATGCTTGCCTGTGCTTGGCTCTTTCTCATCAGGCGTAACTAGGCTTGGTTCTTTCTCGTCAAGATGTACTGGACTAGGTGCCTTCTCTGGTGCGATAAGACTTGGTTTCCTCTCGTCAGACTTGACTGGGCCTGGCTCTTTTTCGTGAAGATGTACTGGACTAAGTGCTTTCTCCTCTGGTGTGATAAGGCTTGGTTTCCTCTCGTCAGGCTTGACTGGGCTTGACTCTTCCTCGTCAATATGTATTGGACTAGATGCTTTATCACCTTCTGTGGTAACGCTTGTTTTCCTCTTGTCAAGCTTGACAAGGCTTGGCTCTTCCTCGTCAAGATGTACTGGACTAGGTGCCCTCTCTACTACAGTGGTAAAGCTTGGTTTCCTCTTATCAGGTTTGACTGGGCTTGCCTCTTTCTCGTCAGGCTTGACTAGGCTTGATTCTTTTTCGTCAAGATGTATTGGACTAGGTGCTATCTCATCTGGTGTGATAAGGCTTGGTTTTATTTCATCAGACTTGATTGGGCTTGATTCTTTCTCGTCAAGATGAACTAGGCTTGGTGCCTTCTCATCTGGGGAGATAAGGCTTAGTGCTCTTTCATCAGGCTTGATTGGGCTTGATTCTTTCTCGTCAAGATGAACTGGGCTTGGTGCCTTCTCATCTGGGGAGATAAGGCTTAGTTTTCTTTCGTCAGGCTTGACTGGGCTTGGCTCTTCCTCATCAGGCTTGATTGGGCATGGCTCTTTCTCATCAATATGTATTGGACTAGGTGCTTTCTCACCTGCTGTGATAACGCTTGGTTTCCTCTCGTCAAGCTTAAGAAGGCTTGGGTCGTTCTCGTCAAGATGAACTGGACCAGGCGCCTTCTCCTCTGGTGTAATAAGACTTAATTTTTTCTCGTCAGACTTGACTGGGCTTGGCTCTTTCTCGTCGGGCTTGACTGGGCTTGACTCTTTCTCGTCAGGCTTGGCTGGCTCTTTTTCGTCAAGATGTACTAGACCAGGCGCCTTCTCCTCTGGTGTAATAATACCTAATTTTTTCTCGTCAGACTTGACTGGGCTTGGCTCTTTCTCATCGGGCTTGACTAGGCTTGGCTCTTTCTCATCAACCTTGACTGGACTTGACTCTTTCTTTTCAAGATGTACTGGACTAGGTGCCTTCTCCTCTGGTGTGATAGGGCTTGTTTTCCTCTCTACAGGCTTGACTGGGCTTGGGTCTTTCTCATCAGGCGTGACAAGGCTGGGCTCTTCCTCGTCAAGATGTACTGGACTAGGTGCCTTCTTTTCTAAAGTGGTAAAGCTTGGTTTCTTCTCATCAGGTTTAACTGGGCTTGATTCTTTTTCGTCAAGATGTATTGGACTAGTTGCTATCTCATCTGGTGTGATAAGGCTTGGTTTTCTTTCATCAGGCTTGATTGGGCTTGATTTTTTCTCGTCAAGATGAACTGGGCTTGGTGCCTTCTCATCTGGGGAGATAAGGCTTAGTTTTCTTTCATCAGGCTTGACTGGGCTTGGCTCTTTCTCATCAATATGTATTGGACTAGGTGCTTTCTCACCTGCTGTGATAAGACTTGGTTTCCTCTTGTCAGGTTTGACTGGGATTGGCTCGTTTTCGTCAGACTTGACTGGGCTTGGCTCTTTCTCATCAGGCTTGTCTGGGCTTGGCGTTTTCTCGCCAGATTGTACTGAACTAGGTGTTTTCTCCTCTGGTGTGATAAGGTTTGGTTTCCTTTCATCAAGCCTGACTGGGATTGGCTCTTTCTCGTCACGCTTGAATGGGCTTGGCTCTTTCTCTTCAAGATGAACTGGACTAAGTGCTTTCTCCTCTGGTGTGATAAGACTTGATTTCCTCTCCACGGGCTTGACTGGGCTTGGCTCTTTCTCATCAAGCTTGACTGGGCTTGGCTCTTTCTCGTCAAGATGCACTGGACCATGTGCCTTCTCCTCTGGTATGATAAGGCTTGGTTTTCTCTCATCAGGCTCGACTGGGCTTGCTGGTTTCTCGTCAGGCTTGATTGGGCTCGGCTCTTCCTCATCAGGCTTGACTGGGCTTAGTTCTTTCTCGTCAAGATGTACTGGACTGTATTCCTCCTCATCTGCTGTGGTATGGCTTGGTTTTGTTTCATCAGGCTTGATTGGGCTTGATTCTTTCTCGTCAAGATGAACTGGGCTTGGTGCCTTCTCATCTGGGGAGATAAGGCTTAGTTTCCTCTCGTCAAGCGTGACTGGGCTTAGTTCTTTTTCATTTAGATGAACTGGACTAGGCACCTTCTCCTCTGGTGTGGTAAGGCTTGGTTTTCTTTCATCAAGCTTGATTGGGCTTGGATATTTCTCGTCGTGCTTGACTGGGCTTGGCTCTTTTTCATCAGGCTTGTCTGGGCTTGGCTCTTTCTCACCAAATTGTATAGAACTAGGTGCTTTCTCCTCTTGTGTGATAAGGCTTGGTTTCCTTTCATCAGGCCTGACTGGGATTGGCTCTTTCTCGTCACCCTTAACTGGGCTTGGCTCTTTCTCTTCAAGATGTATTGGACTAAATGCTTTCTCCTCTGGTGTGATAAGACTTGGTTTCCTCTCGTCAGGTTTGCCTGGGATTGGCTTTGTTTCATCAGGCTCGATTGGGCTTGATTCTTTCTCGTCAAGATGAACTGGGCTTGGTGCCTTCTCATCTGGGGAGATAAGGCTTGGTTTTCTTTCATCAGGCTTGACTGGGCTTGGCTCTTTATCTTCAGGCCTGTCTGGGCTTGGCTCCTTTACATCAAGATGTACTGGACTAGGTGCCTTCTCCTCTGGTGTGATAAGACTTGATTTTTTCTCGTCATGCTTGACTGGGATTGCCTCTTTCTCGTCGGGCTTGTCTGGGCTTGGCTCTTTCTCGTCAAGATGCACTGGACTAGGTACTTTCTCCTCTGCTGAGATAAGGCTTGGTTTCCTCTCGTCAGGCTTGACTGGACTTGGCTCCTTGTCTTTAGGCTGGACTGGGCTTGGCTCTTTTTCGTCAAGATGTGGTGTTATTGAGCTAGGTGCCTTCTCATCGGGTGTGATAAGGCTTAGTTTCCTTTCATCAGGCTTTACTGACCTTACCTCTTTTTCTTCAAGATGAACTGGGCTTGGCACCTTCTCATCTTTGGGGATAAGGCTTGGTTTCATTTCATCGGGCTTGATTAGGCTTGGTTCTTTCTCGTCTAGATGAACTGGGCTTGGCGCCTTCTTATCTGGGATGATAAGGCTTGGTTTCCTTTCATTAGGCATGACTGGGCTTGGTTCTGTCTCATCAGGATGAACAGGGCTTGTCGCCTTCTCACCTGGGGTGAATAGACTTGGTTTCCTCTGATCAGTCTTGGCTGGAATTCGTTCTGGTTCTTCTTCTTGTGTTAGGATTTGTTTTGGTTTCTTATCATCAAGCGTTACATTTTTAAAAGTCCGACTAACTTTGGAGCCATCTGGAAGTTCGTCTTCTTCGATAGTTAAGACGGTTACTTTATATTTATAAATTGTTCTTGTGATATTGCAATATTCTTGTATAATTGTTGTTATGATAGACTTTCTTTGTATAGTTACGCCTTTTTCGGTAACAGAGACAGACGTTGTTATTGTTTGTTCTTCAGGTTTACCTAGTGGTTCAAAAGATTTAAGCGCTTCTTCAATATCTATTTCTAGGCTTTCATCATATATCTGGCTGGGTAATCTTTCTTCTACAGTGCTTTGACTTAAGTCTTCCGACTTAACTGGGCTAGCTGCTTCAGAATCTACTTTGCTTACTTCTGTGTCATCAATTTTGATAGGAGTAGATACTTTCTCCTCGACTGGGCTAGGCAATACTTTTTCGGGTTTAGGCAATTTATCTTGGAACTCGAATGGGATGGGGTCCGGTTTGTTGTCAAAAAGTTTCATCTGTCTTATAACTTGAGTGTATCTTGAACCATCTGGATGTTCATCTGCTTCAATGGTCATAATGCAAATCTTGTATTTCACAATTTTCTTAGAAACGTGTGTATATTCTTGAATAACTGTTGTTATCAGAGATTTTCGCGTTATAGTGATACCTTTTTCAGTAACGGTTTCTACTTTGCTAGTAGTATGTTCTTCTGACTTACCCAAAGATTCGAATTCTTTCAGTAGCTCATCAATTTCTGATTCCTGAGCTTCGTCACAAATCAAGGTAGGTACCTCCTCATCAGGCTTTACGGTGGGACTTGGTGCCATCTCTTCGGGCTGTAGTACTAGAATACAAGCCTTGTCATCGGCTTTAGTTGGGCTAGCTGCATTCTCATCAAGTTGAATGGGGCTTGGTGCCTTCTCTTCTGGCTTGAATGGGCTAGTTATCTTATTCTCTGGAGTAATAAGGCTTCGCTTTCTCTCATCAGGCTTGATAGAGCTTTGCTCTTTCTTGTCAAGATAAATGGGGCTTGGCGCCTTCTCTTCTGGTGTGATTAGGCTTGGTTTCTTTTCGTCAGGTATAATTGGGCTTGGCTTTTTCTCTTCAAGATGAACTGGGCTTGGCACTTTCTCATCTGAGATGATCGAGCTTGGTTTTCTCTCACCTGGCTTGACGGAGCTAGGTGCTTTTTCTTCTGGTGAAATTAAGCTTTGCTTTCTCTCATCAGCCTTGACTGGGCTTGGCTCCTTCTCGTCAATAAGGATTGTGCTTGGTGCCTTCTCCTCCGGTGTTACTAAGCTTGGCTTTCTCTCCTGAGCCTTAACTGGGCTTGGCTCCTTCTCGTCTGGCTTGATGGGGCCAGGTGCCTTTTCTGATACCTCCTTTTTTAAATTCGCCTTAGTTACAGGCGATTCCTCGACGGTTGCTTGTAATTTGTCTTCGAATTCAAATGGAATAGGGTCTGGCTTTTTGTCAACAAGTTTCATTTGTCTAATAACTCGAGTGTATTTGGACCCATCTGGATGCTCATCGGCTTCAATGGTCATAATGCAAATCTTGTATTTGACAATTTTTTTGGTAATATGTTTATATTCCTGAATAACTGTCGTTATGAGAGATTCCCTCGTTATAACGATGCCTTTCACAGTGACAGTTTCAACTTTGCCAGACGTATGCTCTTCTTTGCCCGAAGGTGTTAATTCTTTGAGCGCTTCCTCAATTTCTGCTTCTTGTGGTTCGTCAAAAATCAAAGTAGGCATCTCGCCATCAGGCCTTTCTGAAACTGGTGTTTTTTCTTGAGGCTTAGTTGGACTTGTTGTTTTTTCATGTTTCATTGGGCTAGTTTTATCAAGCGGTAATTCCTTTTCGAGACTTGGAGATTTTCTTTCCTTCAATTCCTTTGCTGAACTAAGAGGCTCCTGATCGGTCACTTTTTCCTCTGAGCTAAGCGATTTCTCATCTGTAAGAGAAATATGCTTGGGTTTTTCATATGTGAGCTTTACTTTTCTGATGGTACGACTTACTTTAGAACCATCGGGTAGGTGATCTTCTTGAAAAGTTAAAACAGTAGTTTTATATCTAAATGCTGATTTGGTCACATTGGTATATTCCTGGACGATTTTCGTAATTACTGATTTCCTTTGCATTAAGATGCCTTTTTCAGTTACTGTATGGGTTAGCGTGGTGGTAACTTCTTCAGGTTTTCCAATTGGTTCAAAGCTCATAAGTCTTTCTTCAATTTCTAATTCTTCATCCTCATCGTAAATTAAGCTTGGTTCATCGCCTGGTGTTTGACTTAAAGGATTTGATACAGTTGGGCTAGGAATGTTGTCTTGAAAATCAGCCAAAATTGACACTTTCTCATCAGACTTCACTAGAGAAACAAGATCCTCATCGAGTTTTACTGGGCTAGGTGCTTTTTTGTCTAGTTTGGTTGGGATTAGTGCTTTCTCGTCGGGAGTGACTGAACTGAGCTTTGGTCGTTCATGAGAAAGGAATACTTTTCTGTAAGTTCTCCCAATTTTTGTACCATCAGGAAGTTCATCATCTTCAATTGTTAAAACAGTAGTTTTGTATCTAAAAATCGTCCTAGTAATGTTACTGTATTCCTGTAAGATAGTGGTAACTGTAGATTTCCTTGTTATGATAATACCTGTCTCGGTAATTGACGAAAACTGTATAGTAGAAACTTCCTCCGGTTTTCCAATTGGTTCAAATCCAATTAGCCTTTCTTCAATGTCTAGCTCTTGATCTTCATCATAAATTAAACTAGGGACCTTGTCTTCCGGTGTCTCTTCAACAGGTGTAGTTTTTTCCTTTTTAGGCTGGGGTGAGCTAGGCACTTCCTCACTCAGAACGGCATTTTCAGGACTGATTTCTTTCTCCGGACTTATTTTTTCTAATTTCAAGTCCAACTTGGTAAGAACATGTTTAGTAGTGTCGGTGATTTGATCCTTTATTTCGTCAAATATGGATATCTCTTTTGAAGGTACTGCCGAGATTGGGCTAGGTGTTTTAACATCGGCCTTTTCGGGAACCATTTTTTCTATAAACAGATCTTTTTCTTTTATATCCTTTTCAGGACTTGGCTCTTTCTTGCTGTCAGTTGGCTTTATTTCAGTTTCCTTTATTATGGCCTTTTCTGCGATTTCTTTCTCTGGGCTAGCTTCTTTCTTATCAGTTTTTTTGCCGAAGAATCCGAACACTTCATCTTTGAAAGCGGATACCTTTCCAGCTACTTTTTCTACTCTTGTTTCAGCTTTTTGTAGTAATGTTTTCTTAGGGAGCTCTTTTTCAGGACTTATTGGTTTCTCCTCAATGGCTATTTTATCTTTTATAAGTTTTTCAGGTTGTTCAGGTTTTTCTGGCATTGTTTCCTTCTTCGGTTCTACAGGTGCCTCGTCTAAGCTGGTTCGCTTTTCAGAAATATCTGGTGTAATGTCTTCGAGTGTTTTAGGTTCACTTACTTCGGATGGTTTTGTATCAATTTTTTCATGTAAAATTTTCTCCTCTTTTCTCTTTAGATCAGCTATTTTTTCTTCAAGTTTTTCTAGTGTCTTAGCTGATTCTAATGTAGTGCTGACTCTTCTCTCAGATTTTACTTCTTCAACATCTGCTGATGCATGGTCGGTTATATCTGTACTGATTTGTGCTTCCGTAATTCCAATTATATGATCTTTGTCTGAAATCTCTTTAATATCGTCTACTTTATCTTTGATTTTTTCTTCCAGAAGTTCTCGTTTTACTCGCTTACCTTCACTTAGTACAGTTTTGTCTGAAGTCTCACTGACATCTTCTGATGTGATTGATCGCACTGGTGACGCTTCTTTCACTAAGGTCTCTGCAATTTCATGACTGGGTTTTGCATCAAGGGTTTTAATTTCTTTAACACTTTCATGCAAATCATGTTTAATTTCTTGTTCACTTGACAAAAGCATCTTTGTAGCTTCAATAACGCTAACAGTTTTGTCCAAACTTGGGAAGGCTTCAGGTGATTTACTTAATAAAGGCGACTTCTCCGCCATGATTTCTTCTAAGCTCTTTTCTGATTTTAATACTTCAGCAACGTCAGCTACAATTTTTTCGACTTCTTTAGGACTTATGGGAGGTTTATCCATTTCTAACTTACGAGCCTCCTCAATTTCTTTTTCAACATCTTCAGGTATTGATGGGATCTTTTCGGGCATACATGGGATCTCTTCGATTACAATAATATCATCTTTAATTGGTGAATCAAGAGTCGTGATGTGAGTTTCTCTTAACTTCTCAGTGTACTGACCATAATCATACTCAGCATTATCGTATTCTTTAACGGGTTTTAATTCTTTATCAGGCATAGCTGAAACTTTAATTTGTTCGTGGTACATTGGGGACTCTGGTGCTGAACCAGGTGTCACAGTAACGAGTTCAGGATGCGACGCACCTTGAACAGTTTTAACTACCACGTCTTCTTGGACTGCTTTCATTCCTTTGTAAGACATAGCCGCATCCTGGTCTGGTAGAGGTAGGTCTTTAGGAACTTTAATTTCTTCCGGTTTACGTTTAGTGAATTCTTCTTCTGGTGTTTTCTTTTCCACATAGGTTCTATAGTCTACTTCCTCATGCAAAGGTAGGTCGGCTACTTCGTCAGGTGTCTTGACAATTTCTCTAATAGGCACTGGTATGGACTCAAGCTTAGGACTTTTTTCAAGTGGTAATGGTTTCGTATCGACTAAGCTTTGAGGGGGTATTACTTCCTTTGTTTCCTCTTGAATGTGTTTTTCTTCGACGTGTTGATCTTCTTTGATATCATCAAGAGTTATTCGTTCATCTTCAGGAAGAGTTGGCGCAGTTGTCGCTCCAGATTCGATAGTAGTAGAAATTTTCTCATCCGGCTGAGACTCCTGAACCTGCATTTCAAGAGAATCTTTGGGTTTGGGAATACTCTTACTATCAGATGTCTTCTTTTCACTGCTAATATCTTGTTTTTCTTCGACACTCACTGAGTGTTCCTTGGATTCAATTTGTTTTGCTTCCGTTTCGATAATCGCTTCAGTCTTTATTTGTTTTTCTTCTGTTATTTCCTTTTCCTGCTCTAATACTGGTAAATCTTTCTTTTTCTCTGATTCTTCTTTGTCTTTAGCGTGTTTTTGTAATTCATCTTCATGATAGTGGCTATCTTCTCGATCCAAAACGGAGTCCTCAGTATATTGTTCAACTTCTTCCTTTTCAATAATCAAATATTCTTCTTCAAATTCACCGTCGGCAGTCGTTTCAGTTTTAGTATCATCTAACAAGCAAGTAATTTTTTCGATATCCGATCGTCCTACAAACTCAATTTTCTCCTCAGCTTCGCTATCCCTGTTAAATACTGCTTCTATTTCACGTACGATTTCTTGTTCTTCTCTTTCATCTAACTCTTGCTGTTTTATATCATCGATGGACTTTGATGTTTCTTCGTCAGATTTCTTTGCATCTTTTAGAATATCTTCGTAGTTAACTCTTTGTAACCCCTTTAACTTTGAAGAATCAGCCTTAACTGACTTCACTGATTTAGTTGGGCTCTTCATCGCTTTTAATCCTTTCACTGGTGATGATAGCGGTCTTGGTCGGCGCGATATAGGTTCTCGTTTAGCTTTAGTTTCTACCTTTCCTGATGGTTTTGCGGTAACGTCTCGTTTAGGTGATGCTTGTTTATATTTTGATTCAACAACCATGCGATTTTTCGCTTCTTTGGTGCTTTTGGCTGGAGTGCTACCGGGGCTCAGTCTTCTGGTTTTGGCTTTAATTTTATCTTTAACCGCTGGTGCGGACGGAGTGGGTTTGGCTTCAACTATCTTTTTGGGTGTAGTTGGAGGTGATTTTTTGTCTTCAGGTGCTGTTTTTTTATCAGTGCTCACTGTTGTTTTTCTTTCTGAAGCGGCTCGTGTGCCACGATGGCTGATTTTACTCCTACTCATTGATGACATCATTTCAGATTTGCGAGTGTCTACCCGTGTTTTCTTTTCTACTTTAGCTTTCGGTTCAGCGTCAACTTTTTTAGCCTCAGCCTTAACTACAGAGTCTTTAACATCATCAGTCTTATCAGCGCGTTTCGTTTTCTTATCCACAGCCTTTTTTTTAACTTCTTTCTTTCTAGGCAGACCGTCTATGACAGTGCTCTCGTATTGAGCAATCTTATCATCTAGTTTAGTTTCTATTCTCGCAGTGATAGCATCGTGTAAGACGGAGTCCATTTTATCTTCTCTGTCTACGAGTTCACTAAGTAATTTATTGTCTATAATATTTTTTGTTTCTCCTTCTTTGAGGTCCTTTGGGGGAGGTTCTGGCTCGACGAGTTTTTCTTCTTTCGTCTTTTCAGTAATTATGCTTCTTTCTTTGCTAGATTTAGTTGTGGCTTTAGCACTAGTCTTTGTAGTAGTGACTGTTGTTGTCGTTGTGGTAGCTGGTGGCGTTGTGGGAGCCATCTGCCTTCCCGTGCAAGTGGGGTGCTGTAGAAATTCTAAGTGTTTCAGCTTTTCTAAGCCTTCGAATATTTTGTGTTGCGGAGTCGATCCTGGGAACATTATCCTGGTAATCGTATCGTCAGGGTTGGCTGGGCGCCACACAAGCAACGCGCATATCGATACTAAGTTTGGTATCGGGAAATTGAACTGTCCGGATACACTGGCGCCTTCGAATAATTTTTGTTCACTGTTGTGCCAACGTTTTAGGAATTCACGAACGTATTTAGAGTCCTTGGACGGATTCAGTACGTACATGTCTAGAGTTCCTGAAATGAAAGAAAAAACAGGTATTATAATTGGAGTACCTAAATATTATTTGATCGTCTAGGGTAATTGTAAGTGTTAACAGTGAACATTCCCCTGTAATTTACGAAAAACTTTTTATGTACAAAGTTGATAGTTTGATACATATCAAATTGATTAATTATATTAGCAACCTTCTTATATCATTACTTATAAGAAATAACATAACGTTATTGGATTGTTTCTGAACACATATACAACGTGTAACGTTAAATGCGCAAAACCTCTTAAGGGGTCATTGTACTCATCATTATGAACAACTTTTACTATGGGACCAAACCTGAAATCGCGAAAAAAAAATCAACTGTTCCCTACATTTATGTTCGCATAACTCGTCAAAATGTAGGGAACAGCTGATTTTTTTTTCGCGATTTCCGGTTTGGTCCCATAGTAAAAGTTGTTCATAATGATGAGTACAATGACCCCTTAAGAGGTTTTGCGCATTTAACGTTACACGTTGTATAGAAAAAAAATTGCTTAAATTGTTTTTTTTAATTATCTAATACCTAAATGAAATAATATCGAGCGGTTGTGGAGGACCTCAGAAACTAGATCATTCATATGTACCTAACTGGAAAGAGTGGTAAATAGGTAATGTGAATTGTGAAGTAAACATAGAACAAGTAATATGAACACGCTTATTAGAAATAGAAGTACAGTTAAACGTACCATGTCCAACTTTATGGTACAGGTTAATAGGTTCGGGGTTTCTGTAGCAGTGCTGTGGCTTGAGGTTGATGTGGCGCAGGTCGGCCATCATGTCCGAGCCCTCCTGCAGCAGCGACACCAGCAGCGGGTCCACGTCCTTGTCTCCGTCGGGGCTCGCGAGAGCACGACGTTCCTGGAAACATGAATATTTCGGTTTTGAATCTGAACTGTCCTCCCATTTATTTGAAAACATTTTAAAAGCCAATTATTTTAAAAGAGTAACCTTGGAGTTTCTTAGCGGCTCTTCTCCATAGGAAACGACTAATTGGAACCGTGCTTCTGACGATTCTATGCGCGAGAGTTATGTGAAATGAAATATTTTTTGTACTATACATAGGTACTACTCCTCCGTTTATCCCTTTCAGGAAAACCAGGTGTGATGTTACGTTTTTTGGTTTTCATCCGTCTTCAAAAGTTTTTAACTGTGGATCTATTAGTGGTAGGTACAGACGCCAGCACATCAAGCTAATACAATCTGTCAAACTTTAATAGATTTTCAATTTTATCGCTACAGCATTACGTTCAAGGTTGATTGGGAAATTTTGACAGTTTCGGGTAGCTTGATATGCTGGCGTCTGTACCTACCACTAATAGATCCACAGTTATAAACGTTCGATAGATATAACTTTCTTGATGCTATTATTATGTTTGGGCAAACACCGGTGGTGTATTTATTAATGTCACTTTCAAAGTATTATGTTATTATTATTATTATGTACTGGACTAGGCTGAATGTTGAGCACTCCGGGTCCATACCTAAATTTAGACTAAGGTGATTGGCGTTGCGACTTGTATTGAATGATTTTTTTTTAATTTCTTTTGATTTAATTTTGAAATCTGTGACTGTGACAATTTGTATCTTTTTATATTTTAATCTTCGTTTATTTTAATTGCATTGACATTATATTTTAATTTTAATTCTGTGACCTTTTTAATTTGTATTCATTAATTTATTTTGTAGCAGTGATATTGTTATATTTTATGTTTTATGAATGTTGCCTGAATTAAATTATTATTATTATTATTATTAATATTATTATTTGGCCAGGGCCGTGGCTAAATAATGATAGCCGCAAAGGTCAGGTTAAGCTACGCTTGCTGCGGTTGGTCTGTGGATGGGTGACCATCTTTACATACCGAGACCCACCCGTACCTCGGAAAGCACGTTAATCCGTTGGTCTCAGCTGGCATTCGTGGATCTTTGACAGTCGTTACAGGTAGTCAGAAGCCCGAAAGTATGACAAACAGTCTTACCAAGGGGTATCGTATTACCCAATAACTGGGTTGTGGAGGTCAGACACGCAGTCGCTCCATGTAAAATACTGGTATTCAGCTGCATCCGGTTAGACTGGAAGACGACCCCAACATAGTTGGGAAAAGGCTAGGCTAGATGATTTGGCCATGGAAACCGATATTTGACTAGGTATGTGTATTGTCTGAGCCTCTTATACTTAAACAAAAACATCTGAAGATTTGACCATATTCATGTAGCAGCAATTCTACTCTTCTAAAAGTTGATTCAAAAAAAGACCACTTTAGATAATGTTAATTTTACCAAACCAGCTTTGGTTTCCTTAAAACTGGTTCCGTCATGTTATAACGGCCGTCATAAAGATCTGTAATTTTAGAGTATTTGACATTAAGGTGTCAAAAAACGTTAGCTCTGTGTTTAGACAGTCGTTACTGTGTGACCATTCACAGCTTTCTTAGGAAACCAAAGCTTTAGTAACAAGTAGGTAGCTATCCTTTGAGAGAATGTGTCTTTACATACCCCGACACATCACATAATATCACTCGTTTTAGAAAACTTTTTTAAACAAACAAAAAAAAAACTCTTTTAAAGTACTTTTTGCTAGTCGCACTGGGACACTAAGACACTGCCGTACGTGGTATATGATCGCGAGAAACTAACTGGAAGGTGATACTATACGCATCACTGATTGCCGTAGATTACAGAATAATGTGTTCAGACTTCATTGATTTGATTAATTAACATAGGTAATCTGTCCTTTAGATATTTTAAATAATAATAACGCGTGAGTGTTCGGTGCATTTTGCGTCGCGCTACCAATCTCCTAAATGGCCAATATTTTTATCCAATCTAATAAAGATCGTACCTATTACCTTATATCGTACCTTATACTCGTATTAACTGTAGCTAGAACGTACGTATCCATACTATAATAAAGCGAAAGTAACTCTGTCTATCGGTTGGTTTGTTACCTTTTCACGCGGATTTCGATGAAATTTAGCACATAGGTAGACCATGATCTGGGTTGGGACGTAGGATACTTTACATTCCCGTAAGTAGTAAGTTTCCGTGGGATCATTTCCAACCTCCATGGGGGCGAAGCCGCACACAAAAGCTAGTCTTCCATAAACTTTTAACTTTTCTCTCAAACAAACCACAGGAATAGGTTGTTTACCGGAGTAACATTACTAAATCTGTTCTATTAGATTCTAAAGGGCACATAACCAGTAAGCAGTGTGTTCAATGAAGTGTATCTGCGCAGTGTCATGTGTCGGCCTTGTGAGGGCGTCTGTGTGGCGCCGTACCCCTGCTCCCATTGTTGGAATAACTCATTGACGATGTGGGACATAGTAGGGCAGGAGGTAGTAAATTCTTGATATAATTATTATTCTAATTGGTGATAAACGTAAAAGTTGCTTCGAATGATGAGCAGTTTGAGTTGTGAGATAATCACGGTATCAGACAAAGGTATGCGGATATCGTAATTGGACCAATACAACATTTTATGATTCGAAGAAACTGTTGAGAAAGATTCAATTTCTATACAATTTCTTAGTAGCTTTTTCTTTTCTTTTAACTAGGAAAATTTTATAATAAGAAATCTGCTATATTGTACATATCTAAGAAGCTTTTTTCTGATAAAAAACGACTTCTCAACTACTTATTTATATGTATATTTCCCATTCAAATTGTTTACTAATTTATTTTGTCAGGAAAGTGGGTGACCACATAGGTGACAGCTTGTAAAGACGTATGAGAAAGAAAACAAGTTGCGCTGACCCCAAATAAATTAGTATAGATAAAGGTTCGCTTAAGGTTGGCTTCCGAAGAAACCAAGTATTTGTCAATATTGTAGAGCTGTATTGTGTACATATTACTGCTCGTGAACGAATTTTCATAGCATTTTTTTTATATATGTTAGACTTTAAAGATGGCGTTCGGAATGCCATCTTTTTATACAATTTTTATAATTTTTTTCAGATACTTCTCTTTACTGTTGGGCGCAGGTTAATTTTGTAGGGAAATGTGATACTTCTTCTTTAATATATCTCCCATATCCTAAGCAGGAAGTAACCGCAGTGATAATGATAATCAAGCAATAAAATTAATATCACCTCTAAATTACAGAAGAAGTGTCCAATCTGAGGGTACACAGTAGCTCCAGCCTTCCTGCGCAGCACTGAGGCCATGCCGGACATGGAGCAGTTGTTGATCCTGGTGAACAGCACGGCGTCGAGTCGGTCCAGGTGGCGCGCGAAGTCCCACCAGCATGCCTTGCGGGAGAAGCCTCCGTCAACTGGAAGGTATGGCAGGTATTGGTTAGTATTTGTTTAGGTAAGTTTTGGTAGAGTTCAAATTCCTGTTAGTTTTTAAAGTGGCAAGAACCTGCAAAAGTCACAAAGTGTACTAGGTGGTTCTTGTTATCACCACCCTTAACGGCAGAAGATATTGGTGAGATATGTAGTACTTTTAATTACCGCAACTAAGACAATAACGAAAAATGATCTATACGTAGTCGGGCCATAACTACTGTCACATAGGTAAAATTTCGAATTTAGAATGCAAGCCGAGAAAAATATTATGGGCATTCAAAATTTGAATATTTAAAGAAAATAAAAACAAAGGGTTTCTGGAATTTTGTTCATTTTTAGGGTTCCGTACCCAAAAGGTAAAAAGGGAACCCTATTACTCCCGCTCCGCTGTCCGTCCGTCCGTCCGTCTGTTACCAGGCTGTATCTCATGAGCCGTGATAGTTAGACAGTTGAAATTTTCACAGATGATGTATTTCTGTTGTCGCTATAACAACAAATACTAAAAAAACAGAATAAAATAAATATTTCAGGGGGCTCCCATACAACAGACATGATTTTTTTGCCGTTTTTATAGATAATGGTACGGAACCCTTTGTGCGCGAATCCGACTCGCGCTTGACCGGTTTTTTTTTTAATGTAGTGGACGCGCAAAGGAGAAAAGCAAGGAGGGGGAATTGCATTGCATCGTTGCGGTCACGCGCCAACTGAGATTTTACAACTGCTGAAAAATTTGAAAATTACACTGAGATTTATTTACCGTACCAAACGATTCAGGAAAGATTCAAGATTAGAAGATAAACAAAGAAGCGGTCGATCTCGCACTGTGTGGACTCCAGCGGTCATCAAAGCAGTGAGGGCGCGAATCCAACGAAATCCTGTTCGCAAGAAAAAAAAACCCCACGAGCCATAATAATGACTGTAAATTGGCCGTATTGTACAAGGTTCTTATAATATTTCCTTATAAAACCAAAAAATACATAGATAGAAGGTTCCATCTAACTAAAACCACATCTATTTTACGAGAGACTAAACCGTAACAGTTTTACGAAGTTGAATCAGACCCCGCGACCTTTTCATCGTCAGTCAGCGGAACAGTCGTTACGCCAATGTCTGCTAACATCCCTTCGGCACGGAGATAGCGTGTTTCTTGAACATTCTATCATATTTATGTGGGTAGCTAAGTTTTCAACTGCACAGAGACCAAAGCTAGGGATTTGTCGTTTGTGATAGCGAGGATTTATTAGATGGTTAATTAGATGCACACAATTTGTATTTGTATGCATCGCGTTCATAGATACACAAAAACAGAAAAACAAAACAGTTTTCGTTCAATGGTTTATACCTAGCACTAGAGATTGTGAGTTCTATTCTCACCCTTCGGTGCAATAATATTAGGTTGTCTCATAAGTTCTTGCCATATTTTATTTTTCTCGAATTTTCTCTTATTACTTACTAAAGCCAATTCAAGAAAGTTCTAGATCTTTCTAGTAAGGATCAGTATATTTTATGGTGAGGGTATAAATAGGCGCCGACGCAACGCAATAATTAGTCTTTAGTGAAAATGAATCAGCGTCAACTGCGAGCTATTATGCTATATGAGCATCGACTTAAAGTCTCGTCAACAGAAACGGCAAAAAGATTAACACTGCATTTGGACCGGGTACTACTAGCGATCGGACTGTTCGTTTCTGGTACAAGCGTTTTGACACCGGTTATGTAAGCTGCGAATATCAACCTCGCCCCGGCCGACCCACCAGCTTCGATGAAGATGCTTTGCGTCACGAACTTGAGCTATATCCAGACTATAGTGCGCGCGATTTAGAGAAGGCACTTGGAAAATCCCACGCGACTATAGATCGTTATCTCAAATCGATGGGATATTGCAAAGTGATCTCACATTGGATACCTCATGCGTTAACGGACCATGACCGGGCCGTTCGTGTGGCCATTTGTCAAAGTTTGTTACTTCGTCCGCACAGACGAGACTTTCTCAAGGACACTATTACATGTGACGAGAGCTGGATACATTATGAAACTAACACGCGTCATGCCTATTGAATTCCTCACGGAGAAAACCCACCAGCCCAGCCTAAACTTAATGAACACGGTCGTAAGATTATGTTGTCAGTTTTCTGGGATTGGCAAGGAATGATTTTCTGGGAACTCCTCGAATCTCATCAGACTATTAACGCCAATTTGTATACGCAGCAGCTTTGCAAACTAGCAGACATGTTAAAAATTAAGTGGCCAAAACGACTTGGAGTCCAACTTTTGCATGACGACGCACGACCTCTTTGCGCCAAGTTAACACATAAACAGCTGGAGGAGCTAGGATGGCTGACTGTTCCACATCCACCGTATAGCCCGGATCTTGCGCCTTCAGACTTTCATTTATTTCGATCTCTTAAATTTCATTTACTAGGAAAAAAATTCGAAAATTCTGAAAGTATTAAAATTGAACTCGAAAATTTTTTCGAGTCCCAGCCTGCCTCATTTTGGGAGAAGGGTATTCAAATTTTGCCCAGTAGATGGCTCACTGTTGTTGATAACAAGGGAGACTATATAATTGAATAAATGTATTTTTATTAATAAAAAAATATTAATAATAATTTGTTTATTAACTGGCAATAATTTATGAGACAACCTAATATTACTGTCTTGAATATTAAGCTTACTTGAAAAGGCTTAATCAAATTGGAACCCTACCACTAAAAGGGCAGACCGTGATTCCGGTTAACAATAGGAATTAATTAACCACAGCCAGCATGTACGTGGTTCAGGCACCGCAGATCGTATATATTCCAAAACCATATTCAAGTATTCACGCCAAACAATCAGCTCATTTAAATCTAATCACATGACTACAGTTCACTCCCTTTCATTCAGAAATCAGCATACAAATTTGCGTTACACAGTTTGCCGTTAGGCATACATTGACGGCTCGCCATACAAACGCGTTCGTAAACACGTATCTAATCCGCAATACGATTCAAACCTCCCCAAATAGTCGCTGAAGCGAAAATTCAATTTCAATTGATGCTCCTGGTAAACAATAATCAGGGTTGCATTGTTTCATATTACATATTGTTTTAATTTATTTCTATAGGCACTGAACCAATGAGTTCTGCCAATGAGCTTTTGATTCGGGAAATGTAGTCGAATGAGGGCGAATACTAATTTAAATAAAGAACGAAATGTTAAGTTTTTAATTGGTTGTCAGTTTGATGTGTGCTTGGCACTTGATAGACATTAATGGAACTCGGGTACTGGCCATTTTATGCTTTTTAATATCCGTTGCAGTGTTTGGCGATTTTTTTGCAAGAATTTATTTGTTGTCACTTATTTAAGGTGATAAGTAACGTAAATGCATGCTTTCAAGACGCGTGATGAAGTGTTTAAATATATAATATAATCCTGGTTTATCTCCAGAACCGCCATGCCTAAAACTCCATAATTAGTGACGATTTAATTCCCAACCAGTTTTGATCCAACATCATGTATAAAACGAATGTAATAGCCATAAGGCACTTCAATAACAAAATATTGGCATAGTGGAACTCAAACAAGATAGATAAAATCGTGTGATAGACTCTTGATTGAAAAATAAATTGAAGAGGGAATGGGTGCCGATGTGCATTTTTGTTTGAACAGAGAATGACGCTTCCACGCGCAATTTTGTTTGCAGATGCCGGGAAAAAATTAAGACTGACAGGTGTTGTGGAGTAAAATAAAATTGAAATTGTTAGGAATAGGCATTATGTAAAAAAAAAAACTTTTTTACATAAATGAAAAAACAACCCATTTTCAAAATAAAACACTACATATAACATAACATCAATATAAAATAAGTGGAAAAAAGGAGAGTTTATTTTTTTGTTGTAAAACTGATCTTTCAACGTCACATTTCAATAACATCCTATTTTAAATACGTGTTACTAAAAACTAAACTTGTTTTTCCTGTTATTTAGTTTTATACTTGTCCATATTTATTTTCGAAAGCGGCAAGATTAATAATCTTAATGTTCAATTATTATTCCATCAAAATATTCCGCAAACAGCAAAATAGGCATGTTACGTGACTACATTACTATTCTAAGGCTGTTACAACTAAGCCTACAGAAACGTTCCTTGATTTCTAATTCAAAATAAATTAGATAGGTACCGATCAAAATTATTATCAAAATATAATAAATGTTCCATTTGGGTCACCATTTATTCCAATATAATATAATATTTCCAAAGAGATACGATTAAATGCTGATCTTAATAATCAACTACTTACATCAAAAGGAAATGCAAACAACTAATAATAGTCTGACCTTATTATATTACACAGAGACTTAAGGCCAGCGACGTGACACTTCCAGTAGCGAGCGTGTTTGTATATGTGTGAGTTTACTTAGTAACACGACGCTGCACGCTCTCGGCCGTGACGTGACACAAAAGGCTTAATGGGAAATGCTGTTTGTGCAGTATTTCTGTGTTTTTATCCGGAAAACATCTATCACAGAAAATAAGGTTAACATTATCAATGAAGTTTGGGATTAATCCACGTCTTAAATTATTTTGTTTGTGATTGGCAGCTAGCTTGATGATTCTATCATTCAGGATATTCTAATATTCAACCTAATATCTTATTTTCATTCATAATTATTTGAGTTTAATTAAATAATTTAATTTAGTTCTATATATATAATTATTTAAGTTTAATTTTGTCAATATTTAAATATAAACAATATTCTCCAAATATCCTACTATAAACAAGAGAAGGCAAAATATGTCGCAACTTATGTTATACCTAAAGACAAAACTTCAATATTTCAACGTAAACCGTCTCGCTAGCGTGACAGTCACGTTTCCCTGTGGGTGTTTGTTCAACATGGCGTGGCGCTGTCCCGCTGTTGGCTAGACGTGACATTGTGGGCATAGGATTTAATGGAAAATATTGTTTGTGAAAAATCTGTGTTTTTGTAGTGCCTATCCTGAGAGTTGGTTTTGCCAAACTGCTAGTGAAGTTGCCGTTGGTAAGATGAAGATGTTTTGTTTGGTCGGGCTATATCAGGTTCTGTCCTCAAACACACTTGAGTAGGAACTGTTCGTGTAACTATGTTACATTAACTAAACTATTACATGTGACGAGAGCTGGATACATTATGAAACTAACACGCGTCATGCCTATTGAATTCCTCACGGAGAAAACCCACCAGCCCAGCCTAAACTTAATGAACACGGTCGTAAGATTATGTTGTCAGTTTTCTGGGATTGGCAAGGAATGATTTTCTGGGAACTCCTCGAATCTCATCAGACTATTAACGCCAATTTGTATACGCAGCAGCTTTGCAAACTAGCAGACATGTTAAAAATTAAGTGGCCAAAACGACTTGGAGTCCAACTTTTGCATGACGACGCACGACCTCTTTGCGCCAAGTTAACACATAAACAGCTGGAGGAGCTAGGATGGCTGACTGTTCCACATCCACCGTATAGCCCGGATCTTGCGCCTTCAGACTTTCATTTATTTCGATCTCTTAAATTTCATTTACTAGGAAAAAAATTCGAAAATTCTGAAAGTATTAAAATTGAACTCGAAAATTTTTTCGAGTCCCAGCCTGCCTCATTTTGGGAGAAGGGTATTCAAATTTTGCCCAGTAGATGGCTCACTGTTGTTGATAACAAGGGAGACTATATAATTGAATAAATGTATTTTTATTAATAAAAAAATATTAATAATAATTTGTTTATTAACTGGCAATAATTTATGAGACAACCTAATATTACTGTCTTGAATATTAAGCTTACTTGAAAAGGCTTAATCAAATTGGAACCCTACCACTAAAAGGGCAGACCGTGATTCCGGTTAACAATAGGAATTAATTAACCACAGCCAGCATGTACGTGGTTCAGGCACCGCAGATCGTATATATTCCAAAACCATATTCAAGTATTCACGCCAAACAATCAGCTCATTTAAATCTAATCACATGACTACAGTTCACTCCCTTTCATTCAGAAATCAGCATACAAATTTGCGTTACACAGTTTGCCGTTAGGCATACATTGACGGCTCGCCATACAAACGCGTTCGTAAACACGTATCTAATCCGCAATACGATTCAAACCTCCCCAAATAGTCGCTGAAGCGAAAATTCAATTTCAATTGATGCTCCTGGTAAACAATAATCAGGGTTGCATTGTTTCATATTACATATTGTTTTAATTTATTTCTATAGGCACTGAACCAATGAGTTCTGCCAATGAGCTTTTGATTCGGGAAATGTAGTCGAATGAGGGCGAATACTGATTTAAATAAAGAACGAAATGTTAAGTTTTTAATTGGTTGTCAGTTTGATGTGTGCTTGGCACTTGATAGACATTAATGGAACTCGGGTACTGGCCATTTTATGCTTTTTAATATCCGTTGTAGTGTTTGGCGATTTTTTTGCAAGAATTTATTTGTTGTCACTTATTTAAGGTGATAAGTAACGTAAATGCATGCTTTCAAGACGCGTGATGAAGTGTTTAAATATATAATATAATCCTGGTTTATCTCCAGAACCGCCATGCCTAAAACTCCATAATTAGTGACGATTTAATTCCCAACCAGTTTTGATCCAACATCATGTATAAAACGAATGTAATAGCCATAAGGCACTTCAATAACAAAATATTGGCATAGTGGAACTCAAACAAGATAGATAAAATCGTGTGATAGACTCTTGATTGAAAAATAAATTGAAGAGGGAATGGGTGCCGATGTGCATTTTTGTTTGAACAGAGAATGACGCTTCCACGCGCAATTTTGTTTGCAGATGCCGGGAAAAAATTAAGACTGACAGGTGTTGTGGAGTAAAATAAAATTGAAATTGTTAGGAATAGGCATTATGTAAAAAAAAAAACTTTTTTACATAAATGAAAAAACAACCCATTTTCAAAATAAAACACTACATATAACATAACATCAATATAAAATAAGTGGAAAAAAGGAGAGTTTATTTTTTTGTTGTAAAACTGATCTTTCAACGTCACATTTCAATAACATCCTATTTTAAATACGTGTTACTAAAAACTAAACTTGTTTTTCCTGTTATTTAGTTTTATACTTGTCCATATTTATTTTCGAAAGCGGCAAGATTAATAATCTTAATGTTCAATTATTATTCCATCAAAATATTCCGCAAACAGCAAAATAGGCATGTTACGTGACTACATTACTATTCTAAGGCTGTTACAACTAAGCCTACAGAAACGTTCCTTGATTTCTAATTCAAAATAAATTAGATAGGTACCGATCAAAATTATTATCAAAATATAATAAATGTTCCATTTGGGTCACCATTTATTCCAATATAATATAATATTTCCAAAGAGATACGATTAAATGCTGATCTTAATAATCAACTACTTACATCAAAAGGAAATGCAAACAACTAATAATAGTCTGACCTTATTATATTACACAGAGACTTAAGGCCAGCGACGTGACACTTCCAGTAGCGAGCGTGTTTGTATATGTGTGAGTTTACTTAGTAACACGACGCTGCACGCTCTCGGCCGTGACGTGACACAAAAGGCTTAATGGGAAATGCTGTTTGTGCAGTATTTCTGTGTTTTTATCCGGAAAACATCTATCACAGAAAATAAGGTTAACATTATCAATGAAGTTTGGGATTAATCCACGTCTTAAATTATTTTGTTTGTGATTGGCAGCTAGCTTGATGATTCTATCATTCAGGATATTCTAATATTCAACCTAATATCTTATTTTCATTCATAATTATTTGAGTTTAATTAAATAATTTAATTTAGTTCTATATATATAATTATTTAAGTTTAATTTTGTCAATATTTAAATATAAACAATATTCTCCACATATCCTACTATAAACAAGAGAAGGCAAAATATGTCGCAACTTATGTTACGAGGGCGGGTCAATAAGTCCGTGACTTTTGGAATAAAACACAGATTTTTTGATAAATAAATCATTTTATTTTTCAACGTAGTCTCCCTTGAGCTCTATACACTTTGTCCAACGCTTCTCCAATTTTTTTATCCCTTCCAAAAAATATGATTTGTCGAGGTCCTCAAAATAGGCCTTTGTTTGCGAGATGACTTCATCATTGGAGTCAAATCTTTTTCCACCAAGCCATTTCTTCAGGTTTGGGAACAAGAAGTAGTCACTCGGAGCCAAATCTGGAGAATAAGGTGGATGAGGGAGCAATTCATAGCCCAATTCATGGATTTTTGCCATGGCAATTGCACATGTGTGCACCCTTGCATTGTCTTGGTGGAAAAGAACTTTTTTCTTGGCCAAATGAGGTCGGTTTTTTTTCCAATCGTCATTGAAGCGGTCCAATAAGTTGGAATAATATTGCCCATTGATTGTTCTTCCTTTTTGAAGGTAGTCAATGTGGATTATCCCACGTGCATCCCAAAAAACAGTCGCCATAACTTTATTGCCTGACAAACCCACTTTGGTTTTCTTTGGCGCCGATTCACCCTTAGAAACCCACTGTTTTGACTGTTGTTTGGTCTCTGGTGTATTGTGATGGATCCATGTTTCGTCCACGGTTACAAAACGGCGCAAAAACTCCTCCATATTGCGATTAAACAACGCCAAACCTTCCTGTGAAGTTGTTACACGATTGCGTTTGTGGTCGACTGTGAGCAAACGCGGCACCCATCTTGCGGAAAGCTTTCTCATGCCCAAGTGATCATTCAAAATTGAAACCACCGAGCCATGCGAGATCCCTACGGCTTCCACAATCTCTTGCACTTTCAATCTTCGGTCGGCCAACACCATATCGTGAATTTTCTCGATTGTTTCGGGTGAATTTCCTCAACTAGGCGTCCAGGACGTTCGGCATCTTCAGTGCTTGTACGGCCACAACGAAATTCAGTAAACTACTTTTTTACCATTGAAATCGATGGTGCAGAGTCCCCATAATATTTATCAAGCTTAGCCTTGGTCTCGGTAATGGTTTTTTTTCGCAAAAAATAATGCTTAATAAGCACACGAAATTCACTTTTTTCCATTTTTTCCTCAAATTACTGGGTAGTCTGATAAAGATAGCTATCAAACACAAACTAACTGACGCAGCAAGTTCAAATTTTGATAGGAATCAACTGACAGATGCCTGTTGACAGGAGTAGTGTTGCTTTTTCAGTAAAGATGTCAGAAATTCAAAAAGTCACGGACTTATTGACCCGCCCTCGTATACCTAAAGACAAAACTTCAATATTTCAACGTAAACCGTCTCGCTAGCGTGACAGTCACGTTTCCCTGTGGGTGTTTGTTCAACATGGCGTGGCGCTGTCCCGCTGTTGGCTAGACGTGACATTGTGGGCATAGGATTTAATGGAAAATATTGTTTGTGAAAAATCTGTGTTTTTGTAGTGCCTATAGTAGTGCCTGAGAGTTGGTTTTGCCAAACTGCTAGTGAAGTTGCCGTTGGTAAGATGAAGATGTTTTGTTTGGTCGGGCTATATCAGGTTCTGTCCTCAAACACACTTGAGTAGGAACTGTTCGTGTAACTATGTTACATTAACTAAAGCTTGCACTCACAAAACATAAACTAAATAATCAACATCAATGTTATTTCCTTCTACTTCACACAATTTCGTTTTACTACAGCACTGCATTCAATAAAACGACTTCACAATTACTTTTAAGAGCTCTATTCCTCCTGACGTGAAAGCAGTGACGTCATGCAGATAAGCCAACAGCGTGACAGAAACGTGTCCCAGTGAGCTTACTTAGTAACACGATAGCACGCTCTTGGCTTGACGTATGCGGTGGCTTAATGGAAACCGCTGTTTGTGGGCAGACTTTATTTTCCTTCACCTAGCAGCTAGTGTCAGCTGTTAAATCTAGGTACCCTATATTTTACATCGAACTAAGAGTATAAATAAAAAAGACTTTCTACGTGGTAATGCACATACGATAAAGGGTATCTGTGTAATGTTTATTTATTGTTTTTCATACTCAGTGATGTTTGGCCTAAAGTGAGAGTATTTCAGCTTGAATTCTGTAAAGAATGCAGACCGACATTAATTTAGGGGCGTTGACGTTGACATTATTTTTGTGTCTTGACGTGACACGTGGTTGCTTTCATAAATTGTAGTTTGTTTGACATATGATGACGTTTCCTTAGTAAATAACAGAGTGGTTTGGCGCAGTGGTTAAGCGATTGACTGCTGCGCTTCGTGTCGCTGGTTTGATTCTCGCACGGAACAAATATTTGTATAACCTACAAGTAGTTTTTTCGGGTCTGGCTGTTTGTGTATGTGAGTTTTAAATGTTTGTAAACGCACCCACAATACAGGAGAAATTACTAGTGTGGGGCAACGTTTTATAAAATAGATCGAGCGACTCAGGAAATGTTCGTTCAATGGAAAGTGAAACGGAAGAATACTGAGCTACGTATTTCTCTGGAGTTCTATAGAACTGAACATTTTTGAACATCAAAAGTCAACAACGAAGATACTAAGAAACTTGATGTATTGAGGAAAATTCCTATTGAAGGATAAAATTAACGTGTTAAAGAAGATATAGGTAAATGCTGTAGCACTACAGACTGTAGAAGTGAAAATACGACTTATAATAATAACGTTTTCTTAAGACTAAAAAATATTGAGATTTATTTCATTATATGTAAGCTTAATAATTATGAATGTTTTATACACATATAAACCTTCCGGAATAAAATCATATAATTATGGTGCGCAGTGGTGGTCCAGTGGTAACGGCTCCGACTTACGGTTCGAAGATATGTGCCATCTACCATCCCGTACTGGGCCTGCGTGGTAGATTATTCTAGCTATTATTATTATTTTATTATTATAGCCCACTCCCACTCTAAGAGAGGAAGCCTGTGTCCCAGCAGTGGGAACATTGTGGGATGATTATGCAATTATGGTGAAAACCGCATCAGCATTCGCTGCGTAGTATAATTTTATTTAAGTTATTTTTATTTAAACAGACAAGCTCGTTCACACAGTTTAACCTCAATTCATCCACAATTTTACGAGAATCTTAAACAAATACTCATAATAGTCAACGACAACAATAAACAAAACAATTATCTAAATACTCGAGATGTTTCGATCCAAAACTCCGCAAACAATATAACATTGTGAATTTGACAGGCCATCAGCGAACGCTCGAACCCTTCTTTGTACCGGAGACAGCCAATATTTCTTTGGCACAGTACCGACTTCCAACTTCCAAGTGGCTGTACTGCCTTTGATATTGTGTCAAGGTTCGAGTTTTATAAGTCAATTGGTTGTGGAATTTTCTAGTAAATTGTGTTATTTTTCGTGGGAAACTATGTGGAAAATCTGATGTTGGAATGTGGGATATAGTAAGAGAATTCTTGGCCAACGCTCTATGAAAGAATGTATTCAAGTTTTTGATGTATTGGATGAATTCATAGAACATTCTCTCATTTCTCAGTTGATGATACATATGAGACAAAATGCGGTCGTAAATCCTTCAAAAGATATGACATACTGACTCTTGAACACTAACATCATTCAAGCTACAAAGCAGTAAAACTTACTAAAACTCCAACCGCTTCTTTCAACAATCCCAACCCAAATTCGAGTAAAACCATAAGCAGTCAGAACAACAAAAGACTCGTAAAATAAATTGTAAAATGTTCAACATTGAACGAAGTACACAGAGTAATCTTGCCAATGTAACCAAGAGATGAGTTTTGGCAGCGCGCCAATGAAAAGAGAACAGCCGAAAAAATCCGCATTGAGGGCCCCAGGCGTGTCGGACTTACGTGGTAAACGGGGGCACTGTGTTTACCGAACTTTAGCCAGCTCGCTTATGTAAGTCCTTTGGGGAAAAGAACTAAGTTATTTTTATTTTTGACTCGATTTTCCCGGCTAAAGGTGAAGTCCCTGAGGAAACATTAGCGTCTTGCTGCTCGCAATGGAATTTATCAAATAGATTAACGAGGATCTTGGTAGCTAGAAGTTTTCTTACGTAGTGCTTTTTGTAAAGGTACCGTTACATAGTAATCTATTTAAGACAAAGTTACTTTGTTAGTAGGTACAATCGAATTAAATATGTCACAAAAATGTGGCCATTTTTTAACAAACTACATGCTGCTTTGTCTTTTGATAAAGTATACTTTTGTAATTCAGCTATGTTATGCCTTTAAAAAAGTTTAAGTAATGTGTCTTCATGCGATGCTATCCAAGAGACTCGAATAAAAAGTAGGCTTAAATGAACTAAGCTATAATCACGCCAAACTCTTTCTACTTGTAAGGCTATAATTTTTAGCAACTAACCGAATTTTTCCTTCAGCGTACCATAAGGTCCTATCCTCGGACCTCTACAAAATCGACTTACCTAACATATTAAATCCATTGATGCCGAACAGCGCAGCATCGCCTTGTCCTCCCGGGAATACGTAGAGCGTCGGGTGGGTGAATCTGATGTTGCCCACAACGTCGCTCGACACCAGGAGCTGGTCCAGGCTTGCTGGCACTACGTAGGGGTCCAAGTATGCTGTGGAGATGAGACAAAATGGTTACATTCGTTTTACTAGGCATGTCTATGTGATTCATATGAGTATGGTCAGGTATTCTGTGGTTTTAAACGAAACTATAGAGCTCATTGCTTATGAGTACATTATTTGCAGGGTACTTTAGGGTAAGTCAAGGTGACTGTTTGCATGATGTCTCACTTTTTCTACACGAGCGTGTGTACCCCTTCAGGTTCTAGTGTGGCAAAACGTTTTGTTTTCAAAAGAAGAAACAATAAACATGCATCATTCAGTTTCTTTTGAAAGACTGGCATTATTAATTATTGTGTCTTGAGATTGAGTCTTGAGTTCCACTTAATTCTTACAATGAGTATTGCAAAAATAGGAAAGTCACTTTCGATTAGATGCAAAGAATATTCTTGAATCCTATGCAATTGTAAGAGCTGTATCTATAGTGTGTCTGTCTAATTATAACTTCTCCCAATTTAGTACAACTTGAGCTAGCATAAGCATAATCAACCCATAACGTTCCCGCAGCTGGGACACAGAGAGGGAGTGGGCCGATATCCACCACGTGGGCCCAGTGCGGAATGGTCGATGTTACATGTCTTCGAATTGTTGGTTCTAAGACATGCCGATTTCCTCGCGATGTTTTCCTTCACCATTTGAACTTAAGCTAGACACCTTATTAACCCCTTCATAAAAATGAAAGCCCCATTACATTATAAAAGAATTCAAATAACTTTTCTCACAACGTTTTCTCACATCATTAAAAACTATAACTTGCTCTCATATTAAAAATTCTTGAAGAGGAACGGTTAGTAATTCTAACTGTATGCTATGAGACTTAATTAAACGAACACTTCATGCTGAAACTTCCGACAAATTGTTCCAAGCTCTAATTAGATTTTTATCACTAATTAACGAAGAGACAAATGTTTTGGAAGTTTACGAAGACATTTCTCTCTTTAATTAGCAGGGATTATGAAATTGGATGATAAACGTCTCTGTAAAATTGGTATTGTTTTTGATTTATTTTACGGAAAATATTTTATTTATTATTATTTATTTATTTAAACTTTTCGCACAAAAGGTACAAAGGCGGACTTAATGCTTTAGGCATTCTTTACCGGTGTGACTGATTCAGTGCTTTACCGGTGTGCAGACATTAACATTGTGACAACGATAGTGGCGTCTTATTTTTCTATTTTAGTATCGTAAGAAAATATTAAGAAATCATGTTATTTAGGTAGATGATTAGAAATGCTTGAAGACATTACGTCAGGAGTAGATTCTCTTTTGGACCCCCCTCCCATCCCTTTACATCCCTTTTTAACCTTTTGTTAGAGGCACATCAAAACCGTAATATTTGTATGCTAAAAATAATTGTATTTATCTTTTAGGATAATAACTATTTATTAAACCACCAAAGCGTGCGACATTACAGCACCCACAAACTACCATTTAAGTCCAAAATATTTTAAAATATAAAATAATTAACAGAAATATGGCCCATTTATCACCACGAACAAAGAGTCATAACCCGCGAACGCGTCCATGGCATAATAGACCCTATTAACATTTATGCGCGCAGAGATTTGAGGTAAATCCTAGTATTCACTGGGCTTTACAGCACAATACTGCAGTGCAGTGAATAGCCTGCTTTAGTATGAATGCTCTTTACAGCTATGGAAATAGGGAGTGAGGATAGACAGGGTTATGCGATGCAATTGTCAACAGATCTTTATAGTATTTGTATAGAGAGGATTAAGTTCGGGCAGGTGGTTTTGATATGAATGTATTTATATTTAGTGTCTTTGAGGAACAACATTCAATGTAGCTAGCTCATAGTAATTAATAGATTTGCTACATTATTTTTCACTTGGATGGAGATAATAATATACTGTCCGCTATTGTAATTGTTAAGGTATTAATTGTAAATGTGTCCCCTTTTTATAAATAAACGATTTTATTATTATTATAATTCTTCGAATACCTACCAAGTTTTGCATAGACCTTAAAAAATATATATATTTGTCTTCTAGTGTACTGTCTTTTCTCTTGGTAAATTACCTAAGGAGTTATTTACTAAGAAGATTTCATTTTCTCCTAGTAATTGCATTGAATATAGTTTCGTGTTAGCCATAACTTGTCATAACAAACTAACCTACATTTTATACAAGCTTAGCAAAATGAAAGAGAACCTAACAAGCTGCCATGACCTAGATCCTAGCCTGACTGCCTGCATCCGCCACTACGACCCAATCAATGACCTGGGACCTACCCGCCCTAATAACTACCACACCTGAGCTACCATCAACGAATTTCAAACTCTCAATCCTGCATGATAAAGTTTAAAGTTGAACGATGGAGTTCGATTTGATGCCACGCTTGAGTAGACACGGATAATTTCAAGGAAGTTGCTAATTAATTTCCGTCATGCTCTTCTAATTAATATCGAGCTAAGGTAAACAGGGCAGTGGGCCTTACCCTGCAAATTCTTATTTTGAATATTGGTAAAACAGAGCTTAGATTCGTAAGCATAGGAATGGCGATTAAACCATGTTTGTCAAATAATAATATCTAAACAAAGACGTGTCGCGTCCATCAAAGTTTACTAAAGGATTACAAATTCCCAATATCAATTTTCATCACATATTGTACCAAAATAATTAAAACCAGGCCTTAGTTTCGGGTCTACACTGTGCTGTCTCCAGTGTCAATAGATAGGCGGATTTTAATTACGCCGGATGAAAGGTTAGGGCTAGAGCACACGGCGTATGTAAGTAAACAATAAAATGGCGGGGCTATTGTAAGGCCGGCACGGTATGCGCTTATTGAAAATTCCTAGGATGATGTGCCAATACTACACATTTTATATATTTCAATATTGGGGCCGAAATAGTTGGAGTTTTTGGTCAAGTGTTGTTTTGGATCCTATGATGTTTATTGGCAAAAGTTTCCGATTAGTTTGTTCATACATAATAAAAACTAGTCGTGACTTGAATGTTCAATGAAAAGCAAGCATCGTTTGAATGATGCCCGATTTTTAATATCATTAGTAGTAGTACCTACAAATCCACAAATTGCGGAATACAAGTTATGTCCATTTCTTTCTTGGATTGACCGTAATTTGCTCAAAACATTCTACAATTTCATATCTACCCGCTGTAGCCAAGGTCTACACTAAAACATTGAATTTTTTAAACATACCACTTAAACCACTTCAAACGCAGAAAAATCCTGCTCAGCTTTTCAAAGTCTAGCCAAGCGCACTTCGTCGCCCACTTCAAGACACACTTACTGGCTATTTCCCGAGTCTAGACCATTAGTACCCAGCCTAGACCAAACTGAAACCATTGTCCTACAATGTACGAACCCTCTTGAAGATCTTATTATTTCGCCGGGAGCTAATGTATCTCATGTAATTTCTTTAATGAGGGGACTAAAATATCAGCTTGGTCTGGTACTCAAGTTTGGGGTTTTATTGCTCGTAAATACGTTAAATACTAAAAAGAAAAATGGTCCCACGGCTAGAATGTCAATAGTTATTAATTATTTTAATTGTGAATGTTTAAAATACGTAATGTAGAATACTTGGCTTCAATTAATGTGTTAACCTAATCGCCACACTGTAGATTCTCGCATTTCAACGCGAGGAGTAAAAAGCAAGATACGCATTTACAACTTTTTGCTGAGATACTGCCCATCCTTATATCATCATCCTCTATCTATTCTAATTTAGAGCTCGTTGCCTCCAAAAAACTGAAGATGGAAGCACCGCTCTTTACAAAAACATTTACTAAAATTAAACATCAAAATGCTTAACGTTAAGCGTTTCAATAAAACTTTAAACGGCTAACCAATAGGTGTAAGTTGTGAAAGCAATTTAAAGTTGTAATAAGTTGCGGATACAGCCGACACACGCCTGAATATGTATAACTCGGGAGTAACAAGTTTGTTGCGTTGTTCAACATTATTGGTTACATGTAGGAAATTATTTGCGTATTGGAGAAGTTATTTTGAATTCAATGAACTT
Source organism: Eremobia ochroleuca (assembly GCA_949629135.1). Classification (NCBI taxonomy): domain Eukaryota; kingdom Metazoa; phylum Arthropoda; class Insecta; order Lepidoptera; family Noctuidae; genus Eremobia; species Eremobia ochroleuca. The sequence continues at coordinate 20,071,510 of OX451397.1, read as the reverse complement.
TTTCTTCTTCGAGCTTTTTGGCACGATGTTACTCATAAAGTAACATTGTGCCAAAAAACTCTAAGAAAAGAGGGATGGAATTGGAAATACATAACACGCTAAATGGACTTCCAAAACGAAACGTGATTAGATTTGCAAATTAGTATGTTGAGAGCAGCGGTGGCGCAGTGGCAGCGCCCCGGCTTACGAGGGTAGAGTGTACGAGTAGGTCGCAGTTTCGAACGCAGCTAGTTGCTTTAGTTGGTGTAAAATAATGTCACAATTGCTCTCAAAACAATATAGGAAAATATCGTGAGGAAACCGGCATGTTCTAGAACCAAAAATTCGAAGACATGTGACATCTATCGACCCGCACTGGGTTTGCGTGGTAGATTACAGCCCAGAAATCAGAATCAGAAATCATTTATTTGCCTTGAATGTGGGTACAAAATAAGGTGTGAACGTTGTTAAAGCAGTTCCAACACACTGCCTTACGGCATGCAAAAGTAAAAAAAAGAAAATTATATATACTGAATTTTACAAACAAACAAACAAAAAAAAATGAAAAAAAAAGAAAACATAAAAAGTACAGTTATGTGGATCTACAGCCTTCCTTACATAAACTAAACATCAAACACAACAATCAAATTTGTTATCAAATGATGCTAAGTGATGAAGTTTTTTAAGTACAATTCATGGTAGTCTATTGAAATTGAAAATTATTTAACAGTGGACGTCAGGCGCATCATGGGCAGTCAACTCTGCTACTACCTTGCTGAGTGGTTATTTATTTTACCACGCCACAAGCTAGATTACATGTACTTTATTTGATATTTGTCGCGGCCGTGAGGCACACATAATCCATGTTTTCATGTTATCTTAGTTTTTAATTTGTTCAAATATGATCTTTGTATTTATTTATTTATTAAAACTTTATGCATAAGTAAAAAAAGTACTGTACAAAGGCGGACTTAATGCCTGAGGCATTTTCTACCAGTCAACCTTAGGGTGATGCAGAGACAAAATATACGTATATATATATATATATGTATTTACTGTGCCAATTTAATATTTTTCTTTCCATATTTATAATTTTGAAGAATGAGGTATGCTTTAATAATTACTATAATAATGAAATAGTTTCCTCGCAGTGAGCAAGATTAATAGATCTTCTATATGTATATGCGGATACGTGTTTGCGCTGCGCTATTATATTAATGCTATCAGCAGGTTACACCTACAAGCCCAGTAATAAGACATTTTACCACATTTTCTCTAAGTCATCAATAAAACATACTGTTCATCCTCAATCCCATTCCAACAAACCTTGCTGGCGCTCCGCTTATCCCTCACCCCACATAAACCCACCAGCAAACTTCAGTGTTAGGTTCGAACAATTTCCAACTCGTGAACGTCAAATTAACTCCGCGCTGTATTTGTACAGCTTCCTAGCGTGCTGACTGTACCGACTAACTTGGCATATGACAACCGACCTCACTGTACGTCAACAAAAGAGTTTTTATTACCCCTTTTTGCATATGAAAGTGGGTAAAAATGAGTTTTGTAGCTCTAAAATGTAAAATGTGTGAGTGAATGAAAGATTGTGTGTTTGGACGTAATTTTTAGATGTTGTTGAAAGGTATTTTGTTTTAGTGGGATTTATTGAGTGTTTGGTTGTCTGGTTGCGAATTAGAAACTGTTTACATTGTTGAATAATACTTAATATGCATGTATAGCATAATCGGCCCATAATATCCCCACTACTGGGACACAGGCTTCCTCTTTTAGTGAGTGAGTGGGCCTAGTGCGGGTTGGTAGATTTCACATTTCATCGAATTTTTGGCTCTAGGATATGCCAGTTTTTAATATGCAATTATAATGATAAGCATATTTAGCACACGTTAACTGATAAAGGGGCGAGAAGAATAAGAGATAAACGTATATCTACGACTAAGGAACTTCAATCCTGGATGATTTTGGATGAATAAATAGTTTCTCCGAGTTTGTAAATAAGTTACCTTGATATTTTTTTGACCTCATATTGTAGAACAAAAAGCACTTATATTTCAATAAGTTCTGGCTTAATAACTGAGCTGGAAAGTCTAGTAAATAGTTTGTCACATAATTAACTATAACTAGAACAAAACCAATTTGGACCCATTTCTACCTACATTTAGGTTTAAATATGAGGTCGTAATAGTTCGGAACACGCAGCTTACCCACTTTTATAGTTAAGAGGTAATAAACTAATGGAAGGAGTATACTAAAATTTTAACGATATAACTAAAATCTAGTAGCAGTCAAATTTTATAATTTGAGTGCCAATTTATTACCAACAATAAGTCATTTTGTTTGTAGTTTAAAAATACTTTTATTTGGAACTTTTATTTTATAATCTAGACAATGAAAGCTTATAGTAAAAGCTTGGTGGGTTATGTTTTGATGAGGATTTTTAATGTTCTTAATAAAAACTCACGCTTCTTTCATTCAGAAACACAAAATAAGTTTTATTGTAGCAATTAATGTTAACATATTCAATCAGTTTACTAATGAACATGAATTAATATTATGTAATCAATCAACCAACAACCGCCTATAATAAAATATCAAAAGCACAATTGAAAGCTACGCCGTAGCTATTTTGTAGCGGGCGCGTAGCAGCTCGTAGCACTTGTCTACGGCGCTACGCTGATTTGCTTGCCGTTTACAAACCGCTTGTCATTGCCAGCATTGTGAGCGGTATACGCCAGGGTGACTAACGTTTCAGTGAAAATAGCGGGATTGTTTTTAATATTTAGGACTATCCTATTTTGTTGGTTATGAATATTTTCGTCCAATGTTTTAGACGCTTTATGCTTACACTAGCTAGGCTGAATATTTTAACATAAAAAACACGAGCAAAAATAAATTACTCTGCTTTCCAAACATAGGACCTTTCCGAAGCAAAAATAATCAAATATCTCAACAAAAACAAAATCAATTCGTTCGAAACCAGATCCCTCAACATTGAGTAAGGGAATCCTTCGTTAAATATTTAGAAGGATTTACCGCCCGGTGTGAAACGCCCACCAAGGTAACACTCAGACACCTACCGTTAACACTTCAAACCTGTTTAGTAAATTTAATTTACTGTAAGAGAGGTAATTCAGTTAATATTAAAGGTTTTAGAGCGAAAATGTGCTTTGTTTTTAGCCTGGATTTCGAGGTTTTGTGAACTAAGCTTCTATCATGGCTCTTAGGATTTTTATGTCTAAGCCAGAAGAAATGAATGAAAGAATTTGGAAACGATGTTTGTACCAGAAGGGCAATTCTCGTAATTTTAAGAACGTTCAAAGTCCAATCTCAGTCTCAATCTGTCAAAAATACCTATAAATTTCCTATATTTTTGACACTAATTGTCGCTGAGATGACATTGCGATTGCGATTGCATTCTGATATCTTGTATTTGCAATTAATTATTTATTAAAACTTTAAGTCGACACTGAAAACAGTGGTAGTTATTATTATTCAATGTTTGGTCACCTATTCTCTCATTTTTGCTCTTTAGCACAGATTTATTCCACACGATTTGACATGTCCCTCTCTCCAGCCAGTCAACTTTAAATATTCCAGGACTGTCCCACCACAAAGCAGGTGACCCTACACCATGTACGTGCCAGTAGCCCAGGTTCGCGCACAAACGGCATCGTTAGTGCCGTGTGAATGGCACAAACTGAACACAAACTTGTGCAAGTTGTTGCACAACTTTGTGTTGAAGCCAAATATCCGGAGTTTCAGTTGTAAAGCTTAATGGAGTAACCATTAAGCTTTACAACTGAAACTCCGGATATTTAATAACAATTACTATAACAAGACACAATAACAATAACAAGATATTTAATAATAAATTAACGGATTATTAATTGCTGTTTTTTGTGATGAAAAAGGGAGGGTTTCTAGGCATTGTTAAAATAAGTGGTGAAGTATGTTACTGGTTAAAGTCAGAAGTAAAGGAAGATAGTACACGCGGTGCGGCTGTGGAATTCACTACCGCCTGACATTAGGGACTGCCGAACTGTTGCAGTTTTTAAAAGAAGAGTAAAAGAACACTATCTTTCCACTTCATCATAGTTGTGTATGTATTTATTGTTAATGTTAGACAAGTAGAAACTAGTGTTCTCATAAAGGGTGAAGAGTTAAAACCCGAAAATACCACAGTATTCTTAGGCATAACTTTGGATGCCAAGCTTCAATGGGGCCCCCATATAGATAAATTGTCAAAAAAGCTTAGCTCTGCAGCATACGCCGTTAGGAAAATTCGTGACTTAACTGATTTAGAGACAGCCCGTTTAGTTTACTTTAGTTATTTTCATAGTGTGATGTCATACGGTATTCTGTTGTGGGGAAATGCCGCCGAAATTCAGATAATTTTTATTTTACAAAAAAGGGCAATTCGTTCCATTTATAAATTAAGTCCCAGACACTCCCTCAGAGACAAATTTAAAGAGATTAATATAATGACTGTGCCTTCTCAGTACATTTATGATAATCTTTTGTATGCACATAAAAATATTAATCTGTTTAAGAAATACAGTGATATCCATAATATAAATACTAGGAACAAACATAAATTTGTTGTTCCTACAACAAGGCTCAAGAAAATAGGTGGCTCGTTTAGATGCCAATGTATACGTTTTTATAATAAACTTCCTAGCCACATTCAAGAACTAAGCATTAATAAATTCAAATCTTTTATAAAGCTAAAACTATGCCAGAAAGCCTATTATACTGTAAAAGACTATATTGAGGACAAAAACGCTTGGGATTGAGCTGCTCCAATAGGTCTAGACAGTGAATGTTGTTTATTTTTTATTTTGCTGATTTACACTTTTGTTATTTTTTTTCTTTCTAAATATCTATTTATGACATGACATGAACATTTACTGTTTAAAGTCTTATATTATTTTAATTATTGTGAATGTGAGGACTATGTGGGTCATTGTTTCCGTTTTAATCATGGTCTGGCAGTTTGAGTGGTTTATGCGGTCTACACAAATGTTCTGTCCTTGGTATTGCTCGTCGAATCGTTGAGCTCCTTAAGTTCTGAATTGAGCTGCACGGTTACTGACGAATGCGTGCACTGACTACACAGGTCCACTCAATCTGTGTGGTTCTTCCCTCAAAATACCACTTCAGACACCAATCTACATGGTCCTCAAAGATCAAAGATGATGTCCGGATTTTTATATACACATTGACATTGATGAATTTTATATAAACAATGACATGGATATTTACTTTGTATAGTATCTTATTTTTTATTATTATTATTGTGAGTGTGAAGACTATGTGGGTCATTTCTTTTTTCTTTTTTCCTTCTTAGTTAGTTTTAATCATGGTCTGGCAGTTTGAGTAATTTATGCGGCCTACCCAAATGTCCTTTCATTGGTATTGTTCGTCGAATCGTAAGGCTCCTCAAGTTCTGAGTTGAGCTACACAATTTTTGACAAATGCGTGCACTGACTGGACAGGTCCGCTCAATCTGTGTGGTTCTTTACTCAAAAGACCATTTCAGACACCAATCTGCATGGTCTTCACATGATCTGACCAAGATTATGTCTGGACTTTAAAAGAGACTGTGACCTCTGAGTTTGTTTCGGCCTTTCTTCTCAGAGTAGTCAGATAGGAAACGCCGACCTCATCTAGTTTAAAAAATATGATTGACATGTAAAAGTGTTTGTACAAACCTACTTACAGAAAATAAATCATTTATCATTTATCATTTATCATTTATTATTTTGATTACGTGATATTTATTTTAGAAGTAAGTATGTATGTATGTTAGTATGTATGTATGTATGTTTGTATGTATGTATGTATGCTTATTTGTATGTATGTATGTAAGTATATTCTCATTGTATTTGTTTAGTTTTTTAAGTAAATAATTGATTACGATTTTATGTATTCTTTTTGTCTCTTTTACTCTTTCACACGCTGTCTACATCTCTCTATCTAATGTCCTATTGCAGGTATGCTGGAGGAGATTTCTTAAGAAATAAGCATCACCTTTGTACCTATTTTTCTGTTCTGTTTTTTCTTGTCTGTTTATGTATGTGTGTACATAAATGGTAAAATAATAAATAAATAAAAATAAATAAATAAATAGTAAACTTATAATTTATTTATTTGTTTTACTTTAACATAAGGAGGACAATTACATTACGTTAATGACATGTTTAGCGTTCTTTATTTGTTTTACTGTGAATGAACTATAATTCCATATTTTGTGAAATTGGATTGCTATATGAGTTTGATGATGATTTGCCAACAATAGTTCTGATCCATTCGATTTAGTTTGAAAAAGAAGGTTATCACCTAACGCAAGTGTCTATACTATTGCTACTAATTGCTCAAATACACTAAATAACGATTGCTCTAATAACATCTCCAGGGACAAGAGAAATTCGACGCCTGACGTATAATTTGCTACATCCAATGTACTCCCAACAATGTAAGCAGCTTCGCTAAACACAGAGTAGAGAGGGCAAACAGCACTAGCTGTCGTCGTATCGATAACACTAGAAACTAACATAATTAGAGACACTATCACGACTACTTACTGGAGTGGATTAGGTCTAATCCAGACAAATTGATACAGTAATCTTACTTGATTACTTCAATTATAGACAGACAATTAATTATTTAATATGGAGTTATTTTCTTTTGTTGAGCACATCGATGTAAGTGACAAAAACATTGAAATTGTTGGTTTTATGTAATTTACAGAACTACTGCGATCAAAAACGGCGAAGGAAAACATCTTAAAGAAAAATAAACTGTAAATTCAATTTGATTCCGCCTATTCCGTCCATCTGTACATCGAGGAAGTTTTCCAACTGACCTAGTCCTATAATTGGACAGATTCTATTCAAGTAGATGGTCTTTTTTGGAGGAAATCGGTCAATCTTGTTGACTTTGTATTTTGATAAAAAATACCAGTTTATTTTTGTTTATATGTATAAGTATGTAAAAGTGGTATTCACGATTACTAAATGGTCCAGGTATTCTAATGAAATCTATTTTTCACAATAACCAACTAAAATTAAAGGAATTAAAATAAAACACTTACCAATAAAATCCTTGATGGCTTGAGAGCCAGAGTCGAGTATATCCGTAGGGTTGACCCTAATTTTGCAGTATTTGACGAAGGGCATCTCAGGGAGCTTGGCCCATTCTCCGCCACCGCTCGTGGAGCAGTGAACATCAATAGAGATCGAGTTCTCATAGGCGCGAATCACGCGCTGAACCTCGTTCTCTTGGTAAGCATCAGTGAAGTCAGCTAGGGAAAAGGTCCCGTCCTAGAACAAGGAAATAAAGGTTAGCATGTTAAATTGTTCAAGATAATGGTGCAAGATACAGGACGATAATTGTATGGTCATAAAATAAAGGTACAGTCAAACGCGGGTCAGAGTTGATCAACGAAAATCACCTTTGCTGTTACATAAGGTCAAATTGTTTACTGTTCTTGACTGTACATGTAGGCGAGAGATATAAAGGATTCATCATCTGCCTAGCCTTTTTCCCAACTATGTTGGGGTCGACTTCCAGTCTAACCGGATGCAGCTGAATACCAGTATTTTACATGGAGCGACTGCCTATCTGACCTCCACAACCCAGTTACTGGGTAATACGATACCCCTAGGTAAGACTGGTTGTCAGACTTTCAGGCTTCTGACTACCCGTAACGACTGTCAAAGATCCACGAATGACAGCCGGGACCAACGGCCTAACGTAAGTACCTACTTTCCCAGGTACGGAGAGGTCTATGTGAAGAAAGAAAGAAAGAAAATACATTTATTTAGCACAAACTAAAAGACACAGTACACCTGAGACATACATCAGATAAAAAACAAATTAACAGGAAAGTGTGCGTCACGGCTGCGCCAAAAAGGTCCAGAAGATGGTCACCCATCCACGGACCAACCGCTGCAACCGTAGCTTAACCTGATCGATCTACGAATGACAGCCGGGACCAACGGCTTAACGTGCTTTCCGAGGCACGGAGGGGTCTCGGTATGTAAAGATGGTCACCCATCCACCGACCAACCGCGGCAAGCGCACCAATCCAGATGACCCTAACAACCATATTGCCATCTTAACTCAGTTCAGTTATGGTTGCTGTAGCTCTAACTCAAACAGCACTAGTCCCTAGCTTTTGCTCCATTAGTACCCCCAGAGATCAGTTGTAGTAATTAGCGATCCATCCATCAAGTGTGACATGTGTCTATCGTGCGTCATTAGTATCGGTATCTCTTGCTAAATGTAGCAGAGCAGATACGTGTCCAAAGAAAAACATCTATTTTATTTTCGGGTGATGAATAAACCACTAGTCTCATCATTAAAATAATTATTTTTTATGCACCACACCAGCATAAGCGTTTTTCTATGTCTAGTGATGATCTATCTCACGAAGTCCGCTCAGCCACGGTTGTAGTAGTAACGCGTCCCGATATGCGTAATTGTGTGCGTGAACCTCGGTAGCGTTAGCAATAAAAACTTTACGTGGATTTAATTATATACTTTTATGTGAAGAACGAAAATAGTTGTTTAAAATATATTGCAAAAATAAAAATATGAAAGTAAGGCAATAAAATAACAAAATAAATAAAATACAGAGTCGCTATTGTCTATCTTCTAGTCGTCGAGCATGCGGCTGAAGTGACCCGCCCCATCCCATTTGAGCCTGGCAGCTTTCTTTCCTACGCCCGTAGCAAAGAAAGCTGCCATGCTCAAATGGGATTATACTGGATGTTTGTCCGTATGGGAACGCAGCGTGGTGTTCCGAATCGAATGCTATCTTTTTACACCCAGAATGTTGCGTTACATCGTTCTTTGGCAAACTTCAAGGCAGAACTTTTGCGACTCGGTGAGTGAACAGAAGGGCAATTTAAAACGTTCAAAATCTAGTCAGTCTCATCTCAGCGACAAATAATATTGTGAAAAATTTAGGGAAATTATTTTTGACTAATTCAGACCGAAATCAGACTGAAACCGGTTTTAAAATTACGGGAATTAATAAGTAATAAAGTAATTTGATACTAATATATATATATATTATATTTATATTTTAATACTCTGACCTGAATCATGAGATGAGAATCAGACCTGTAACCATCTACCCATTGATTCTGTAACTATCTGTATTTTTTATGAATAAACAAATATTATTATAAAAAAAAAAAAAATGTCTGAGTACCGTAGCTTAGGACGGAATCATCTTGCAAATTAATTATTAATGTGAAATCTAGGTCCCAATATTTTAAATATTCTTTAACGATTTTTTTGGCACTTCCACATGGTTTTTACCATGTCTTGCTGCCAATGGTTCAAGCTTTCACTTATCGGCTTTTCATATACTATAATATCCGTTGCACAGTTTTTGTTGTTGTGTTGCTGCGGTGTGCGCTGCGAAATATTTCTTAAGTGAGTCAAATCTCGGTTACTGGGTTGTGGAGGTCAGATAGGCAGTCGCTCCATGTAAAATACTGGTATTCAGCTGCATCCGGTTATACTGGAAGCCGACCCCAACATAGTTGGGAAAAGGCTAGGCAGATGATGAGTCAAATCACGGTTAGGCTCTGCATGTGATACGGTAAATTCATATTCGTTCCTATCATGCTTCGACCCAGTAACAAATCTAATTTTTATTTTTAATGAAATAATAAAGAAAGAAAACGCCAAAAGCCTAATATTATAAAAAAGTAATTTAAAAAAAATTAAACTGACTGTTGACGTATGTTAGCTTATCTCACTATGAAAGTCTTCACTTAATTTCTATGTTGTACTCGGTGTTAAAATTTTAAACTATATTTTTCATTGCTTTCTGTATCACTTGTCTTTCATTAATTACCATCTGTGTATTGTTTATATATTCTTTACCACCATTTTCTCATTCATTACCATCTAAATATATTTCCATATTTCCACAAAACCTAAAATTAACCACGATTTCATAATTCTCAGTATTCCTATTCACGGATCTTCATAATCCATTCTTTCAACAAAGGATTACACTTTTTCAGTGCCATACAATGGCAATTGTTCCAAAGCCAACATGTTTACGGTCCTCGCTTATTTAATTACCGTGCAGCAGTTCGCTTCGCTTTTTAAGCTTCATTATCAGGACTTAATTAAAAATATTCAAACGCCGTGTCAATATACTGAGTATGAATTAATTTTGAACACTGGCGAATACAGTTTTTAGTATTTGATTCCTGGTTTTTTTTTTAATATTGCCTTTGTTTTTTCAAAAGTTCGTTTCCATTTTGTTATCATTAGACTTTTTAGGCGATTCTTAACAGATTGTGTTAACGTAAGTTTGATGCTACTGTGATGAACGTTTAAGGTATCATTTTGATATTTTATGCTCAATTGCTGCTAGGAAAATGTTCTCTACCAATTATAGCCACAAGATTTATTATTTCAGCTGACCAAATTCTGATACCCATTAAAGAGCAAACGATTGAAATATCTAACGTCACATTTACTCCATTTTCCATTATATTTCGTATCCAACGACATGATTTATCCGCACCTTCCGTCGTGAAGCAATCCTATAATATGTAGCGATGAAATCCGGTTCCACGTTGCCTGTAGTTTTAATTTCCGTCGACTCTAGTGGGGAAATATCACTCAATGCACGTCCATTCATAACATGTTTGCGAAAGTACCAGCTTAGGGGTTCGAAATCCATTTCAAAATTCGTTATTTCAATTGATATACCTACCGAATGAAAAAGATTTCTGTCCAAATGAAATTGAAATTTGAATCAGTTTCGCATTTTCGTTCTAAATCAAACGGAGTAGTTTCGGAACTAGGTAAAGGTAATGAAATGTAGCTGAAATCCGGGAGAGTGTGATAGGAAAGTAATCAAATACGACTGTTCCATGCAACTGAATTTAATTAAAAAAAACCTTTTTGCTTAAGACACTGTTGTTTTGCAAATGTATTGCTTTTGGTATATATATTAAAAATTAATCTACAGACTGACTGACTGTAACCTTGGATTGAGCACATAATTCTGGATCCCTCTGCGTTGAAATGTTTGCTCGGTTATCAGAAAAAAACCAGCTGTTTCACAGAAAAGCACAATAACTGCGCGATAAAAATGTATGGAAAAGCAATTTTTTTTTAAGAACACATTAAATTACTACGCTACAGTGCTTAGAATATAATGTGCTGAATTCATGGTTACAGCTTACGTGGCGATGTCCCCGACACCCTGTACTTGGGGGAAACACTAATTAAATTTAATCTAAATCTAAATTTTTTTTTTAATACTTTTTTAATAGATTTGGTTTTGCTTTTTGAATGAACCCTATTGGCTGATTTAATATTACACGTAGTTTGGACTTCACAACTTGTACTAATAGCAAAACTATGTAACCAGGCCTATTCTGGAAATAAATGTTAGAAAAGCTATCATCAGTTGTTTTACTAACTCATAAACCTAACGTGAAATTTTCAACAGCTTTTTATTGTTTCTAATCTCAAGCAATTCTTAAAAATATCACGTTTGTCTTTTCATGTTGGCATTCGAACAAACAACAATACAGTGAATATTTTTTTGAATCTTCAGTTTTACGAATTTTGTTTTTCATCTGTTATGTTTCGTGCCGCGAAAAATAAATAAAAACTTTGTCTACTCGCAACCTGCTACCATGGATTCAATGCACGATTGTGAACCCCCTTGCGTTGACATTACCGTGGGTTATTAAAAATAAAATTTGCTGTTCCATATATTTTGACCGAAAGTTACACAACACTTTTCTATAAAACAGCTGATATGCGATGAAAAATTTCTACACTAGCCCCCTGGTGTAGGTTTTTTTTTCTCTAGAATCATGTGCTGAATTCATATTTGTGTATGTTTTATTTTCCTTATGATTTACATAATTCGTTGTGTACGCATATTAGCACTGCAAGTATAAGAACAGTTTATCTATTTAAACATTATTTGCTTGATTTTACATCATATTATATTTTCTAACTGAACAGACAGCTGTGCTGCTGGGGAGTTTGTTGCGCCACTTCTTCTTCCCAGCGAAAGCACTAGGAAGTGGTGAAGGGCGGGCGTTTTGGGGGACTGTCTTTTGTAATTTTGACGTTCGAAAAGTGCTGATTCTCAGCCTAGTTTGAATAAATGACTTTTGATTTGATTTGATTTGATTTGCCAGCTTGATGACTTTTATGTTTTTCAATAATCATGAGGCGAACGTCTGCTACGTATTTCCCAATACTCACGCTTCAATAAAACTATCATGAATAAATAATGGTTTGTAAGCTAATAATGCACCCTCTTCAAATTTAACCAAAACTCCAATTGTCTTCAGAACATTTTCAATTCCAATTTAGTCAAACGTAATGGGAACAGGGTATTCTATTACATTACAGTCATTCCCCTGACAATGTACCTTAATTTGTCGCAAATGGCGTCCCATTTTGATTCAGAGTCGTTCATTGGTGGTGACGCAAATACGTTAATTTCTCTTTGCTGACTTCGGCTTGTGGCTTGGAAGCTCTTAGTATTCATGTTCAGTATTCATGTGTTTGGTTTTTGCTTTATTTGTTTTAAGTGATGTTGATATTTTGTGGGTCTGTATTTAAGTGGGAACTATTGGTTAGGCATTTTCCTGGATTGAATATTCGCCTATTTTAATGTTATCATGGAGCGTTTAACAACGTTTATGTTTGAATAGTATATATATTGTATCTAGATTTACTTCTTTATCATTATTGCCTTCTCCTCTGTCACTAACTTCTTCACTAACTGAAGACTATTTCTTCAAAAGATCTTGGTTCACTTTATCGTCCACCTTATTAAGCTCTAAGCCTTTTATTTGCTATGTATTTATACCACAATGAACAAATATCTTCCTTACCTGCATAATCCAGGAGCCGTTCCCAGCGAATGTATATCCGGCGTGCACAAGGTGCCTGTGTCGTGTAAAAGAGCTGAGCAGGTTGCGCATGCACTGCATCAGCGTGTTCATCTGTGGGTGAATCAGGATCTCTGTCACCAGGTTCTCTGACGCGAACTGGATGAGGCGTTCGCCTGGAAAAGAAGGAAAACATTAGTTTAGGCATATGTCGTTGGTGAAGCTTGGGGTAGGCCTGTATCTAACTGCAGTGGGGTCATTCCGCTGAATTGTTATGATTTGGTTTATTAGAGTAAACATTTCAATACTATAGTTTATTGTGAGTCGTTTATATTTATATTATGACTTCTCAACAGTAACATAAAACACGCAATAACATTAATTGTTTTACAGAAAACTAACCATGTGATTAAAGAATTGATGTCGATACTTCAAAGGACAGAGATTACAATATTTGTACCGGATCTACAGCTGCTACTGTACTATCGTGTTTTGTATATTATTAGTTACGTAAAAGATTTTTTCCTTACTCTTAGATAATATTCGTGCTTCGTGGTTAAGTAAAATATTGCGTGTTGTGTGCACATAAAATTACACTGGGACAATTTTCTACTTCTGACCCTATTTTTTGTTGGTTTAACAAATAGCGTAAGCTTTCAGCGTAATACACTCTAGCGATAACATTTTTTTCTGTGATTAGGAAAAATATTAATGGACGGTTTATGTGTGAAAAATGTTTTAAGTTATACTTTGTAATAATTTATACACGGGTGCGATTTACCTAAAGGTTATGACCACGGTAGATCTGTTACGTTACCTCTATTCAATATTTATAATTGAATTATCATAATTAGAAGATATAATCGCAAAACGCTCGCCCTTCTGCGTTTCAAAGTCACGTAATGTCCTAACATAATTTTCAACTTCAACCCCTATTAGCTTTCAGCTGACACATACGTTCAACCTTGAACAGGCCACAAAGCGTTCAAGAAAAAATATAAAATCCATGGTGACAAAAACGTTCCGCATTGCGCCATTTCATCAGCACAGTTATTCGCTATCGACGTCTCCATTCACCTCCATTCAGCCTCTATTCACCCCTATTCATCGCTATTCACCTCGCCGCGTTACGTACCAATTCTACGTCGTTTATTTGATTGCCGTCTTAATATAATTCGTGTTTGGCTTTATCTGCGTCGTTTTAGTCGTGTAGGAGAATTAAATGAGCAATTGACAAGGCGATAAACTCTGGACTGTTAAGTGTTAACGGTGTTGCCAGCTGAGCAAGGGGGTGAAGTAGTTTTATGTGATTGTCATGCCTAGCAACAATTAGACGCGCACCTGATAGGATCTGGGGTGCAATGCTGTTAGATTACTTTAGCATTATTAATAAAACGTTGCTAATGCTGGTTTATCTCCTAGAAGACCAATAAGGTCCTAAACGTAGAACGAAGATCCTGAAGTCTTATGGAACCATTATGAGCACGTAAACGTAAAGCGTGGCAATATTATTATCATACGGAAACCTGATTCTTATTTCCTTTTAAGCATCGTTTGTGCGAAATATTTGACAGAATACCTAGAGGTCTCGGTCAGGCTAATCAACGAAGTGTCTGGCAGAATCACCCGAGTTCCGAATCTCCATACAAGATGGATTGCTATATTTTGGCAAGAGATGAACTGATCCCCATTAATCAAAACGTACATTTGCTTCCTCGCGTGGTAATTGCGTAATACACTTAGAATGCCTTTTATTTTGACCAATTACCTTAAATTCAGTCACATTCATTGCGAGATTTACATTGCCGAGGCGGCGAATTTTTCAAACATAGCAATGGATTAGCAATTTTCTTCAAATTCCATAAGATTGTGATTGAATTCTAATACTCGTAAGTAAGTCCAAGAATCGCAAATTATAATAAAACGATGCCTAAATACTCCATTGTACAGATACATAAAACCTCACACCGACTTCAGTATTTATCACTTTCAATTAGTGCCCAATTTGTATGCGTTCGATATCGAATTAATAACATCGGCTATCGGCTATTGTTGCCTCAATGTCAAAGGCTCACAATTTTTCGATCGCCTCTCACTAATTGATGTTTTCAAACAAAAAGCTGGATTTTTATTTATAGCTTTAAATACGTCCTTTTTTAACTAGGGAGGTAAAATTTCGAAACGTGATTAATAACATGGTCACCAATTAAAGCCTAAAACAGTTTAGGATTTAACATCATAAAATCTTTTTATCACCAAATGGTGCTGATAGTTAATTTTAGTAAAAAAAAAAAAAAAATAATAAGTTGGTAAAAGGAGCGCTGGCAGACTAATGGCCAGCTGGGTGGACGACCAACAGAAGATCGCGGGAAAGACCTGGATGAGATTCGCAAGGACCAGGGAAGCATGGTACAAATGGGAGGAGGCCTATGCTAAGCAGTGGGTGGAAGAAGCTGCCGATAATGATGATGATGATGATTAAAGTCATCCACGTAAACAAGACCAATACCAAAACTATCTGATGATAACCAAAGACAAAGTCCAGTCTTTTTCACTATTGCCTTGAAGATTCAACAAAGGAATACCAGTGCTGTAAAATAAATAATGAACCAAACCATATAGTCACAAGTAATGAATAAAGGACTAAGTAAGAATGAAGCAAAGGAAGGCGACATAGTAAAAAGAACATTTCTATAACAAAAGGCCATGCAACGAACAAAGTTGTCAGTATAGATGTAAGTGTTTTTAATTAAGGATAGTTTTGAGTAACTCCAGAAGCTTCGAGCAATAGAGTTCGGTACTGCAAAGTGTTAGTTGCTTCGGGAATTCAAATTTGGAGGCATTGTTAGAATTTCATGGTAATATTCAATTGAGATGGGCACAAGTTCTACGTGTGATTCACACGACCTTTAGATGTTTCTCATATTTTTAGGTTCTCAGAATTTGTTTATTTTATACATGCTTTTTTACTTGTGTTAGCTTCCTTAATGAAAACTTATTGCCCAATGTGAATCTCGGATACCAACAAATGCTAGAAGAAGTTTTTTTTTTATTTTGCAGGTAAATTCCTTTTCATTATCTAACATCAAGAAAATATTGTTCATTCTGAATAAAATTCCTAAAACCCTTCTATGTACCCATTATCTTAAACAGAAACATAATTAGGATCATTATTACTCTCCGCTGACACCATTTTAAAACACTCAGGGCAGTCCAAAATGTTCTCTTTACTAAACGAAAATAGAATTTCAATCAACTCCGATTGTTTCAAAGTGGAAAATGTCCTAATTTTGTTAAAACAGTCAGAGTGGAACAATTCCCAGAAATAATATTGGATTTTGAATAACGATTGGATATTTTAGAGAGTATGGTATTGAAATAAATTAATTGGTTGTTTTACTTTCATTACTGGATCTTGATTAAGGTCCGTATAATCAACAATTCTGCAATCTGTAACTTCATTATTATTTTGTTACTGTAACTTGCTGAAAATTGAATGGTGTCCTTGATATAAGAAGTGTATTCGTTGTGATTGGGGAAGGTAACCTGACAAAAGCTAATAAAATCTGATTTTCCGTGACGAAAGCCTAAACAGACGTTATCAACCAAAAAATACATAAGCCCGAGTAAAAACACGAATACCAAAAAAATATTTTTCAAAAAATATTCATCATCAAATAACGACTAAATGTCGCAGAGCTTAGAGTTGAAAAAGGGAAAAATAATGACATCAACGAACAAAGCGTTTTGTTCACATAAACACAAAGAAGAGAGGTCTTGTGACAATGCCTCGGCGGCTTTGACACCACACGAGAGATCCAACCTTCGGAATGCAGTTCACAGTGTTGGAAGCTACTCAGTAGGTTAATGTACAGTTGAGGCTTTACGAGACTGGTGTTACTAAGTAACTACTAGATAGAATGTACATGTAAGCAAGAACGTCGATGCGCAAACTGAAACCATGAATCCAGCACACGATTCTAGACCCCCTCCCTAGCGTACAAATTTTTGGTCGGTTATCAAAAAATAATTCAGCTCTTTCATAGAAAAGTAAAATTTTGCGTTTTTTTTTTTTTTCTAATTCCCGACATTAAAATTCAACGCAGTGGATTTCAGAATAATTTACTGAATCCATGGTAACAGGTTACGCGTCGATGTCATTGCCACCCTGTTTACCTAGAAAGAAATAGAATTCAGCGCTGCGATTCTGTAACCATCTCACCGTGAAAGCTTGGGTGAAGTGAGCGTGGAGTTAACTGTCATTCGCTAGGGATTAACACTATTAAGTGCTCACTTTACTTATGATTTCACGGTGAGATTTTTACAGAATCGACCGGCTGTATATAGTTTTTACCAGTATAGTATAGTCAATATAGGATATAGTTTGTATTGAAGAAGATAATTCTACCCCATATACATATACGACCCCAAACAAAACTGGAAAAAATCTAAGGATGATGTTTTTTTGAGGATGAAGGACGGTAATACTTGAGTGTCTTATGGCAAAAGTAAAACTTTGTTGAATGGAAATGTATTTGATGACGATAAAAGTCTAGAAATTAATTAAATCTAATGTATCGACCATGGGAACGTGGTGAAAGGAATAAAGCAAATTAATCTGTTAACGTAAAAGTCTGCACCTAATACCTATCAAGTACATCCGATTATATTCCAATTCATTCTCTCAGTGAAAAAAAGATCCGATTAGCTGATTCCAATAAATAAATCCTCGTCGAGATAAAAATATATAAAGCCAGCAAATACTTGATAATGCTTTCGTATCTTGGTTCCACGATTTCAATAGCTCCGTTGAAATCACTTGAGGGTCCATGAAGCTGCTGAGCAAATCCTCGGTCACTTGCAGCAGAGATAAACACCGGTGTATTGACTGAACCTACAATGTCTCCAAGAGATAATTGGAGTTCGGTTTCAGTTTGTGAGTTGGTCTTGTTTATTTTTGAAGACGCTTGAAATGCTGGAGAGATTGAAGTTGGGAATAGGGTTGTGATTGTGAAGTGATAAAGAGTGTCATTTTTCTTTATTAAGGTATGCTTTCTTCTGAAAGTATTTTGATATTTTGCAGTACTTTATATCTCGTTCTATAAAGCGTTGCTATTCTTGTACAGGGAAATTTATTGTTTATGAAATTCACACACTACGTAATTTTGCAGTGTTATATGCGTTTCATACAACTTTCAATGAATAACAGTTATTATTCGAATTTACGGACAGTTTAAGTTGGTAATCAATTTGATAAAAAAATGAAATGAGATGATTCGGTGAAAAAGAGGGTGACTGCCGAGATGACGACTGATAGAGAAGAATGGAAGATAAATACATCTTGCGCCGACCGCACATAAATAGGGACAAAGGCAATAGAATGATGAGACAATTTGATAAACAATTAATGTCCCAGACCTAACATACATTTTGTATATACCTACATAGCCAGTATCCAATACATTATTTTCCTAAAAAGAACCCAAATAAAATTATATAACCAGCAAACTAAGTTGGTGTTCAAATGAAAGGAGGTATAGATCCTTATATCGGTATAACACGACCTGTCGATGTTAGAACAACAACAAACTGAACTAACTCTATATTTCAAAATAAAATTTAATTAACTTATATAACATCACAATTACTGAAGTGTACGGATTATTATTGTACCAACTGGCTTTAAAAGGATTTCCTTTGACTAAATTATCTGAGAGAACAGACGCCATTTTGGAATATGTTTCAATTTAATCGGATTATGCGAACCTTTGCTTTTACATTCCATTGGTCATACCAATTAGTAATTGATATGAGGCCAGGTGGGATTACTGGATATACTCATTATGCAAATTAGAATTACGGTTTTTGGACGGGTAAAACAGATTATTATTAGAATTAATTTCAGGCCAAAAGAGATTCAGGACAAAGGAGAAAAGATACGGAAAGCCAAGGAATGATAGATGAAAGTCAAATAAGAAATAAATTAAACGCAGGCACAAAAAAACGCTGTAAAATCTGAGGGCAATTCTCGTAATTTTAAGAACGTTCACAGTCTGATCTGTCTCAATCTGTCAAAAATACCTCTAATTTCCCTAGATTTTTGACATTGATTGTCGCTGACATCAGATTGCGACCAGATTTTGAACGTTTTTAATTACTGGAATTGCCCTTCTGTCTAAAAATGTTGTTCAAAATGATAATTATAGCTAGCAAGTTTTATTTGTTTTTTTTGTAGTTTGCATCTTCTACTAATTTGCCCAAGAATTCATTTTAATTAAGTAGTAATAATCTATTCTTCTTTTAAAGTGGTCCTATTCAGCATATTATAATAATGTTAAAGTCATCAGCAAAGAATAGATCCATTAGAGAAGTTAGCAAAGCCTTGAAATATGCCAACGTGGACTATTGTGAAGCAAAGCTTTTAAATCCATTAGGCACATTTCTCTACTAAGTACTTGAGACTTTCAATGATTCTTCTTTTCTAAGTATTTTATTTTTCTAGTATTTAATCAGACCTTTTCTCGTGGGAAAATCGTACCTACTAAAGCCCAATTTACTCCGTTGTCCGTCAAAATAAACGAAGCTCGAATAAAATTAAGGATTGCCAAAGTTCCCCCACATTTCGCTAGTTATGTTTAATTCTCATGTAATTGGGGGCGAACTCCAAACTGCTGCTGAGAAATTCCTGATGGCAAACCCATAACACGCGACATTGATGTACTATTTCAGGATTTATCCTTATTTCTAGACTAAAGTTACTGGCAGCACATAATTGCACGCCTCATTGAGAAAAGGGCTCGTCATAAACCTAACCACAACCATTTATCACCCCACTAATAATTCATACTCTATAACCCAAAGTTTCTCTTCGAAATATTTCGGTCCACAAAAAATAAACACATAAATCTGGTACCATTCGGTGCGCTCCTTTGATCGTGAACGAGCCAGTGGGTCAGAAACTCCGATAAACCGTCAACGCTTAAAACTTTCGCTCATTTCGTGGCCTACATTTGGTTAATAAAGCGCATTTAATGATTATATTTACGTTTCAATGGGTGGATAGCCTTCAGGCTAAATATTTGATGGGTTTATGTTTGTTTTTTATACAAAACAAACATAAACCCATCAAATATTTTGCAAAAACTTCTAATTCTAGTTATACAGTAGAATTAGAAGTTTAGAAGTCTGAGAAACGAGTGTTTTGCGAATCAGTCCTTCTATCAATTAAGTATTCTGGGAAATCAGTGCTTCGCGAATTAGACGATTGGATGCTCTTGAAATTGGTATGACGTCAGTGATGAATGATTTATTTTCTGTAAGTAGGTTTATATAAACACTTTTACATGTCAAAAGTGTGCTACTGACAGTATCCTACAGGGATTATTCTTGGTACTCATTCAATTATCTAAGCGTAGGCTCTATTTAAGTTTCATCCCGGTATAAATACATTCTATTATAGGTATTCAAAATAGTCTGCAATAGATTCTCTTTTCCAGCGAAAAGATAGTCTATTGCCAGAATATTTTTAAAGAGTAGAGTGTCTTAGTAGCTTTTTTTAGAAGGTTTGCCATCAAAATTTCCAACCTTTAATGTTTAAAAAGTGGGCTGAGAACTGAACGTTCTACTACCCTGCCTTTCCTCCGTGATACAATGCGTGACGATGTTATGCCAAAATTAAATCAACAACTTCTTAGCTGCTCAATGATAAACAAGAAATAATAAACTCAAACACGACGAAACAATTTTCCTTGTAGGTTTTTCTTGTAAGACTATTTTTATTGGCATGAACTAGCTCATAATAAGAATATCACATCATATCATATTCCTTCGTTATCTAATGCTTGTGCCTGACTCATAAAAGTCAACTAATGGAAATATATTCATACGCGATTGGACAAGAATCTAGCGCAAAGAAAATATCTTACATTTTCTATTCTAGAGCGTATGTTAGAATATTATGGGTGAAATAGGGGATTTTTTCGATAGTATACTACGCTTGGTTTGGCGTGAGGAAACAGCCAGGATTCTCACACTCACCGTGATTGGCGATCAGAGAGATTGGTGGTCTAGAACCACCATTTGAACAACATGTCATTATTCGTTTACAAGGAAAGGTGCTAGCTAGTTTTTTAGACACAACCCTTAATTAAGTCGAGTAAAGATATACCAAAAATAGTGATGATCTTGAGAACTCAATAGCGGCAAACAAAATGTAGCTTGACCTTTGTTAAATGATAAATGTATGTTATTTTGTGAATTGATTTTAACTTCGTAGTTTTTATTTATTTTATTATTCATTTATTTCGGAATCAAAAAATATTCCATATATTGTTAGTAAATCATACTTATCACTATGTTAGTATATTATTATTGAATGTCATTATTGAATGTCAATATTATTAATTATACATTATTTCACTAAAAACACACACAAATACATTATTACTCTATTTTACATTAAACAGGACCCCTCCAGATCCGTGAACGGTATTCCAGTGCCTCACAACTGGACAATCAACCCTTTCCAATATGGTATTGAGAAGGCTGTTGGTGCTGCCTCACACGCGGCGCATCAGGGAGGCCACTCTTTTCCTTACTATCGCCCTAAAGCAGTCAGTGCTAGCCTTAGCAAACATACCTGATGCACTGCAAAAGCGAGGCAACCGAGTTTTAACACAGACTATTAAGTTAAAAAACAAAATCAACTAGGTTGCTCTATTTTTTAAGCAATAATGGCACTAAGTTCTTTTCCAATCGTTATTATGCCTACTATCTAGTTCTGTGCCCTAAAACCCATATAATTTTATTTCTAAAGCTTATAATTTAATGAATTAAATCAGTTCCCAGTGGTCACGAACGTCGCATGTTTGGTGAGATTAGCAACTCAGGCGAAATAATTAATTTTAGGCCCAACTGCGATATAGGTCTTAATTTAGATATTAAATTTTAGTATGCCTGACCTGTTATAAAATGTTATTATGCTATCGTTGGGAACGGCTAAGTATAAAATTGGGGCTTTAAATCAATTGGGATGGTAGGTTGAAAAACTGATATTTTTTTTTTTTTTTGAAAATCCTCTAGGATCAATAGTTACTAGGTAATCTTCCATTAAACTAATTATAAACATTTTATATGTAATGATGGTACCTACACAAGGTGAGCTTATTATTAAACGCGACCCGCCCCTGCCTCGCACGGTTTTTATTATCGAGATTTCTTTATTATATGTATGTGAATTTATTCCGGAATGTTTATGTCATAACATTATTATGTTGAGACATAAACCTTCCAGAATAAATTCTGTAAATTTTGGTGAAAACCGGATCAAAATCCATTCTAAAGTTTAGAAGAACAACGCAGTCACACAGACAAACACAAAATCAATTCATAATAATATGTTTAGATAGATTCATTTCGGACAAAAACTATATAATTGTTAATAACATTTATTCTAATGTTATAAAGCATTCTTTCCCACATCCATCCGTTTAGGCTAAAAATAATCTTCACGTGTCGTAAGTGGGTTGGTGTTCATAGGAAATACCTTCGTTATTGTTAATTTACAAGATGATGAAAGCATCCATAGCCTTTGACATTACCTTAGTGTCTCATAGAGACACCTTTAAGAAAAAGGGAAGGTGACCTTTTATATATTTTTAGGTACTAGCCAAACTGAATATCACCTTAAGTTCCAAACTTTGCCTATTTTTGGTACACAGATGGTCTCTATTTGTTACGTTTAAAGTTCATCCCATTTTCTATGAGAAAGAAAATGAAAAATTTTTATCTCTCTATTTAAAATTATTATCCTTTGAAACTCTACTTTATCTCTTTCCCCCAAATCTAGCTTAACTTCAGTAATATTTCATCCATAGCCGCTTATCTGGTATCTGCTTAAAATCTCAAGTTAACGAGGTTTTTTACTATCGCTCTTTGAAATTACGATGTAATACAACTACGAATTTTGTAGGGTACAAAAACTGTATCTATCTAAGAGAATTTTGTTAACATTTTTACTTCTCGTGGCATTGAAAAATGCGAGGAGGGGCGAATGTACTAAATGTATTTATATGGTTAAATGGCATTATCAATGTCCATATTGATAATGCCATTTGGTGCCATTTTGTCCATATTGATAATTCGAAATAATGTAATGTATGTAATGGGTGTGAATAGATCGATCTATTATTATTCGGAAAATTATCGAGAAAGACTATGACCTAGGTTTTATCTGGTTGACAGAAAACTGACGGTACTTATTTAAATTAATATTTATTGAAAAATATTAAGTAAATAAGTATAGACAATAACAACAACAACAATAACAACAACAACAATGAATAACAATTTAATAACAATTAATAACAATTTGTGTTAATAACAATTTTCTAATAGACTTAATATGACGAAATCGGAGTCGCAATACATAAGTAAGAGGTTTGTATAGCCTACCTGAATAATAAATAAGTCTGGCTGGTTATAAAATTTGACCGCTAACCCAATTCCCTCGTTCGATATTTAAAACTAGCGCGGGAACTAAAACAGCTGTCAAACACTACTTTTTAATTTTCCGAGAGTAAAAAAAAGGAGAAAATGAAAAAGGCAATTCTGCTTCGTTCGCTCTGTTTTCTTTGCTTGGAGGAACAGAATCAACAATTAACGGGTTTTCTCTGGAGAGATTAATTAAATTACGTATCCGAGTTTCCCTACACATTCGTACGAATATACGAGGTCTTTCCTAACCAACGTACATGTTTCATAATTCAATTAATCTGTTTCTGTAATAGGATTAATCGGTCCTCGCTTGATCCTGGTTTTTACGGTGTAACCTAATTTTATATGTGCTGTAAAAGGATTGAAGACTTAATACATAGACTAACATTTTCAAAATTAAATCATGAGTGTCTGTGTGTGTCTGAGTGGAGATCATGGCACGATGAATAAACTCCGTGTATTACATTACAAGCAAGATGTTTTGTAGGTACGAGTATTCGTATACGATTTGAGCACATGGTAGTTACTGGCAATCTCACTGAGATCCTATCATATTTGACAGTGTAGGTTGGTCTGCTTTGCTTGAACTCTGATGGGAGCAGTTTTATTGAAGTGTAATGATGATTATGATTTTTTTATTTTTGTAAGTAGATCTTTAAAGACCCTTTTACACGTTAATTTTTCAGACCATATTTTGAAACTAGATAGCACTGGCATTTCTTAGCTGAATATTTGTTCAATTATAAGGTACTGATTATGTTAACCCGCCCTAGCTAGTATTGAGTAGCGAGCGTCAGGTGCGTCAGTCGCTCACGTCATCCCGTCATATGTGCCACGTCAAACTGATTGATTGCTTTTACTAACCTATAAGTACCTACTTACCTATTATCGATACAATAATGTGTGATGAAAAGGAATATATATAAGGAATCTCTGCGTATATACATTTGGGTACTATGAAAAGTATATTGGATTAATATTCCTACTGAAGGACTAAGTCCTCATCTTACGAATATGGAGATATAATTATCATGATTATCATGGTGCTTGCTTATAGTGGGTTGGTGATGAAACCTGAGGGGTAATTCTCCTATTTTTAAGAACGTTTGCATTGTAATTTGACACTCAATCTGTTAAACATACAGTCAATTTACATACATTTTTGACAAGTTTTTGATATTGATTGCGATTAGAATTTGAACGTTTTTTAAGTACGAGAATTGGCCTTCTGGTATATTATGACAATTTTGTATCGCAATTTTGCATAGATTGATTGATTGATTTATTTATTCTTGAACAATTACAATTGTATACGAATATTAAACTTAAAAAAACTATGGATTACATTGATTATGTACATTGATATGATACTTTGTAGGTTTACATTGTTGTTACGTGTGTTTAGACACAGAACATGAACAGAATGGTGTATTCTGATGTCATTCATTTGATTCTTGGCTATTTCGGGACCGTGAACTTTACAGTATTGTAGGGGTTTGTTTCATAGACGGCATGAAAATCGCTATTTCCGCCAACTGTAAAATATTATTTCGATCAGTTTTCCTAAAAATGCTGTAGTCATGCACCATGTCCCACAGCCACAGTTAGCTGCAGGTAGGTACAGCAATCACTCACGTCAGCGCCTCGACCGAGCCGCGGTACCACTGATTGATTGCTCACCGACGCGCGCCGCTGATCAATCGACCAGCAATTATTATTAGTGTCGATAGTGGTTAGCAGATTGAGATAGTACATAAGGGAAGGGCTTCTGTTTAAGAAAAATAATTACGTTTTGGAGATTTACTTTAGAATATCCAAGTAGAAAACATCTTAATTTTAACATAATTAATTATTACAGCAAAAACATGTTTGTCCAAATACAGTCAGCAGCTAGTCCCATTGTTCCTTAACATAAGATAAGAACCAACTTACTTGATTTTCAACATTTACTTAATAATACTCCATTTATTAGACCATTAAACAAATAGTGGTTATTATCTTTTCCATTTTTCGACATAACCGTATAATAAACTCCGTTATTTCACTATAAATACAAAGCAATGTAATCTATTTATTTACCATTTACATTAAAAAATAACTATGAAGTAATTTCAACAATATTACACAATAACTATCGTTATTTAGCCGTTATTTTTTTAACGCTATAACTTTTTGATTTTCATACAATGGCGAGCGGAAAATAATACTTAAGTAAATAGTAAGTTAAAAATATTAAAATAAAAGGATTTTGAATGATGCTTTACAATTCAATCAATAGATAAACCTTACAGTGACTAACTCTTGAAACACCCTCCAAGTGTAGAGCTACAATACAAACCAATACAAAGAACAATCAAGGGGAAAGATGCCACAATGTGCGGTTTGCGGTCCGTTAGTATACAGAAAACAGACCACAGGTCAAAAATATTAAAATAAAACACTAGCAACTAACATAGGGACTAACATAGGGCTGCTAGTAACACAGTAGACACAGTACCGTACCGTCTGCATACCGGTGCACCGCAGTACAAACCAAATACCTAATCTTGTCAAGTACTGTGGCGATTATAGCCTATTTGGTGATTAAATGCAACTTTTATGAATACTTTGAAAAGTAGACGACAGAAATCCGAGACAAACATTGATTATTAAAAATTTGATTTGCTGACAAGTCGAAGTGACTAGGGTTTTGTGTATGATATTATTTTACGAAGGGACTAAATTAAATAATTTTTTAAATGTTTTGTCTCGAACGTTTACCAATCAAAGTGATTTCTGACCACTTTAAGTAGCCCGCGACTGCTGGCCTCAGCCTGCAGTCGCAGTCTAGGGTCTACGGTCCTGGTTTTGTGCCCGGTTTATGGCTATTGGCTCGCACCTAATAGAGGTATCTATTAATATACGGGACTGATCTCTTTTGAATGTGAGTGTAACGTTTGGCGACCCCTTCGGGGAACACAAACAGGATCTTTTAATATAAGAAGAGAATTGAATATACTCAGCTGTGACCGTTTATATTTATATAAATTAAAAGCCCTGCGAAAACAATTTAGCTATTAAATCAATTGGGGAAGGGTACCCACTGGCTATTATGAAGTACATCAAACTAAGAGATTTCTCCAGACCATAAATAACTTTGTTAGGACAGTTTGGGCTGAAGGAATAAACGCCGTATAGCTTATGTAATCGTGCAGAAAATTAAGAAGAGGAGAAAGAAGGAAGGAGGTAAAACGAGAAAGAAGGAGATAAAATATTGTTTGAGTAAGACATGAAATATGTGGTGACAGAATAGGCTAAGGTACTTTACCCGTGTGCGTTTTCGAAGGTTCTGACAATACTAAAGGATACGTCCGTTGGACCCTGGTCAATAGGCCACGCTTCCATTTTGCCTAGTGGTTAATATTTGTACCACGACTTTTACAATTGTTTTAAACAGATTTGTGTTTATACAAGAGAAGAAGAATGTGAGAAAAACAGCTGGTACGTGAGTCCAAAATATGGTCAGAAAACAGCGTCCTCCACTATTAAATTAACGTTTTGAAGGACAAGTAAATTATTAACAAAACAAAAGATTTGATCAATCGGTTTTTACTAGCCTACGCGACAGCGTAGCATATTTCATGTCTTGCTTTGCCCAGGAGTGGGACACCACTCCTGGGCAAAGGCAAAGACTAACATGATATATCATATAGGCAAAAAAATATTTTCAAAATAGGCAAAATATTAACATCAAAAGAAACCCATATTTCTCCTAACAATACCTGTTTCCAAGTTTAACAAAATAGGCGTGAATTTGTTTTTGATATAAAGGCTCGGGGCGAAGAAATACAATAAGCGCTTATTTCCCTCAAGTATTGTTCGTTATTGGCACCCGAACAATAACTAAACGAAAACTGTATATATTAGGGATATATTTTTCTTTTTCATGTTTATTACCTACAATCTACATAGGAAATAATCTGGGCTTATGTATTTTTTCTAGAACATACGCTTTTCTCAAATTAGGTAGCTTTATATTAGAGGTTTGTTCAAAGATTATGTAATAGTGGGGCTTATTTGGAAAAGTACTACCAAAGAATCTAGAAACAGTAAAGGAAATCACGCGTGTTGTGTGTTGGGAACATAATGCGGGCATAGGCAGTAGCTCTAGTAAACAATGACCATTTAAGGAACTTTTACATCAGTAGCCGTACGCTTGGAGGAATCCGATCGATTTTTCAATCGAAAAAATTTGATGTAATTTTTTTATATTATATTCTACCACTTAGTAGATTTTAAGTTCTAGTAAAATTGACGCAACACGATTTCTTTCGATTTTATCGCTTAGATTAGTAGCACAGTGTACTTAGTGACCGACCTTAAGCAAGGCCAGAAAGTTTTACCAGACTTATACTAAAAAAAAAAAAAAAAAGTTGCTGACGCCCAATTATAATTTCTGTTACTTAAGAAAATCCTCCAAAATAACGAGAAACTTAGTGTTTGAAACTAAACTCCAAATTTTAATAGTATTTCGAATTTTACGTTCAAAATTGAATTTCTAAAGTTTTAAGCCCTTGTCTGCGGTTACAGAAAACCACAAGGGTTGAAGACGTACACAATTCAGTTACATAAATGAAAATAGTAAGCAATGTTATGTAGTAGATAGTAAAAGTGTAAGAACACATGAAGTTTTAAATATTGTTCATGACTTCATTGACACTTACGAGAAATCCAGAAATTTTCGTAACAAAGGTTTGAATAACTAAAGCAAAATCTATCGAGAATGTCAACTGTCATTATGGTCTGTGGTAACATAACCTAAATTACGCTGCTAATGTATCCGATTGTCTTTATTAGCTAGTTTGGTCTGCCCGTGTAAGTTATCTTTGTTGAGAATTAATCTCTTGTTCTGCTAACGATTGACATATTATACTACTAATATTAGAAATGTGAAAGTTTGGATCTTTGTTACTCAACCACCAAACCGTTTAACGGATTTAAGGCACGGAATGACACACAGATAGTTTGTAAACTGGATTAACCCATATATATTATGGATGGATACTTTTGAACCCGAGCGTATGTTCCTGTGATATTATTTCCACCCTCTACGCGGGCGTAGCTGCAGGTTATGGCTAGTTTCTTTGTAAACCACCACTATTACCTACTCAGACTACTACTACTTTAACTATCTGCATCGATTCATCTGATCAGCTTTTCAATTCGAAAGCCATTCTTATACCCGTATTTTTCTTTAATGTCAATTGAAATTGATTATACAAAGTGTCGTTTGTCAGAACGTCATGTTGCATTACTGTTAAAATCACAGTGATCCTTATTCTCTTAACAATAAGGTTGTTGTTGAGTGCTGCCAATGACAAGTCTAACAATATCAGAGTAATCTTTATTCCGGTTAAAATAAGGTTGGTTCTTTCAGAGGTAAAATAACAGCGAACGGCCTGTACATTATTATTTTACCCTCGCAACTTACAGGTTACACATTTTAGTAACTGAGACAATAATATATTACGTGTCTCAATTCCTTGTGAGATTCAATAGTATGTACTCATTTGTGTGATATACGTATCTCTCGTCTTGTCACTGTAGTGCGTGTAACGTCCCCTGTATTTTTGTTTGCTACCTGTCAAAGCCTACCGCCATTATTTAAATATCTTTGCAGAAAATGTGTCCTACTAAAAATTGTTCTTTATTATTTTCTCTTCAGTCAAATGAGTCAGTAAGTATATTTAAATTTGTTATGAGCTTACTAAAAGCCTCTCAGTGTTAGGTGAATAAATTATTAGTTCTCATTTAACTCGATCGATTTTGTATTTTAGGTAGCTATGAATGTCATCCCAAGATCAATCTCTATGATAGGAGTGGATGATTATTAGATACAAGCCCGTTTGTCCGTGTGCCCGATTGGATTTCCCAATGGCGAAATTACGAACTTCCATACAAACTTTCTGCCCCTAATTCACCAATATAAAGAGGGAAATTTTCAAAAAACTTAACCCTAATGCTCACCTTCGTTACATGAGGAAGTCTTTTGCAAAATTGCATACTTGTTGGTCTGACAGTGAATTGGTTCCGAACTCGAAACTCAGTATTCTGAATGTATACAAATAGCACTTATACCAACTGAGCGTTACTCTCGTCGACGAATTTACTCTATGGGTTGTACAAAATAACCTATAGTACCTCTTTGGTTGTATTTCCATTTCTGTTCGTGTACCTGTTTCGTCAATATTTAATATAATGAATGTACAGACGCCAGCAAATCAAGCTCCTACAATCTGTCAAATTTCTTTAATAGATTTTCAACTTTATCGTTAAAGCATTAAGTTCAAAGTTGATTGAGAATCGGGTATCTTGATGTGCGGGCGTCTGTACTTTGATTTTTATTTAGTAGATTTACTACATAGATACAACATGTATTATTATTTACGGTAGCAGAGTGTCCTCAGGAACCGTGTTACTTGATTCATGGACACCCTATGTTAATAATTAATCAATTGCAACCACTGATTATCATGATGCGCGATGGGTATTTATTGAATTTTGTTCTCATTAAATGAAAAAAAAAAATTAAAAAATAAAAATTTTATTGCATCAACTTAAAATAACTTATTCTAGTTACAATGGGGAGAATCCTTTTAAGCATTTAGTTTGCTTGTATCACTAATAAGGATGAAATGGCAGGAAATAATATATTGTTTTATCAATGGGTCATTTATTTTGGAATAGGTACCTACATATTCTGCTTTCATTGGTTTAGTACGTAAGATAAGTAAAAGTAAATCGACACTTGTTCTCTGAAATCGATGGTTCATCACTATCTAAATTTCAGCCCGGAATCACCCACTGCTACCTACCTACCCACTGCGACCTACCCCTTTCCTCTGCCCTTCTTGCCGTGCGTCCCTTATTCAGGTGTTTTCCGTTTGGATTTGGATTTTTGGATTCCATATAAAATATACTTTGTAAAACGATAAAAAAAAAAATACTATTCAATTCGGTTTCATTTACAAAAGTTTATTTTACTGGCATAATGTTAAGTCAGACTAACAGTATTGTACCAACGTTCAACTTCAAATATACCGTCCCGAAACTCGTTCCAATGAACGTTAATTTGTATTCAACTAAGTTTTTCTCATTCTAAGTGAATACAATTTTATACTGTTTTTGAAAAACAATTGTCTTAAGCCTAAAAATATTGACACAAGCGGAAATCCAACTTATAAGCTGGGTTACTGTAAATATCCTACTTGCCCAGTCAAAGAAGAATTTTCCTGAAAATGAATGCTGAGCGGAAATCACATTATTGTAACTACCTTGTTATTGCATAACATTTGCAACATACAAGAGGGTACGTACCATATCGAGCTTCCTCCCCCTCGGGTGCCTGCGCCGTGAGGGTGGCCAGCTCCTTCTCCAAGTCGACCTGGTGTTCGCCAGAGTCCCATGATAGCAGCCCTGGAACAATAAAGGAATATATTAGATTGTGGTTTGTCAAAGCCAACTCATTAGAAGCCATTTTTGAACATCAAAATTCACAAGAAAACTGAAGTGATGAGAAGAATGGGCAAAAAACTTCATAGTTACTCTTACAAAATGTTTTCCAATATTTTGTATACATTAATTAGGTATTACTATACGACAAAAGGTATAGTTTAAAGCTTCCGTATGCAGGTCGCTGTTGTCGAGGTCGATCCTTTTACAGTTAAGTTACCTTATTGTAAAGAGAATAAAGATCGCAAGGATTCTGACAGACTTGTCAGTGGCAACAACCCACCGGCGACCTTGTTAGAATGAGAAAACTTAAAAATCACTGTAATTTGGAAAGGGATGCCAAATCAGATATTAGATAACAGAAAAAGAACTGCCGCTCGATTCTGTAAAAATCTCACCGTGAAATCATAAGTGAAGTGAGCATTTAATAGTGTTAATCCCTAGCGAATGACAGCTCACTCCACGCTCACTTCTCCCAAGCTTTCACGGTGAGATGGTTGCAGAATCGCACGGCTGTAGTGAGAAATTGTTCACGTCATAGGGTGTCAAATGTTTCAATGCACATTATTACAACATTTTGCCCTTAGAAACAAGTTTACCCAAGGAACTTTTGGCGCATGGCCAAAATCGTAACTAACGCCGCCATCTTTTTTTTCAATACAATTTCTGTGACATATATTTCACAAAATATTTAGGTATTCTCCATTATTACTTTATGACTTTTTTCATCGGTGTGTTGCGTGATGTTTTAAGTATATATTTATAAAAGTTTGTCCCCAAAATTGTCCAAACCTTTACCGAATTAACTTCGTTAGGACGAGCTGGTACACATTATGTAACACAAGCTGTACAGCCCTGAGAGGGTGTGAAAACTAATATAGCAAATACTAATGCCAGAGATAAAATACAAAATAACTTTGATCACGTCTCGTAAATAATTCCAGATAAAAACTTATTAAAACTACCCTCCAGCAGCATTAACATTATATTCTCATACAAAACACCTTTACAACTTTAATACGAAGAGAGCATAAATATGCGAGAATTTAAAATTAAATACACGTGCGATGCTGCAACGCCCTAGAGGAAGTAATGAAGGAAATTATGCACTCCGGTACATAAGTACGTAACACGTGTACGTCAGGAGGGGGGCGTGTAGCATATAAAGTTATGTAGTGAAATAGGGGTGGGTAGCGGGTTTATTGTGTTGCCAGAAATAATTTCTCGTAACGTTATGAAAAGGATGAACATCACTAATTAGTGGATGCATAAATACCTACAAGAATTAGAAATAAACGTTTAGTTCGAGCTAATTCTCTTATAAATAGACCGTCATAAGAAAAGAAAATTAACATTTAAAATGCTGGAGTTTCTGAAAAAACAAAACAAACAATTTCGTAATAACATAAATCTAAGTAAACAGATTGGGAAGAATAAACAAATACTTAAATGAGGGATATTAAGAGGCTCAACAAAAAAGAACCGTTTTAAAGAAAGTAATCCGTTATTTTTTGACGATGGTAGCCATCTTGGATTAGAAGATTTACAGACTCATCTTAAATATTTGATGAATGACGAACATTGGGATTAAGATTTTTATTATAATGCTTTAAAGATTATAGGGTTTTTCAGTTTGTTCTTTATTTGAAAATTTGTTTTTTAAATAAAAATGAGGACGTATTCTTTTTTTTTGGAGGTCTAGATGAATAAGGGGTCGGCTTCCAGTCTTTTTTTATTGCTGATTGGGCCCGCTCTTGACCTCATACACGCCTGATGGAAAGCGATGGATGAGGTCTCTGATGGAACGAGCGTGCCCAGAATATGCCTAAGGCACTGGAACTCTCACTCTGCCCAGGTTGCTTGACGCCGGAGACCGATCGGAGAGTGGTCGCAAACCAGACGGGCTTTAACCCTTTTTTTTTTGGGTGGGAAATTATCAAATAACTTCTCCCGCTCTGGGCGGAGCGAGAGGGCGTGTCAGACTTTTACTGACTAAAACCCACCCGTGTTCCTTCAGTTGCCTGTGCCACGGTAACTCTTTCGAACAACCCGCGACCCTGGCAAGCATCGGCCCCAGCGGACCCCATCAGTTATTGCTGACAACTCTTTGAGGCGCGCGTGGAACACAACACGCCGTCGACCCGGGCCTGGTCCTTACCGGACGGCGAACTGCCCATTGCTCGCCGTCCGCATGCCCGCGCCTACGGTGGCCGGGAGTCGGCTCTTGACTCCCGACGCCCAGGGCGACTCCTACGGCGACTAGGGGCGTGAGGGCGCAAAGATTGCCTCTCCCTCACGCGTTCCGCCTCCTCCTTCACAAGGATTACTGCTTCGCAGAAGGAGGTGACTGCTTCCCATGCACTCTCGCTCCGTACCATGGCCTGGACCAGGGCCGGACGCGAGAGATCGCCGCCGCCAATCGCCGCCGTGAGGACGCAGCGGTGCTCCACCCAAGCCGGGCAGACCTCCACCGTATGCTCCACCGTGTCCTCCAGGCGATCCACACAATGGAGACAACGGACTTTAACCCTACCACCGCAAGGGACGAATTGGCCAGTCAAATAAAGTGTTGGGTGTGACTGTCCACGATGCGCCGAGCGCTCGGTTCAGTTGAGTAACTGACGAAACAAACTGCGCTACACGAGGAGGCTTCTTCCAGCATCCCAAAAAAGTCTAACCGGCTGCAGCTGAGTACCAGTATTTTACATGGACCGACTGCCTATCTGACCTCCATAACCCAACTGCCCCTTGGTAAGACTGGTTGTTAGACTTTCGGGATTGGCTGAATGACAGCCGGGATAAACGGATTAACGTGCATTGTATGTGAGGGTCACCCATCTACTGACCGGCTGCAACAAGCTTAGCTTAACTTGATCTCACCTCCCTGTGTATTTCTTTATGTCAAAGACATATTATTTTTTATAATTTTCTCGTATATTGTAGGTGTTTGACATGATAAGCTAATATAATTAATTGTCTGATTATTAAAACTGTAACTTATGCATTAATCATGAAATATCGAAGACACTTTGCAATTAATACCAGTCCAGCGCAACTTTTCTTTCTTCTGTCCCTTTTCCCCTTAATTATTCAGACTATTGCGCCTTTTCTTCGACGGCAAGACGTTTTTTTTTTATCTTTTATTCATCTGCCTATCTGGGACAAGTTTGTGTCTTTTTGGAGAGAGGTTTATCTTCGTACTTTCTTATTGTACAAAGCTTGCAGATTGCTAAACGTGTTTTTTTTTTGAGTAATCTGTCCATTGACTGTCAATTAGGTTCTAAATATATTTCTTCAGGTTTGTTAGTCAAATGTGACCGGATAAGAAAACCAGCACCATAATTGTGTAACATAATATCAATAACAATCTAAATCATTTTGAAGGATATTGCTAATCCATTGCTTCATAATTATTATGTTCGAAAAATGTGGTGATTTCTTGCTTACAGTTTGCGCGTCAATGTTCCCGCTACCCTAGGACGAATTGAGAGCCTCCTCCTTTTTTGACATCCTCTAATAAGACTGATGAATACTACAAATAAAGCCAGCTTAGCAATATCACAAAAGTGTGTCAAAAGTACCACATCTATTTCCAGAAGACCTAACTCCAAGCAATACACATTCGTATCGTAACCCGGCCATATCTCCAGGGGACACACATACAGACGGAGAAATAAAACAATAAACAGTTGGCACTGGGATCGTGCCGCAATACGTTTTAATTAAACCTCTGTGGATGGATCTATGTCGGAGAGATAGCTTCGTTTCTGGCGTTAGTTTTACAATAAAAGCAGCAACAAGAATTTTATGTTTAGTGGTGAAACTACGAGTATTGGGGGTATATCATCGGCTGTAGCAAAATCATGTTGGGTTTAAAGATCTTGTTCCATAGTCATAAGTGAAAACATTTATTACAATTAGAGCCTTACACACTTTTTTTTTAAAACTGAGACACTGATTTATGAAGAATTAAGTTGCAAGTTCTTATTTGTTGATTTATATAAAAGAAAACTGGTAAGAAACTTCATGGTTGCTAATAGCGAAAATTATAAGGTGCAGGAGAGAAAGTTACAAGATATTCGTTACAATATTTAACTACTATCGAGGTGACGACTAATAGAGAAGTATAGAAGAAAAAGATATGTTGCGCTGACCGCAAATAAATTGGGGTAAGTGCAGGGAATGATGATGATTTAACTTGGACTCAAGCACTTTAATCATGGTCATAAATCCGCTGTCCCTCCATACCTACTGTAATTTGAAAACATTCTAAAACCCAATTATTTTTTAAAGAGTAACCGTGGAGTTTCTTGCCGGCTCTTCTCCGTAGGAAACGACCAATTGGAACCGTCCATCTAGCTTCTGACGTTTCTTAATATGTGCCCATTGTAGCGAAATAAAGAAAAACACAAAATCTCTTCGCCACTGAACACGTATAATTTATCATGATAAAACAATCTGAATATAAAAAAAGGTATTAAAAGTAATATAAAAATGTAGAAAAAGCACAACTGGCAGGTAACTTGTCACATTAATCCGACGGGCTTATTAAATTTTAACAAAGAGGCCCTCTCCTTGTCATCACGGATTTCGCTCCAGCATATGCAAGGCTTGGCTAGAAATGAAAGTACCCAAAGTGGGAACTACTTGAGGTTTTCGTATTTTAAATTATATTTTTAAGACTAGTAGAGTTACGCGACGAGTCAAAATGCGGTTGCAACCGAATTCCCATTACATCCACGTGACTAAAATTAGGGTGCGTCTAAAAATGATTAAACCCGCTGTATTCTGTATTTAGAATACAGCGGGTTTAATAACTTTTAGAATAAACTAGACTACTAGAAGGAAAAAAATATTAAATATCTGCCAAATCTTCTCCCGGAGGTTCCGCCGTGACGAGATGACTCTGTCAGTAGTCACGGTATTCTTGTCGAGAACTTCCTAAGGTTTAAGTGATGGTATGATCAAATCTGCTCGCTTGAATCTGCTCGCACTCAACTGCAATTCAGCCAGGAGCAAAATGGTAGGACGGTGGAGCCAAAAATTCGGCTTGAAAATCCTCGGGCAAAACCAGATAACAAAAAAGGAATTCACGGTTTGTTTTTCAACGGGAGTCACGATTCGCCGATTTTTGTAGAGAACTGCCCCCGATTGAAAAAATCACAAACACATCACTTATACGACGGAATTAAAGATAAAACTTGGGTCTCCATACAAGAAAATTTAGACCTAGGTGTAGAGGTTCCAAAATAAAATTATACATCCCGTCGACAAAGACGGATTCTTAACAAGTGACACAAGCTTCTAATAAAAAATCTTCCACGACACAAGCAAATTCCAGATTTAAAATAATTTCGAAAATAGAATATCTCGTCAAGGAAAGTACCAAAGATGAAGTTGAATATATTCTTAAAAAAGTATGAATGCCGAAAACTTAACATGCATTATTTAATAATACTGCACCATGTAGGTTTATGTTAAATAAAATATTTTAATTTTAAGCCTAAAGAGATGCAGGGTCTTTCCTACCCGATGTTTATACCTATGAAACGTAACATTCTCGAATATTTCGCCTGTCAACGGTTCTTACACGGTTACAGTTTATATTCATCATCATGCCACTTAGTCTTTCAACACGGTAGGCAAAAGGCTCGCGTAATATAAAAGGCAATATAAACTAAAAATAGAATAACACACACTGTAACACTGGGGTCGGCTGTAATACGTTTTCATTAAACCTGAGAGTGATGGATCTGTGTTCCTCCCAGCCAGTAATCATTATACAGTATGATGAATGCTTAGTTTGTATTGTTGTTTAGATTGTTTACATTAATGTTAGTTGATGTTCTTTTGTTTTTATTATTATTATTATCTTCAATGTTTTTTCACGCAGGGGACTGTGATTGGCTTACATAATTTTCTGAAGCTAGTACTTATATTCAGTTTTAGTACAGAGGATTTATCATAACCATGGTAAAAGTAATTTGTAGTATGATAATTGGGGTCGGCTTTCAGAGTACCTGAATGTAACTGAATGCCAGCATTGTACGTGGGGCGACTGCCTATCTGACATTCACAACCCAGTTACCACCCTATAATATAATAGGAGTATAATCAATACAGTGAACGACAATAACTTGAGAGATGGTTTCGTTGTCACGAAAAATGCCACTCTAAACAACGTGAAATGTTTTCAAACGATTTTTCGAATACCTAGGTCATAATTATTCTACGATCAAAAAGTAAGCAATCTTCAGAGTGAAATGAAAATAAAAACCTAAAAAATCCAATACCCAAAACTGAGACATAAAAGGCATAAAAATAACATTTTCTAAAGTAAAATATCGTTGAAAATATCCAAAAAGGTCGCAGATTGAAAGCCTGAGGGCTACTGAAGCAAAACTTAACGGAATGGAAAACTATAAAGGGCTTATAATGGGAATTTTTGAAGTACGAAATGCTGTTATGAAAATTGTTTTAGAAAAAATAATTTTAATTATTAGCTAAGGTATTAGGCTATAGTTTTGTTCTCCAAAATCAGCTTATTTGGTTCATTACTCTGACGCTTTTTAAATATTGATAGGTATTAAATTTCTTTTGTTAAAATGAGTTGTATAAATAAACCTATTTTTTAATTAAAAAAAAATAGAAGTAGGCTTAGTTTTGGAAATATTTAAATTAGGTTTAAAATTTTCGAGACAAGAACGATCAATTTTTATTTTTGAGAATGAGCCTTGAGTAACATTGCAATACTTACCCCGGTACTAAGAGTCATTACTTAAAATTAATCAATCATTAACTTTAATTGACAAGCATACCTAAATTGTAACGCAGTCAGTCAAAAATATGTCAGATAGAAAACATTTTTGTTGACATTTGTGCCAAGATATATGTTGGTTAATGAAAGTTGATGAATGATTAATTTTAAGTGAAGTCTTCTGAGTAAGGCAGTTAGGTATATATTTATGAAGCAGTTACTTAACTACGAAATAAAAACATTTCATGTCAACACATTTTCCTTAAAGTTCTTATGAAAAGATCTTATTTTAGCTTCCTAATTAGACACATTTCTGCGAAAATGAAATTGGATTAATTCAAAGCTTATGTTACAATTATCTACTTCTACTTTTCGTTTGTATGTTCTGCTGTAAACCTTTTAAGAACATTCTTTTCATCTCTGAAAACACCCATAAACGTTTATGAATCATTCATTAAAGCTTGCTTAAGAAATGTTTATGTCAAAGTAATGTTAGTGATAGTGTGTTACGCAATTACCCCGCGGGAGAAAATCTGGCATGTTTTCCTAAGCCTAAAATAGTATTTTTACGACAAACACGACTACTTAACTAATTGCACCCCGGTCCTGCCCTTTTCAGTGTTGCCATATATTGTATTATTCAGAAAGGTCACAAACTCCGCAAAAGTTAGAAACAAGTCGCTGATTGGAAGTTTTGGAGTGTAGGATTTCGTTGTTCCAGAGTTTTCATATTCTTGCTTGTGCTGTTAGTACTTTGTGTTTTATATTATAAATTTTAAGGAAATTATTTCGTTAACTCTGATTTGTTTAGTAAGATATAAAATATCGAAGGATTTCACTACATTGCATAGATTTTATTTTTCTTGTAGCAGCTTTCGCGCATGACCAAGACTATTGGGCGATGCTACTCGTATGCTTCCTGAAAAATGTAAGAATGTCAAGAAAGTATACTATAAAGGACATTTTTCAGTGTCTATATATTGTGTTCGCCTAAGAACCAATAGAGACGTGAATTTATTCTGTTTGCAACTATAAACCTTATTCATAGATCTGAGAAGCACTGAGAGTGCTACATTTTGTAATTACGAAGTACAATATACCGCTGCGCACTAAGACTCAGCTGTATAGGCTACAATACCCTTTTCCTATTCAAAATATCAAATTGAAACAAAAAATAATGGCGTCGCGACGGGGAATATGACTGAAGAATATTTTCAAAATTATAAAGTGTCAGTTTTGTTGTGATAATTGTCATGAACATTATGAAAACCACTAGTCATTATTGTAAAGGTTTCATACGTGTTGATTCATAGGCCATTTTTACAATGTCCTTTTTTTCCTTGGCTTCTACTGAAAATAGGTGCACGACAACCAAATCCTTTGTAAACGAATTGAAAGTACAGTGTGAATTGTTATCTGCCGGTCGATTCTGTAAAAATCTCACCGTGAAATCATAAGTGAAGTTAGCACTTAATAGTGTTAATCCCTAGCGAATGATAGCTCACTCTACGCTTACTTCACCCAAGCTTTCACGGTGAGATGGTTACAGAATCGCACGGTTTTTCAGCTGTTAGAATTTAGCAATCACAGCACAATTTCATTTTAATTAGTGGCACACATTAATTCTACCTACACGCTACCCAGGTACTATTATTTCCCCACCCCACACATGTGAACGGTTCTGTCCTTCCCCTTCACCCCAAATGTGAACTAAATGTCGAAGGTGACCGGAACTGGGTTAATTGTAGGCAGCGAATTGAACAAGCTGTGAACTTGTTGCACCGTCACCGGCTACTGCGAGAATGTTCCCAACTGAGAGTTGAACCATCCTGTATATCGAGTGCCTTGTGGCGAAAATAGTTTGTGATGGAACGTTGTAGGTGTTTTTAGAATTCCAAGAAAAGAAATATTTTCGTGTGTCAGGGTAAG
The DNA here is from genome assembly GCA_949629135.1 of Eremobia ochroleuca. Taxonomy (NCBI): domain Eukaryota; kingdom Metazoa; phylum Arthropoda; class Insecta; order Lepidoptera; family Noctuidae; genus Eremobia; species Eremobia ochroleuca. Next base: position 20,031,943 of record OX451397.1, on the reverse strand, counting down.
TAGTTAATAGACATCTCATTGTGGCATTTTCAATGTGAGTGTGAGCTTTCTATGTAACCCTAAAACAATACTAACATAGTGTGAAGAAAAAAAGCAAAGAAAAATCAAGAAAAGTAATTAATTTTAAGTTGTCTGAAAATATACAAAATATATGCTCATTTCTTCTCTGTTACAGCCCTTGCACATTCATTACACCTCTGCAAGTATATTGCAAAAAAATATAAAGATCATTGTGATTTTGACAGACTTGACTATGGCAGTAACCCAATAGCAAACTTAATGCCACGACAATAAAGATCACTGTTTCTGTGAACGGACTGTACAGGCGTTAACCATTAAGGAGCTTTTACAGATCCAAAGGGGTTTTTTAGGAGTTTTACATATTGGCTGATGTTACTAAAATATAATGAGGAGGTTTCATGCATGAAAATAAAAACTTGTTTAAACCACGATTGGCTGCATTAGCATTATAACTCCTAGAAGCTATATGCGGTTCTGAAGTTTTGGAATTAAAACTCAGATTTCTAGATGAAGACACCTTAACCCAGAATCTTGTCTAGAATAACTAAATAGGAGACCCTGGAGAGCTTTTTCGTGAGAATTTGAGAACACCTAGTGGGTATTACTTCAAGAAGAAACCACTCTTGCATCTCATATCTCACTTACGAAAACGTTTATCACTTAAGGACTTTGTAATATTAAACTCGTTACATAAAAATGTCATATTGTCACCAATTTCATCGTATAATTATGACAAGGATCTAAGTATGGTTAAGGTTTTCGTTAGTCGAGCATTAAATTATGTTAGAGTCTTTCATAGATCACTTTAGTAAATATAGATAGTAAGATTTAAGCTACTCAACATATAAAATGATTTGTCCATTTTCAACTTTTGTTTATTTATTAATTTTAAATGACTAGTTTAGCTCTTCTCGCCTGAAACACAGGATTACCTAGTTCAGGCCCGTAAGTCTTAGCAATACAATTTTTATTTAAGCAAAACTGTACTAATTTTCATGCCTTATAATTTTTGAATAAATATATTATTATTATTATTACTTTAAAAAAAGATCCTTGTGACAAAATAATCTGAAGTGTTTTCAAGGATTTTATTAAAGAAGGGTGCTAAAGTATAATTAATAATTTAAGCAAAAGCGATATCGTAGTTAATTATATAACGCGTTAGTTAGTGCCAGGATGGCGCGTAATATTTCACAGAACATGCAGCGCTGGCCGTTCATTAAACCCTGGCTAATATATTAATTAACACGCTAACTAGGCTGCCCAGATAACGCAGATTCTAGCTTAACTATGACCTATTTGTTGGAAAACAGCGCTGACTCTACCATCAATTTTCTATAGAACTATGTCGCAAATAATTTATGGTAGAATTTATTACCCCATGTCATGAGGTAATAAGTTCTACCATAAATAATTTGTAAGCATATTATTAATCATCCTGTAACATTCCCACTGCTGGGACACGCCTACTCCGTGTGGGAGGGAGTGGGCCATAACCCACCACCCGGGCCTAGTGCGGGCTGGTGAATTTACAATTTTATTTTCGTTGTACTATATAATTTTTTGTTCTGTTTGGAACAATATTGACAAGTTTCTGCCTAAAAAAATTGTTGACAAAATATCGATTTTAATGTAAATTGAAAGCTATGAGTAATTCCAATAAAAAAGCACTTGAAAAGTATAATAAATACTGAACTTCCTAGTAAAACATTACATTTGCATAATCACACACGAAAACTATTGTTTTTGAGCATTTTACTTCAACTTCGCGTGACGAATGATAGAGCAATAAAAATATTGCTAAATTGTTATCAAGAAATTAATCTGTATCCTGAAATAGTCATTCATAACTACTCTACTAGTCAAGAAAACTATTCTAAGCTGGTCAAATTATGTAAGTGTCATGGAATACTAATAGATATATTAATTAATTTTTTCGTGCACATTTTTATTTCGTCGACTACTTCATGGTCTACAATTTGAATGAAAATGGCAATTTGAAAAACTGAAATTAATTTTGAAAATTAATTTCAGCTTTTCAAACTGAGCTGAATTGAAAATTGCATAACAATGACCGTACCTATTCCTATAAACCAAAAAATGTGGGTGTATAATGAGTATATACGGTATGGAGGACTGAGGACAGAGGAGACAAAATACGGTCTGGAGGACTATTTATATATTATATAATATACTAGCAACCCGCCCCGGCTTCGCACGGGTGCAATAGAGAAACACTGATAATTTTAGAGCCATTATTTCTGCTCGTAGCGCTTACATTGCAAACGCTAGCTGAAGCCAGCGTTTGCAATGTAAGCGCAAAAAAATGTGTTTATTTACGACATCACATTAGAAACCTCTAAAATTATCAGTGTTTCTCTACTATATTATGCATGTATTATACATATAAACCTTCCTCTTGAATCACTGTATCTATTAAAAAAAACCGCATCAAAATCCGTTGCGTAGTTTTAAAGATCTAAGCATACATAGGGACAGACAGCAGGAAGCGACTTTGTTTTATACTATGTAGTGATAAATAGTCCTCCAGACCGTATTTTGGCCATAGCGGCCAATCTCAACGGAGACTAGCCTTCGGCGCGGGAGATGTTATAGTGCACAATTGTGTGCGCAGACACAGGTACCCTCCCTCTTCCCTCACTCTCATAGTCCTCAGGGACGGCAATCCGACACGACCGGAGAGAGATCAGGCGCATGACCAACGGTTTAAAAAGCTTTCCGAGGCAAGGGGAATCACATCATTCATCATATCATTACATAAGATATTGAAATAATCACCTAGAAAACATAAGAGGAGCAACTATTTGCACTCACTTTGATCTCAATATTTCTCAAAACAATATTTTGTATCACATTGTGACTTGTTTACCCAAACACAATGTACGATCAAAACCTAGTTACGTAACTCAGTTTCCTTAATTAGTTCAATCGAAACCAAAAATTGCTAATTCAATGTGTTTCCGAGAAAATCAATAACTTTACATAACTAAACCACACAACTAATCAATTCGCGTGTACAAATCTGGTATTCGGATCCAGCCGATTATGTATGTACATATATGCACATAACTATGCTAGTTTTTTGTATGCTTTCATCAAACAATTAATGAATATTTAAGGAAAAAATTCAGCGTTAATAGAGTCGTTTAAAAATGAATGAATTTATTTATTTTCGTATCGACACGGCAGACTTCGTAAAAACTTAATACGGTTCTTAAAAACGTGTTTGGAAGTGTTGAAAGTACCTACTATTAAAAATTCATTGTGTGTGAAGGAATTGCCTGGAATTAAGCTGGAATTGGCTGTTGTGCAATAATCTATCACACAGTTAGAGTGACGACTTTGTAAATTCTTCAGGGAACTAAAAATGTTTAAAGAAGACACATTTCGAATACAAAAAAAAAGTTTGTTGTATGGAAATGCGTGAATCCAAAATAGGTAGATAGAATATTCTTTACTATTTTTATTATTTTTTTATTGTAAAGCATAAAACTTACAGATATAAATAAAGAAAAAATGAAACCCTTATGTAAATACTCAAGGAATTACAACAAACGCCTTCCCCATAAACCTATGTATTTTTATTTTATGTCTTGAGAATAATATTGTAAAGAACTCATTCCAACACTCACGGGGGCCTTTCCGAAAATCTGGAACACTGAACTAACTTCTGAGCAATTAAATTAACATCTTCATTTCCAATTAAACCTACCAATTCCAGTCCCGAATTCCAAATGACAATTAAAACTAGCGCCCTCATTGGTAGACGAATCTGTCTCATTGGTCGAGCCAAATAGCAGTTTATTCATTAGTGGCTGCTGTCAATAGAACAAAATTGTGGTAAAATACGAAAAGAGGTCGTTCGGAGGGAGAGAGTGTATAAATAGGAGGGAGTCTCAACCTCTGACCGGGTTATTCCTAAACAAAGAGGGGGGTCGTCGCCCTTAGTGTCGGATCTCGTTTCGTTCTATTTTTCTAGAAACCTCTTGTGTTAAGTCGGTTTGTCCTCTTTCGTGTGTGGTTTTTAGAATGTATGTGAAATTAAAATATTAGTGTTGTTGGAGGTGTAGAGGAAATGAAGTGGAACAGCTGTTTTTGTAATGCAATGTTGGAATATATTTGGACTCTTAATTTTTTTGGATGTTGCTAGATACCTACATTCTATGCTGTTATATTAACTATGTGAATGGGTTCAATTGTCAGTTACGAAAAATTTTTGAATGGATCTACCGAAATCATGGAGAAGTCAGGAGACAGTTGTTCCGATGTCTATACAAGCCCCACGACTCACATAATCAACAAATTATTCATATTAAGTAGGTACCTAATTCATCATATTCAAATATTAATATTAATAAGCTACCCCGGAACTAGCTGTGATTACTGTATGTTCTGTCTGTATAATCATTGACAGCATTCATAACTTTAATATTAATTCTAAAGAACATAAAAATGCCCAACACCAAAGAAAATCAAAATCTAGAACATTCAATGCCTAAAAATATACCTGCCTAAAAAGCCCAAAAAATCTCCTCCCCTCACAAATATAATTGTTTTCTGAAGACAACCTCCATTCCATTACCATCTGATTTGAATACGCCAACTTTCTCAGCGCCACAATATGGCGTCGGAATAGTTCCGTATAATTTACTCCTTCGTTCTTGTTCGTAATGTTTTGTTGATTGCTAGGCGGGTAGTTTGATGGCAGCGCCCTTTTTGTTTCGATAAGAAATGGGTAATTAATGGAACAAGAACTTTTGTTCCGATTTTGTGCGGGATAAGTTACTTATGTCTTTCTTGTGGTGGAATGTTTTCTGATGTGTTGATAAGGTTAGCTTAGTTTAAAAATACCTAGCCGGGGGTTGCGGAAGTATCGTTCGTTCCCGCGACCCCCGGCGTAGGTGAGAGAGGGAACACCGGGGTGGTTTTTAGTCAGTAAGAGTCTGACAGACCCCGCCGCCTGCCCCAGGGCGGCGGACATCCATGAGGATTTTCCACCCCGAAACAAAAAAAAAAAAAAAAGTTTAAAAGTACCTAAGGTAAAACGAAAACTTCCTTTTTGTTTTCATTTACTTAGGTACATAATAGGATAAACAAGAAACCGACTAAAGAAGTCATTAAACTGAGCGGCCCAAGACTAGGCCATCAGCCGACTTTTAAGTCAACAGCAAGAAAATGAAATAGCCTTACTAAAAGTCTTTTTACTAATACCTCTTTGTCTGAGCGGCATAGTGAGGGGCAATGTCGCTAAAACCGGTTTTTTTTTTTAAATAACTGTTCCTACAAATAATATCAACTCAGCCTATTGCAGTCCACTGCTGGACATAGGCCTCTCCCAGACTGCGCCACAACACCCTGCCCTCCGCCTTCCGCATACAGTCTACCCCAGCCACCTTCTTTAGGTCGTCCGTCCATCTAGCTGGAGGGCGTCCCACACTACGCGTGCCGAAACGCGGTCTCCACTCCAGGACTCGTCTGTTCCAACGGCCATCGGCTCTTTGAGAGACATATACACAAATAATATATAAAAGAAAAATACTTTTTGGGTCAGAATGTTAGTTACTGAATAGTTCAACCTTTGTATTTTTTATACAATCAAATAAGTATATAAAAATACAGCATTTTCCTTTACTATGTGTACGTCACTCCCCTGATTACGCTCATCTACACAATTCTTATTTTACCTATTAATCAACTCCATTCACAATTCCTATTACGTGTTTATCAGTAAGTAGACAAATAAAAGTAATTTTCCTTACTCATATGGTGATGATGGTGTCTTTTGGTGCCTATCCATTATAAATTTTACATATGCCAAAATTTCAATTTCGCATACCCTAATTATTCTTTAATCAACTGTATTTTTTTGTTTTTTCAGAGGAATTAGTTGGAATTGATTTTCAGCACTACATATCTAGATCCCATCCGTAACTACAACTTATCAGAAAACAATACAAAGAACATTTTACCGCAGCTATTCTTTCTTTAACCCTCAAAATGCCAGCATGACCTTAGACTTCTATCGATCGCAACAACTTAACCCATTCCTTAATAGCGAAGTGCTATTAATTTATTCACGTAAGCGCTTAAAATCCCGCTTTAAAGTACTTAATGAAAACATCGCTACATCGCGTACAGCCTCGTAAAGCGGAATATTTTACATGCGCATGAGTTTATAGGCTCTTAAGTCTTCGTTAAGAGGGACTCATTATTGGGATTCTTGTATGGATAAACATTGTTAGACGTGTTAAGTCTTACCTAACTGTGGAATTATGTGTTTAGTCGGTATTTTGCAGTCTTATGAGCTTGTGTATACGAATCTACATGCTTTTGGCTTTTATGTGAGTTTCGGAATGACCTTTGACATCTGTCCGTTTCATCCTGCATGACTGCGTGTAAAGTAAATTATCTTTAAATATTTGTGCGTTAGTTGAAAAGAGGATGAGTCAGAGAGAGAGAGTGCTTTCTATTCACTGGGACTTATATTCTCTTTCTTTTGTTTGTGAGAGTTTCACTTATCCTAATATACCTAATCCACCTGTTCTTCATAATAACTATTTATTCTAGTATAAAAATACAGTGATCAGTAGCTTCCCCAGCCGCTTACTATTTTAAACACATGCTTGTGAAACATTTCAACGTTTTGCCATACTCGCGTGACTCTAATTAATTTAGCATCATATTTACGTTGAAATTTCACTTGAAAACCGCTACTAACATTTTTTACCCACCGTTAAAATTTAATATCCCCACTGGCAACCCAGTCGCGTAATTTACTTTTTTCAAATTAAAACCGTCGAGCGCGACGTTTTGCATAATTCAATGTGAGAGCGAAACACGTCGCCTCTAATAAAGTGACGTCAGTCTATACAGTATTGCCAGCAATAAATGAAAAAAGTCCCGAGATTGTTTCCCATTCTTCGACATTTTTTTACTGCCCAAACTCTGTTAGCATGTTGGTGTACGTTGAATAATGTATTTAATGGTAGATTGAATATTGGATGTGGTTATGAGCGGTAGTGTGGTCTGGAAAATGTAACGTAAATCTCTGTTTATAGCTTCGCTTATCATCAGCATTATTAATTGTTATTGTTTATGCTTTTAACTGCGTAAGCTTTTGACTTTAACATTAAATATGACCGCCAATATACTTACACAATGTAGGTAGTAATAGTAGCTTACTGGTTAAAGAGTAGATACTGGCTGCATCTCAGTTTCTATAGTCGGTGAAATAGAATTTCTTTCAGTCTTTTTCCACGCTTTGGAAACATTTCATAAAAACTAATTTCGCACATATATGTATAACAAAGATTCGACGTGAACCATTTTTGGCGAATCCAGGACACATAGAGGTGGGAAACGTTCCAATAAAGAACTCTTACATCAAGGCAATGAATAAAAGACGAAGCCAGGGATATTTTATTTATCCCACCTCTAGCCGTGTGGGGCCATAAGAGCGGATTTGGAGCGGTTTAAACGAGCATTAGATGCAATGAGGGAGGTTTAAAGTCAAGTGTGTTTTATGGCTTAATAGAAATCTTGCTTGAGTTTAAGCTCCTATTTTTATTGATTTGGTTTATTATGGCGATTAGAAGAGGTGATAGTAGATATTAGGTGAGGTGCTTTATGACTTAGCTTGAGTGCTTTACGTTTTGTTTTTGAGGTTTTTTTACACCAACGTGTCTCTTCATAAAATACAGCGTGTACTTGTAACTTTTACCTACGTGTTTATATAGGTACTATTTGATATAGAAACACCATTATAGAAAACCACAAGAAAAACCCTATCAGAATCCAATACATTCGAAATTAATGCACAGTAGGTACACCGACCGATATCTCGGACCTCAAATGGCTCAAGGAACATTAACGCTTATCCCTTACACCCTCTGAACCGCAAGTTATCGATATGGCCAAAAGCAATTTAGTCATTGTAATAAACTATGCAGAATTACTCTCTATCTATGAATACAAACGCGACAAAACATATATATAAGAGCTACTAGCATACGAATGTAGACACAAAATCACAGAAACAAAAGTAATATCTCTAGCTATTGCAAAAGGAATTTATGTCACAAGCTGTGCCTCGCGGTTTCAGCCGTATGAGTTTCGACGCCGTGGGAATATTGGGATAAAACGTGTCTTATGTTTTAATTCTGGTTATAAAGTATCTGTGTACCAAATTTCATCCAAATCCGTTCAGTAGTTGTAGTATTGAAAGTACGGTGAAAAACCGTTTACGCCTTGATTAATTCACGGGCACTCGTACCAAATATAGCAATTAACGATTTTAAATAAATCTGTCATCCAAAGACATGCACAATTTATTGTGGTACATATTTTTTTTTCATAAATCAACAGGATTACAGTTAAAACCAATTACTTCAAGCCAAACAAATAAATACCAAAACCACTTATATCGCAAACACAAATCTTACTGTCCTGACCGTCTTTCGACCTTTATTGCAGACAAAAAGAGCAATAAATACATAATTAGTATCGTCGGTTCCAGACACACTAATCCCCCATCAGACCCCCAACTGTGGATAGATTGGGGGATTTCATTTCCGTTCCCCGACGACGGGGTATTAGTAGATAGGAAAGTACGCCCTTGATATCCCTCTTATGGGTTGCCAGAGTTTTATAATGGAATGTCGTGGGTGTTTTTAGTAACTTATCTATACAGTTTCTTTTACGAGAACTTTCACAATAATTATGTTCTATGAGATTGTGAATTCAAGTAAGCTTTGCTATTTTTGATCATTCTTAGAAGTAGCCTTCGTTTTAAGGTTCTGTACCCAAAGGGTAAAACGGGACCCTATTACTAAGACTCCGCTGTCCGTTCCTCCGTCTGTCACCAGGTTGTATCTCCTGAACCGTGATAGTTAGAGAGTTGAAATTTTCACAGATGATGTATTACTGTTGCCGCTATAGCAACAAATACTACAAAATAGAATAAAATAAATATTTAAGGGGGCTCCCATACAGCAGACATGATTTTATTGCCGTTTTTATAGATAATGGTACGGAACCCTTCGTGCGCGAATCCGACTCGCACTTGGCCGGTTTTATTATTTTCTCGGAAATTGTTTTGATTCACTTCACTTGAAGATCAATTCAATCACCAAAAGCAATCCCCGTGACTTCACTTAACTGCCATATCAACTATACTACAATTTTTTTTTCAGTTAACCTATATTGTACCACAGGCACCCACTGTGTGACGACCCTGGCCCATCTGTATTATGTATCTACAATTATGTACATATTTAAATTCAAGTAACATAATATCTTCATAACCTCTTCACTAAAACTTTATTAATTCTAAACAGCCACATGTCCCCGGAAAATGTGCCGCAAAACGCTTTATCCCTAGCCCAACATACCTCAACTTTTCGCCACCCCAATATTTCGCCTAACTTTCTCCTCCACAACCGAGGCGATAAAATTTCTTTACCTCAAAAGCACACTTATTAACTCGTAATGGGGAAACAATTTAGGTATACCACACATCTAAAAGGCTGTTATATTAACACAGTTGAGCTTTCAAGGTCTTCGCGTTTGTTTGAAGATCTTGTGTCCTTATTAGGCTGACAAAAGAAAAGGGTGTTCGCTTTTGTACAGACGCCAGCACATCAAGCTACTACAATCTATCAAATTTCTTTAATATATTTTCAACTTTATCGCTAAAGCACAAGGGTTCAATGTTGATTGGGAAAATTTCACAGTTTCGGGTAGCTTGATGTGCTGGCATCTGTACAATTTGCTTTTCGTTAAAATTGGGATCTGGTTCTACTGTTTGTTTAAGTATTGTTCTATTAGGCAAGAATAAACGGACCCGAAAATCCGTAGTACTATCAAATCTTTTTGATATAGAAGAAGAGGCTGCCAGAATGTAAAAGGAAACTGTTTTATAGGAAGTGGGTAATAAGAAAATGACAAACTGAAACCTAAATTATAAGCGTTTGTCCACTCAATTGACGACAAAACGATGCTTGGCAGAAAATTAGTTGTCTGAGAAGTCCACAATAATCATTAACTGCAGTCGCCTCTTATTGTAACATTTTCTCAACACAAAGCGAGAAAAGGAATATACTTTTATTGATATTACTCCCAAAAACTGTTTAGCCTTGAGCATTGAAAATCAAACTCTAAAAAGAAAACCCGGCTCCATTTTATTCTTGCCAGAAGCAAAAAGGTTTTTTTCTTTTTTTTATCTGCGGTAACACACACACGTGTAATGTAATTGTTATTAAAATTACACCCATCCTACACCCTAACACCTACACTTTAGGCACCTACATTTTTGGTCCAAATTATTATTACCTTTGCCCAGGTCTCCCAGTCCGGAAGAGAAAACTATTGGTGTTTGTGGTTATTTCTCCGGTTGCTGTGATGTCCGGTTTTATCCTCTCTGGGAGGTCCAGAAGAATGTTGTTATGAAGTGTCGTCATAACTGTTTGTGGAAGCTATTTGGGACCTTACGGCCCTCGGGCGTAGTTGACAGTTGTCATTTGTTTGATTACTTGTCATAACTGAGTTTTGTTGACTTGTGCCTTGTTTATGTTTTCGTTGAGAATGTGTTGTGGGGAGTTAGAGGTAGCAAAGTAAATGTTAATATTAACCCATGAATAATATATTTTTAAAGCACCATGATTAATGCTATAAAACGTCTTTATGGTAAATTGAGTTTAAAGTAATAATAAATAGGACGACCATCACCACTATTCATCACCACTGCTCTCTAAACGGTGAAGGAAAATATCGTGAAGAAACCGGTATGTTCTAGAGCTAAAAATTCGAAGACATGTGACATCTACCAACCCGCACTGGGCCCGCGTGGTGGAAACTTACTTCCTCTCACCGAAAGGAGGCCTGTATACCAGCAGCGGGAACATCATGAGCAGATTATGCTTCTACATATGTAGGATGATTGTTTTTTTTTTCAAACTCAGTAAGTTATTGTATGCAAACTATGAAGTCAACTCAACAGCAAGTTTCTTAAACAAATAAGTGCATTATATCCACATCATTTTAACAAAACGTCAAAACACTTGGTGTTCAAAGCACATTTTTCTTTCACTCACAAAACGCTTTAAAGAGAAGAATTTTCTATAAAAGTTTTTCCTTTGAAAGTCTGAAACACTGCCGAAGGCTCCAACTTCTAAGTTAGGTTAAGTTTTAAGCGCCTATCACTTGACAGGTTTTATTTGAAGTAAAACCATTTCAAGCCAAGGCAAGGGTTACGGAAAAAATTACTAGTTCTTAGTTGCAAAGGAGTTTTTTTGTTAGAGTTCTGAAAAGTCGATAAAAGGGTAAAATGTTTCAATCCGCCAATAGCTTGAATTAAAAATATTAAGTTTTTTTTTGCTATGCGTACCCAAACTATCCCTATGACTAAGAGCGGTTCTGAACTGCATCCGATTTGAATCCGAATCTAAGAGCCGAGAGTGCAATACGAATTTGGAATGTTCTAAATTCTGACGGACAGAGGTCGGATCTAGTGCGCAACCCCTGATATAAGTAGTACTATGGCTACTTTGGACCGACATTTCTCGGATTCGGATCGAATGCAGTGCAGAACCGCTCTAAGGCTTTTCTTTTCGTCCGTCCGTCCGTCCGTCTGTCACAGAGCTGTATTTTTTGCACCGTAAGGTAGGCACTTGAAATGTTCACAGCGTGTGTAGTATGGCTGCTATATCAACAAATAATATAAATAACATAAAGTAAAAAAATATTATATTATATCAAGAAACAACTACTTTTTTACTAAATTATTCAGAAAAAAAAGTGTTATATTGTACAGTGGTGCGAAACTCTTCATGTGCGAGTCCAACTCGCACTTGTTTATTTTTCAGATGATTGCATTGTATTTAAATTTATTCCCCAATACCGTAATAAAAAACACACGCAGAAACGCTTTAAGGTAAGAAAGAAAAATAACAAAGTCTATTTAGTTTGAGTACTGTATTGCAGTAGCAAACAAGAACGTGTATTAAAATTAAACGTATGTAGGTATAACGTCTTGTCTAGAACAAGACCCGTAGCCGATATGAAATTTGAATTTTAAAAACAAAGCAGTAAAAATTGCAACTTGATGCAAATCTCAGAACATAAATATTTGTTGCAGCATACGAGGTAGACGTGCAATTTCCTCACAAGAACAATATCCTGCGGGAGTCTTAGAGAACAACTAGTACATTGTAAGCTAGTGAAGGCCGATTATATTATTATATTCATAAAAATTACTTTCTTCCACAGCGGAGTTAGTTATATTCTGTTCTTTAGCAAGGCAATCATTACTTTAGTGACTACAAAACTCATTGCCTACATATATCAAGACTAGGGGTAAAGAATCGTACCAATTGGAAACGTCCATAGATTTCCGCAAAGATCGGTTTTGAGCAATTTGCAACCAACGGCTACGCATAACTTTATCAGATCTTTTATGCATCTTTGCGAAGGCCTAATGCATCGCTTTCTATAAAAAAGAATAGTCCCAAAGATGTCTACCCCTGGTAACACTCAATTTTTGACCATCCAACCCCAATTTACCAGTCAAATCATCACTCGAATCCCGGACCGACACAAAAACACGGCACGCAATCAAATTGACACGAAGTAAACATTGGAACGACTGTAATGATCTGTATGATTGTGTGCTGTCCTTAATGACTCACTACTACCCGGCTCTGTCCGGAATTGCTTCAATGTATTTTAATGGACGCCCGGAATTGCGGTTCAACGGAACCATTTCTTTTTTTGCCGGAAAATTTTGCTTGTTTACCTGTCAGTCCCTGCTGTTAGTCAAATCACTTGATATGAGATTTTACAAAAATCCGGGGTAAGTCAACCAGGCTAACATTATTACGCAATCAACACTAAATATAAGACTGAAGCTCAAGATGATATAATCCTTCAATCACGTCCATTTCTAGAGAAAGCGACGAGATTGAGTTCGGATAAGACGGCCCTAATCCTTACTTAATCCAGCAATGGGAGGAAAAGGATCCACTGTTTTTGTGATACTATTTGGAAAAACAGATTATAAAACTAAGGAATTCAATAATATAACCATAATAGATAGAAATACTAATAATGCTATAAACACTTGTAAATATAATGATCACAAATCTTTAAATGTTTTACAAAAAAATAGGTCTCTAAAGGAAAGAAAGAATCTACCAATCTTTGTCTTTGACGTATTGATTACTAGATATTGAGACAAATTAAGACACAATCATAGAAACAGCCAATACTGTCCATTACGGTAACGCAATGCTTAGAAATGAGACGCGTAACGAATATATTTATCAGAAAGGTCCTAAAGATGGAGATGATCAGTTGGGAACGTGACTCGAAATATATCAAGATATTGTTTAGGCAACCGTCCCACGTAACGATGTTAACAATCTGGTATCTGAGCGAAAAGAGGGTTTGTTTCAAGAGTAGAATACTTATAAACTAGACCCAAACAAGCTGTTGGCTGGGCCTGTTTCCTGTAAGTTGTTGAGATACTTATCAAAAAACATGCTTAAGAGCAAAATTTGCTAAAATTCTCATACTTAAAAATGTAGTCCCAAATTTCCAACATTTCAATTTTCCTCTTTAGGCAAGCTACTTATCAAAATTAAAATTCACGTCCAACGCAGAAATGATGACTGAGATATTTTCCGACCGCGAGGAGCTATTAACTAATTCAAAACTCCCTAAAATCACTGAAAGGAAGTGTAAATTGCACAAAATTACACCTTGTGGTAGAACATGGAACATTGCCCACGTAAACTAAAGAAACGCGAAGGAAGCTTTAAAAGTTAATTAAAGGACATTTATTACGGCTTGCACAGGAAAAGGCGCAGCTATTTTTCACTTTTTAGTACCGTTTGAAACCTCTAACCTCTTCCTTTGGCATTTATTTCGTGTTTCTTGCTTTAAGTTAAATTCGTGGGTGGTTTTTACCTGAAGTGGCATATGTTTGCCAAATTTTGGGTTTACTGTGAATGATATTATCTCCTCCAAACAGAAACATTCAGACCACAAAATATATTTAAGTACTATTCTATAATAATTTTATGAAAAAATGATTATATTTCTCCATCTAATCCACCTATTGATATATGAATCAGTCAAAGCCACAAAGGAAAGCCTAGAGCCAAACTACTTTGGGTCTAAAAAGTATAATTTTTAATGCGGGTCGTATCCGACCCCAGGCATAAAAGGCAGACACTGCGCCATTTATGTCTAAGTCTAGACTTAGTATTTTAAACGAATAATAAGGGCAAAAGTGTCAAAATTTCTGGAATACCTAACAAGTTACAAATGACGGTATTTGTAAGTTTTCGGTTGACCCATTGAAATTCAAGGAATTTAATTTCTTGATTTAATTCAAACTTTGAATTAGATTAAATAAATCCGGAGTTCTAGAGTTGGGAATGGATTGTCTTGGTGCTAAATTGCTAATGGAATAATAGAAAATAATTCAAGTTTTTTTTTTTAATTGGAAGAATTTTGCCTTTTAATTACCCAATAATAATAAAATCATAAATGATAAGCATAAGTCATGCCTGTTTACATTAACATTTGTATGGGAGGAACAACAACAGGACTGAATTTTAGTAGAAAGATACGCTATTCTTATCTCTGAAAAAGTTTAGCTTAAGATAACATAATGGGTAGAAAAGGTGAGAAAATGTAAAAACCATTTTGTGTCCAACAAAATATTGTGTCCACACAAACGATACTTGATTTTGTTGCGACAAACACTGTCTTATTATGCATTCAGCCCGTCGCGCTCCGGTTTTACATTAAATACGACTTCAAATATCAAATTTGACGTTTGCCGAAGTTTCAGTAATGTCAGATCGTAAAATTGGCGACATTTGTATTATTTCTACTTCTTTTTTAAAGGCTTCGTTGTCTAATTCTGATCTCATGTTTACGTTATCTATAAAGTTGATACGAAGATGATATTCTTTTTTTTTTCCTTCATCCCACGGGAACCATTATGGAAATTATTTCTTCTACAATATTCAGGACCAAAATGTATTTCAATCATACATTCTACGAAACCCTCTTCTCCATTTTGTGCTGTAAGAATTTTCCAAGAAGTACTTACAATAACATTGAGTAGCCATAAAATTCCAGAAAAACTAGACAGTACTGCGGACTCACTGGCGGCAGTGACGTGGTCGCCGCGTATTGATCGCTCGTCTAGCCGCACCCTTACGGCCTGTCTAGAACAATGCCAACTTGCAAATTGTGCTCTTTTATCAGGCACGTAAAAAGGGTAAAGTCTGGCTTATCTGCTTTGGTATGCCTGTAGTTCGGGGTTTTTGTGACAACTTAGACGGATTTGTGTTTTTGTCATGCGATGGTAGAACGTAGAAAAAAGTAATTTCACATACTTTTTTGTATCAGAGATATAGGATTTGAAAGACTCTTGGTAAAAATTTTTGGTAATAAGCATGATGTCATACAGAAAGCATACATTCGGTCCACTTATTATGATAATCTTAGCAGAAACGAATAGTTTTCAAAGAAAACGGCCAAGAACCTCACCTGACTACTCAGATAGTCCACCTGTATAACATGAATAGAGCGATCAACATTGGGTGCCCAACATTGGCCATACAACCATAATACTAAACTTGTGTTATTGTTGTGTCAATAAGCGAGGGTGTAACAACACCATTATTATTGCAAGATGGTTCGGAGCCAAACACATTACACCTGCTACGGTACCTGCACGCGGCGGAGAATGCATGCTATTTAATGATTTATAGGTACCCCTTGCAACTTGGGAATTGCACGAAGAAATGGTTGTAGTTATCAGAAAGATGAGTTGCTCTGATGGTGTAATAATATTGCTGATGTTAAAACTCTCTGCCTGCCTAACCTTTTCCCAACTTTGTTGGGGTCGGCTTCCAGTCTAACCGGATGCAGTTGAATACCAGTATTTTATATGAACATATTGTCAATAATGCAGTTAACAAACATTCGAAATTAAAAACAGATTATTGAAACGAAACAATGTAACCAGATTCTGAAAATGCCTTAGTAGCCCAACTTCGAATTTTTAAGACCCCCTTTCAGTCCCTGTTGCAAAAAATAAATTTATTTTTATTCTTTCTTATTTACAAAATAGTTGGGCAAACTTCATCTAAAACTATTCCAAATATCAAGTTGATAGCATTAGTAGTTCTTAAGATATCCAACTGTGACAGACGTACAAACAGACAGACAGACTGAGTCGCACCATAAGGGTAGGGGTTTACCATTTTGGTACGGAACCCTACAAACAAAGTACGAACGCAAAAAGTTCAAATTCAAAAACAGAATTCTATTCGACGAATGTCATAGTCAAGTAGAAACGTTACTGTGAACGTTTAGGCCAGAATTTTGCGAGCCGAATGCCGAATGCCGAATCGCCTGTGTTTGAACAAGTGGCCAGATTGAACGCTTCCCGTCCGACCTAAACCGGTGAGCGGGGTTTCGACGAATAGTTTGACGTTTATCTACGACGCCATTTGCTATTGGTCTCGTGTTGCAAACTAGAGCACAGTTTGTGTTGAAAATGAGTTGATCTAGCTTTCTGGTAAATAGTGGTTTGGGGTTAAGGATTCTGTCTGTCTGCTAGTTCCAGTAAGCTTTTCAGCTAGAACGCGTATTGTCACTGAGTGAAAACGGTTCATAAGCTACCTTGTCATGAAAAATCTATCTAATATAGTAAATCATTTCTTCCTGGATTTTATATACAGCAAATACCGTAATTTCTTTGAAATGGATGCATGCAATACAACTTAAAAACTAGATACGGATCTATAAGAATGAGAAAAAAACCCTTAAAAACCCAATGGTCTATGTTACTCTTCAATAATTTTATTCAACAAACCACGACAGATTGATTCATGACAACTTCAGGTGAAAAAGTTCTTCAAAGAGTTCCTATTGGATTTTAAAGTGTTAAAAAATGTAGGCTGGGCCACATAATGAACGCCAAAATGTAAGACATCCACGAGATTCACCCAGCCATTGCTCTAGGCCCCCTAACATAAGTACTCTTAGTACTTCATTCGTTCGTAAGCAGTATGAATGAGGAAGTAGTTTTTAAAAAGCGCTGCCTTTGTCCAAGTCTGTTTGCAAGTTAACAGTTTATATTGTATCTACAAGCAAGAAGGTACAAGCTACAGACAAGCGTCTCGCGTTCCGTATCCTGTATTTGACAACACACGGTTAATAAATTGTTGAAACGCGGAACACAGAACGCAGAACGCTAGCCCGCAACTTGTTACTAAGGAGGTCGCGCGACTTTTTAACATCCTTTAAATATTGAAAGGATATTTTTTAACGGCCATTAGTAATAAAATGGTCACTAAATACAATGATTGTAATAAAAATAAAAATGTTTATTTCTTCACTTAAGGATATAACTATGTTAGGTTTGGAGTCACCTTTTAAGCAAAGATTTGCTTGTATTAGGTGGTTCCGCTCCTCCAGTTTACAATCATTCTACAGATGTGTGAGAAATAAGCAAAAAGCAAAAAGATTAATTTAAGACTAATTAACACTTTATAATTCTTATATCAGTTAGGGAGCGCACTGGGTATATAATAAATGTTTGTGAGTGTATGTATGTGTGTGTGGGTTCGTTTGTGTGTGTGTTTGTGTAGGTGTTGGGATGTAGTGAGTGATGTGTGTGAGATATGTGGTATGTGTAGCGCGGGGACGTGTGGGTGTGGTGTGTATATGTGTACAAATTATATGTGTTTCTTAGTTATGTGATCTTGTGTAGGATATCTTCCGTTTCTTCGTAACTTTTACTCTTGAGCCATTCAGTAAGTGTTTTTTTGCAGTCGCGGTATGTCATAGAGTAGATGGCACATTGTTCATTGAGAGCGTTATATATGCGGGAAGATTGTTTAATAAATTGCCTTGTAGCAAATTTAGTATTCACTGGACAATCTTCAGCTACTTTATTTTTCCTCCTAGAATGTGTCTTGGAAGTAATGAAGGGAAGAGATTTGTGTTTTTTTAATGCAATCTGCAGAACATAGAGTTTCCTAACTGACAAAAGGTTTGAGGTTGAGTATAAACTTTCTGTAGGGAACCTAATCGGTTTAAAGTACATGACTTTTAGTAAAGCTCTCTGTGCCCTCTCCAGCTACAAAAATTTAGTTTTAGACGCTCCGCCCCAAATTGGCAAACAGTACGTCAGTATAGACTGACCCAGGGAGACATAAATTTGCTGGATAAGATCCTTAGTGGTCACGTGGCGAAGAGATTTGAACGTCCAAATTAATTTCCTAACTCTGTTCATTAATAATTCTAGGTGCATGTGCCACGATAGCCTTTGATCAAGCATAACACCAAGGTATTTAGTACTGGATACTTTATTGATTTTTAAACAAGAGCAGGTGGTGTTAGTGGAGCTGGAGCAGGTATGGATTTTAATCTGCAGATCTTGTGATGGCTGGGTACGGTTAAATATGGAAAAGCAGATGTAATTTGTCTTTGAAATATTCAAGGTTAAAAGGTTCCGATCGAGCCAGGTAGCTATTGTAGACAGACCACGTTCGGCGATGCGACCGACGCTGTCCCATGTTTCTCCCGAGAAAACAATTGCTGTATCGTCAGCATAAGAAAATATGTGAGCACCTTCGATGCTCATGTTACATAGGCTGTTTATATAAATGAGAAACAGCGGCGGCCCGAGCACACTACCTTGTCCTACTCCGTAAGTCACTATTTCTTCGGAACTAGTGAATGGTCCTATTTTAACTACGTACCTGCGCTCACTCAGGTATTCCGTGAAAAGTTTAAGTGGTACTCCTCTTATACCGATGTCTTCTAGCCTATGTAAAAGCGTGGGGACAGAGACTGTGTCGAAGGCTTTTTTGATGTCCAAAAAGACGGCCAGACACTTTTCTCGATTGTCCACTTTGTCAGTGACCATAGAGGTCAGCGCTAGGACTGCGTCTTCTGTAGACTTTCCCTGTCTAAAGCCAAACTGTGAGGGTGAAATTATTTTATGTTTTGTTAAATATGTATTTAATCGTTGGGTTATTAATCTTTCGACAATTTTAGACAGGGACGGGAGGACGAATATCGGCCTATAGTTAGACGGATCACCTCTGTCACCACACTTATGCACAGGTGTTATTACAGCTTGTTTCAGGGCCGCGGGAAAGCATCCTTGTTCAAAACATAGGTTAATAAGGTGTGAAATTATTGGTGAAATAATGAACTTGGCAGATTTTAAAAAACTTACGGGGATTTTGTCCCAGCCAGTAGCACTGTCGGATTTTAGGCTCGAAATTACGGTTGCTACTTCTTCAGCGTCAGAGTTGAGTAGTACAAACGATGAGACCGGCGGGTTTGGAACGTCTGTAGGTATGTTGGGGTCGTTGTTAGCCTGTCTCTCAGGATTATTTATTATTTCGTCAGCAAGATGCCTTCCAACGGTTGAGAAGTATTCATTTACTTTATTCACCGCCTCGAGAGGGGTAGCGGCTGATTCCAGTAATTCTGTGTTTTGTGTCTTAGGTGGTTTACGTTGGGAAATACTGTTTATTGTTTGCCATAGCTTTTTAGAGTTTTTGTGTGTCTTATAAAGCTGTTCGCGATCGTATTTACGTTTTTGTTTCTTAATGGCGCTGTTGCAGTAGTTCCTGTATCTCCTATAATTGATTTTTAGTATCTCATTATGAGGCTCTAGTTTTAACTTTTTTTGCATATTGTTGCGGTTATGTATACAGCGCAACAAGCCTATGGTCATCCAAGGTTTGATTAATCTATTTTTAATGGGGATTTTTATTACAAGTGTACCGGCAGTGAGACATTTTTGTAGTAAAGTTATTAAGTTATTTATTACAATGATTGTGTAAAGCAAGTAATCGTGCTAATCAGTTAGAGTGCTTAAAAGTAAGTTATATTTATTGTCATCCGTTGACCGTCGTCCGTCTGTTACTCGTGGAGTGCTCAAAAATAAGTTATATGTATCGTCATCTGTTACGTAAATAAGTTAGACTTCTGAAATTCATAAAATTCTTTAAATATTTTAAATGAGTTTGAAACCAGACAAGTGTACTCTTAAAAGCTTCATAACTATTTATCATGCAAACTTATAAATATTTTATCGACTCTTTTTTTTTTTTGTATCAAAAGCAATTTTCTAAGGAAACTTCTATATCCAGTTATTATATTTTTATATGAGAAACAAGGCAAAAATAAACGGTCGCTTTTAAAGTTCTAAACGCTTTCTTAGCCACATCTTTAAGAGTTTTGATATACATCTGTGAAACTCGATATATTTTCCGCAAAATGGCGAACTTTATAATCTTCCAAACAGCACAATCTACAAGTTTATTAATCGAGTGCTTGAGGAACTTAATTCGGTTTTGCTGATAAAAGTTCTCGGAAAATTACTTTAGATCTTGTTTTATATTTTGTTTAAGAAAACGAAGACTTACTGCGTACTTCCAATTAACTATAAGCATATCCTTGTAAGTAAGCAAATTAGTATAATACATAATTTAGAATTCAATAAAATGGAAAATTAACATTTTTTCAGCGTTTCGTGTCTTACAGACGCTCATCAAGATATTGATAGTATGTAGCAGTCCTAGTCAAACAAATATAATATATAGATTGTAGTTGCTCTAAATGAAACCTGAAATTACTCATTCAGACATGAATATAATGAATGATGATGAATAAATGATTATGAAGATGAATAAAATGAATAAAAATTGATCGTGTTCATACGAGGGCTGCCTTTTAAGTTGTGTCGTTTGAAATAAGTATAGACGATCTAATAGATTATTACCATTTATTGTTTTTCAAAGAATTCTCCGCGATACTTAAAACACTTTTGCATGCGTTCAAACCAGTTTTTAAAACACTTATTCCACTCCAAAGTGGGGGTAGTCAAAATGGCCGATTTGTATGCGTCAACAGCTTCTTTGGGTGAGCTGAAACGTTGACCACGAAAACTGCTTATTTTGGGTAACGTAAAAAAATCGTTAGGGCTCAAGTTAGGGCTGTAAGGCGGGTGATCTAAAATTTCGACATTTTGGGTGCTCAAAGAAATCTTTGTATCGCGGGCGGTGTGCGAACTTGCATTGTCATGGTGCAGTATCATACGACGTCTTGAGTTGTTTTTTCGAAAGTCTGTGATGACTTGTGGCAAACAAACAGTGGCGAACCAGTCAGCGTTAACCGTTTTGCGATCTTCTAGTACAATAGTGGCGACGTGACCACCCTTTGCCACAAACGAGGCAACCATTTTTTTTAAGTGCTCCGTGAGCGTATGACTTTGGTCGGTTTTGGCTCATCTTGGAAGACCCAGACTGCTGCTTGCAATCTGGGTCGTAAGCATATATCCAAGACTCGTCACCACTAACCATATCATAAACCTGTTTTGACTCTCCTCGGTTGAATCGCTGCAGAGTTTTGCGACAACATCTAACACGGGCTGCTTTTTAGTCGTCGCTAAGCAAACGTGGTATCCAACGAGAAATCTAATTTCTTACGCTGAGATCTTCGTGCAAGATTTTTTGAATAGTAGTCCCTGAAATGCCCACGGCTGCCTCTATTTCACGGTATATCACATGACGATCTTCGACGATTAGCTGCCGCACGGCGTCAATATTCTCTTGCGTCATGGCGGTTTTTGGACGACCTTCACCTGGCTTGTCACTGAAGCTAGAGTGCCCACGTTGAAATTCTAAATACCAGCGTTCTACAGTCCTAAGACATGGTGCTGCATCACTAAACACAGAAGTGATCTCCTCAAACACTGAAGTCACGTTAATCCCCTTTGAAAGTTGTAGAAAATTATCGCACGCATATTTTCCTTTGATATTTCCATTTTTACAACCGACTTATCACCTTTGAATAGACGCTACAATAAAACTATTCGACCTATCAAAAAACATTCTTTTGTTTTCGAATTCTAAATTCAAAAAGATGAAAACCCATATGTCTTTTTTTTTTAATAATTGCGGGAGGTTTGCAAGCGACACGACTTAAAAGGCAGCCTTCGTACTAAACACTATAGCCCCTTTAAAAATAAGGCAGATAGTTAAAATAGTGTGAATTGTTCAGAATAGTATGAAAAAATGCAAAGAATAGATACACAAACACCCCTTTATTCATAAACGTTGCTTAAAGTTATGTAGCGATTAGCGACTGCTCAACCATACATTTTTAACGTTTAAACGTAACTTTAATCATCGTTTATAAATAAACCTCTAAGTCAAATTAAAAAAAATACTAAAATATAAATAAATAAGTAAATAAATAAATAATTATCCATAAACACTTAAGAGTCTATACCTAAACATATTGTTTGTGTCTCTTTGTTTTGTAAAGTCGCTTTTCGTGTCTATCTGCGTAACCCTCGTTGTTCTTAGAAACTGAGCAACGGATTTTGATTCAGATTTCAACATTATTTGGAGAAGTTATTCCGAAAAGTTTACGTGTATAATAAATACATTGATATTAAACTAATATATGGTAAAGTAATCTCAATGTTTTGACAAGTTGTAAAAACCGTACTAGCAGGGGGCGGGTCGCTAGCACGAAATAAGACTTTAAATAAATATGTAGTGTGCTCGTCTCGAAGTTCTTCTTACAGTATCGTTAAAACGTCCAAACTTAACTCTTATTTACGGCCTATTCACTAAAAAGTTTGGTATATAAGATAAGAGGAAAGCTCTCCAGAGATGCTTATGACTTTGGCCTCAATAAAAATCTGACCGTTTTATTTTATTCTCCGAAAACGAGAAAGAGTGATAATCTTTGTGATTGTTGCAGATAATCTTGAGTTAAAAGTGAGAGTAATAGTAGTATTTTGTTTAAGTATCTTATTATTTGTTATTCCTCATTATCAGCTCTAGCCATAATCTAGCCATGATTAAATTATAATGGGTGAAAACGCCGTCATATTTTAGTAATTTAATAGTTTCAGTTAAGTTAGGATATGATATTGCTATTTTTACTAATTAATTTTATGTATAAGTTGTTGTTTATCTACATACTCGTATAATTTTATTTTTTTATTAATTCTACGGAATGCTTTCTTGGTTGTCAACATTTTTCCAAGGTTTGATGGATGAAACCTATCTTAACATTAATGCATATGAAATCCAGCTTTAAAACCCATAAGTCCCATATTAGCCTCAAACGTCCGTAATTTTCAGCATTGCCGACATTGTAGTTTCAAATCAAAAGGATGTTTTATTGGAAGACTTCACGCTTGGCGTTAATAAGATTACAATTTAAACCTCTACAAGATACTGTCAAAACTATCACCCATAATTATTTCCCGAGGGACAGCCACTTACACAAATTAAACCTGCCTTAAAGCGACATTTTCGCGAAAACTTGAAATATCACGGATGTAATTAGATCAAGTAGCACTTCTGTCTCTGACAACATGCGCTTATGAAATGTTGGCGTTTGACACACGCTGGGAGAATATGGCGGTTGGCATAAGATAATAGAGATAATAATACCTACTGGTAGAAAGAAGGGCTCGTTAAGGAGATAATAAGAAGGACTTGACTATAATTAATCTTAAAGTTAGTATACAAGTCTACAAGTTAGTATCGACTGTTGAAGATAGTAGCTTTTTAATCTAATGATAAACTAAAGCCGGTGAAGTAAAACCCAACCAATATTGTACATAGTTTCAAAGAATTTCAATAATGTACCGTGACATCAAGTTATTGGGTTTCAATAACGTTAACCTTTTTAGCTGTATTTATAAAACCTGAAATAATAATAATATTCTACATAATAATATTCTATAACTTTCACACAACGCCATCTAGTCCTACTCTAAGCAGAGCTTGTGCTATGAGTACTAGACAACTGATAAACATACATATATATTTCTAAATACATACATAATATTATAGATAAATTACACCCAGACAAAGAACAAATGATCGTGCTCATCACACAAACATTTGTCCTAGGTGGGAATCGAACCCACGACCTTGCGCATAGCAGTCAGGGCCACTGACCACTAGACCAACAGGCCTGTCAAAAAAGAAATGGCTGCTTTTCATCTTTAACGAGATTGATTTCTTACAAAAGGTACCAAATGGCTTCTACAAAGGAACGTGTGATTTCATATTATAACATTTTAATTACAGTCTGCTAAACGCAGGTATTTTGAGACTAATTAACTTTGCATATAGTTTAGGTAACATTAACATAAAGTTAAAATACGAAGTAAAAAAAAAACATATTTGACTATATACTTTGTGTACAAATAAAATTATGATTTTTTGCTGGAATGGTGAAGCTAGTAGCAAGTTCTTACGCTATTCATCTCTACTCAACCTGTCATGACTGCCTTGATTTCTGAGATAATCAGATGAGATAATAACCAAACGCAGGGAGTAACCATGGTTGATGGAACTATTTCTTCCGCTTACTTAATACCACCATTTTTTACATATGTGGCATATCGCAGGTCTGGTTGTCGTTTGCTTAACCTGGCTTGCCTGTGGGCGCCTCAACAAATTAAGGCTTCCATTCAGGGCTTAAAAAACTTAAAAACTAAGCGACTACATGCAAAGGGCATCCCCTGTGGGGTACGGACCTCGGCTTAGGGCGCCGCTGGGGGAGGGTAGTAAAAGATTGACTGGATCAGATTGAAATACTAGGTACTCATTAGAAAACCTGTTATTAATTAATAACAACCCGCCCCTGCTTCAAATGGGTTCTACTGATTTGTTGAGATTTGTCTAAGTTAAATATTAAGAGTAGTACGAGTATTATACAAAAATGCGCATTCCTCGTTGAACTTGAATACCAACTTCGTTGGTTGGTATAAATAACAATTAATTGATAAAGGTAGTCTGTTTTCTCTTCTACAATAATAATAAAGCGATTTTTTTTATTATTTATCTATTTATTTAGCAATAATCGTTCTCCTGATGCATGTTTAGGCAAAAAGTCATGGAGAGTTGATTTGAGAGCTCAATTTGCAGATTTTGTTGAATATAAACCATCAAAACAATTTTTCACATATTAAAAATATCATTTGATATTTGTAATATGAGAAAAATTGTACTTTTATAAAAATATCATACATTTTTGTTATATGCCTTATAAATAAAGAAAAAACGACTGGTCCTAATTCAATTTTCTACTGGAAACAATTCTGAATATTTTCAAACTTCTACATAATTTTCACGTAGTATTTATACCAAATTAGTCTCTAATAATTGCTTAAACAATCATCATCTGCCTAGCCTTTTCCCAACTATGTTTGAGGTCGGCTTCCAGTCTAACCGGATGCAGCTGAATACCAGTGTTTTTAATTGCTTTAACAATACCTATCAAAAAAAAAAAATTGATACGTTGATTTTTTCATAAATAAAATAAAAGTACTAAATAATCTATTTCACTGCGCCGGCGATTCGCGCTCGCCCTGGCTGGAGGCCTTAATTTATTGAGGCATCCACAGGCACGCCCGGTTAAGCAGACGACAACCTCATAGGTTGAACTTCAAGACGCCATTTATAAAAAAAAAGATGCGCGCTCAGTACCGAATTGTAAGAGGGTCTTAATGTATTGAACAAATAAACCTTCCGAAATAAATTCTCTAAATGATGGAAAATATATTGTGAAAAAAAGAACTAAAAAAAAAACAAATCAAAATATAAAAAAGATCAAAATTAACAGAAAGTGCGCTTCTGTTAATTTTGATCTTTTTTTATTTTGATTTGTTTTATGAGACGCTAACAAGTTTAACTTAGACCAAACCAGTCTTTGACCCAAAGTGGGACGTCAGAAGAAAGTCTTAGTGTTTGCACGACCTGAATACCTAGATCCAGGGCCTCAAATGAGGCTTTGAGTGTTCCAGCTGAAAGCGACGGGAATTAAGATGGATGAGAACATCTTCCTAGTAACGCGTAATTGTGGAGAGAAATTCGCAAGAAACGTCGGACTATATTTTTCAAAGTAATTATAATTTATTGCTGTTTGTCGTGTCTTGTTTTGGCGAGGAAGTGAGGTTAAGGCCAGGTGGAAGAATTTTGGGAAGAAAAGTAATATTAATGATGTTAGGAAAAAATAAAGAGAGGCAATTTTCTCACGAAAAGAAGACATCTTTAGGCTCCTGTACCATGTTATTATGATTGACTGGCAAGAGGCAATCCATCACTTTGGATATAGTTCAGACAAATTATATTTTTAGCGTAACCTTTTCAGGATTATTCTTTTGCTGCTATTTTTCTATGTTAACATGATTAATTAAAGTAAAATATTTTTAAACTCACAAGAAAGATCCAACAAAATTGTGCCCGGAAATCTATTCTTTCAAAGCGCGAAAAGCCAGGCAATTCTGCACCTAATGTGAGGGTGAATATAAAAAGGTTTGCACTCCTCAACATGATACATTATGGACGTCGTTTTGATGATGAATGGCTTTTATCACGGGAAGGGTCAGCTTTAAAAATGTTTGTTAAATCTCATGTTCTATAATTAGGGTAACCCTAACTCGGGGAATTTATTTAAGCATATAATTTAAAAAACACCAACTCTTAATTACAAGTTACAAACTAAAACTAACATATACATATATAAAAAAAATTAAAGAAAAAGCCAGGAGCTCATTGCGTATCAAAAAATTCGTCCGCATCGCTGACAATGTGGTAAGTCCCCAAAAGGCTGGCAGCATTATCACGATGGATGATTATGCTGATTCTTTGGGCTAAAAATAGGCCAGCCCTCTGGTCACTTGAAGAGTCAAAACTCAAAAGTCACGGGCTTTATTTTGTATGTTTAGAAGTAAACATTAAAACTGGAGCTAAAATGAAGCTGAAAGATGATCTTGATGATTGTTTTAACACCAAAAAACTTATGAATAAGCATGTTTTTGAAATTCTCAATGTTGCTAGCAAGAACTGTTTTAACGTTATTGGGAAAAACAATCCATAAAAAAAGCACCTCAAAAAGGAAGACGCGAAAGTTGGATAAGAAGAGAAACATACCCACATCAGTCAACACTGATCCTATGGCAGATATGAAAATGAGGCGGTTCAAATATCCTCATAGTCCTGGTCGGTCTATTCAAATATGTTTTGATGGACAGGCCACTTAACCGCAAGAAGAATGGACAAACCTATCCTTATAAGATTGAAGTTATGATAGGGAATCAAAAAATAATATGTTAGGGGTATCAATGTTACAATAGCAAATACGTTACTTAGTACAAAAGTTTGGTTATAAATGTATTGAATTTTAAGAATTGTTTGCTTTTCTCCATTTTCCCAAGCATAAGAAGGTGCTTTTATAAGCTAATATATCAGGGCATTGGATTTAATCATCATCATAATAAGTATCAGTTCATGAACCTCCTATATCAGACATCATTTCGGCAGTACTCGGCAGTACCTAGCACCTTTCGGTCCATTGCAAACTGCAAAATAACTAGCATAACCCCTTCACAAAAAAAGAAGAACCCACATAAAATATATTTTCCTTCCCAATCCGTAAATTAGTTAACTAAATAATAAAGTGTTAGAACACATCGTCGCATAGCGCTTCGTCACCAGCTAATTGGCTCCTCGCACAATGTAATTTTAAACCGTTTTATGCGAGTATGCAAATTATAATTTAACTTTAACGTTGTCAAGGGAAAGTTTTGTAACGTATAGCGATGTATAGCTCGTGGCGTTGAATTCAAGATGGCCGTGTAATACATACGGGATATGAAGCCCCTGTTAGTGCCTAATTTATTAAGTGTGCACTTTTTTGTGTATGACGCCATTTATATGTTTTACACGTCGTGAATCTTTTGCCTTTTGTTGATCATTTTCTGGCTCTGAAAATATTGTTCCTACTCTATGGTTTTTGTGTATGACTGCGGTAAGAGCAGCTTATCACTTATTATATGCACAAAAACATACTCATAATTACTCAGCATTCATTTATAACACTTTCTTATTTGAAGAAATTTATCAAGTCGTTAAAATTATAACCGAAGGAAAAGAAGACTATATCTATAACACTATTCATGATGTAGGAATCAGTGCCGATTATGATTATAGATGTGGCTTTAAAAGGGTATTAAGTACCTGCATTGAGAAATGTCTGGCCATCCAAATTGAATCAGCTTAGAATCACAAGAATAAACACGTATACAAAAATAATCCTTCAATGTCTAGCGAAGCAAAAGTTTTCTATTTGTATAGGTATCATATTATTTCTTTCATACTCCTTCGGGAGCTTTAAGGAGGTTTAGTTTCTAATCCCATTTGAATAAATACACGTGGTATGGTGGGGTAGCATTCTATACCTAAAAAATCTACCAAGAAAATATCCCGAATTTAGAATGTTAGACTGAGTTTGATTAAGTTGCTTTGAAAGCCAAAGAAACTTAATCAAACTCACCCCCCTTTTAAAACTAACCCCATTTTTATGAAGTTAGCAGAAACGGGGCAATAAAATTAACCGGTTGACTGCCACAGTTACAGAAACAATTAAAAAGCCATTGTGTCTCACGTGGATCCACAGGGTTAAAGGTTAGGCATGAATAAATATGTTAGGGAATGAAAATACCTTAAAACAACCTTAGCCCAAAAACTGCTATCAGAATTTGGTTCTCTGAATTTATTCCTACAGCTTCTGTCATGTGAATACCCTACCCTACCATACAGTTCTATACCCTACCCTATCATACAGTTCTATTTCTCGTTTCCCATTCAATAAATTTTAACATGTGCTTTTTCTTCAAAAAATATTCCCACTTCATCTTCAACACATAAATCTTCAAATTCAGCATTTCTATAGTCACCTCTAAGGCAGTGACCATCGTCAATTCTCCTACAACCATTTATCTTTCACAATCATTTGTCTAGTTCTTGACAATCGGATCCAATCGGCCATAATTCACGACCGCACGTCTCTGGAGTAAGCTGAGTAATTGAAACCAGGGACTTTATAGATATTGTATAGGAGAACTATTTCTCAAGAAGTGGTTCGTTAACCGATAATAGAGAACTGGAGGAAATGGATTAGGTCGTGGAAACTGTGTAGGATGTATGGAATAGGGGTAATAAAAGTGTTGTATGGTGTATATATTGTGGATTAGAAGCAAATAGATATAGAAAGAAATGTGCTGCTTTATAATAATACGTAATCAGTTATAGGAATTTCTAAAGCAAAGTTTTAGATAAGATAAAAACGCTACAAGAAATCTTGAGAGAAATGAAGAGGCCATGTCTGACGCAGTATCAAGAAAGTATGTTCCTTTCAAATAAAAGAGAATCATCAGATAGGCAATAATTCTGTTTTTATTAAATTTATATTATTCTGTATTGAGTTTTAGTCAAATATTTTAACCACATGAAAACTCGTACAGGTGATCACAGGTTAAGCTAGGTTGCCGAGGTCCAGCCGGGGGTTGCGGAAGTATCGTTCGTTCCCGCGACCCCCGGCGTAGGTGAGAGAGGGAACACCAGGGTGGTTTTTAGTCAGTAAGAGTCTGACAGACCCCGCCGCCCGCCCCAGGGCGGCGGACATCCATGAGGATTTTCCACCCCGAAACAAAAAAAAAAAAAAAAGGTTGCCGAGGTCGGTCCGGGTCCAAAATGTGTAAATTGTAAAAAATATGTTAACGGTTGCGTTACAAATATCACAATGTGGAATGGATTGATTCGCGCAACGTATAATAGTAAACTTTTTGTCCTTACTAACTGTAATGTCAATCGACGTGTGGATAATTATGTATAATGTCACTATTTTGTGGAAGACATAAGAGTCGAGAAGCAATGACGAAATCACCATTACTGCGACTAACATCCGAGAATCGATATTGAAAATTCTAGACCATCCCCTGAGAATTCTAAGTTATACTAATATATTCAAAACCGTACAATATCTGCTGCAAACACACCTCTATTTCATCACAACAACCATGCCTTAATCCTTTGTGACAAGTGAGCCGAGCCCGTTACGTAAACCAAACAATACACTAATTCCTTCAGTATAATTCTCTTTAGTCAATACTCCACTAACCTACTTCAAACGCGTTGGTCTATTAGCATTTCAGTACTGTTACTAAAGACAAGCTCAACTGTTTACAGGAGTCCAAAATCTGCGATTCAAATATTGTCTTAAGAATATAATAATTAATCTTACTAAGCTTAAAGACAAAAGCAGTGAAGACGCCTTGAAATACGTTTATTCAATTAATGAATACTTATTTAAAGAGATCGTTTGCTTCAAGACCGTTCTTAGCAGCAATTTAACACTTGGAGATGAAATGGTGGAAATTATTAAGCACAACGTCTTGAAAGGCGAAGAAAGAGAACAAGAGAAAATTATTTTTTTGGTTACTGCGAAGATTAATGCTGAGACGTATAGAAAGGAGGCTCCCTTCTGCAAAATATGAACGCTGGTAAAAAATACGAATGATCCTATTATTTATGTCGAGTTCATTTTCCTTGGTAAGGAAATAATTATATGCTTCATTGATTATGCTGACATTGACATTAGAAGCTTTGAGATTTCATATGATAAGGAATTTTTGTTCAAGCAATATTTCCTCTATTAATTGAACTACTTTATGAATCTTAGTTACGCCCCATAGTGCAAGTTTAGACTGGCACCGTCAAATCTTGAATGGCAATAATTGAACGTGCTTTATGACATGCGATTATCGCTCTTGAACGTCCCAGAAGCTTGCAACGTCTAAATGGGGCTTTACTTTTTATGTAACGAAAATTCGATAATCTTCAACAGTGTAAGGATACTATAACCCATTCCCCCTTGAATTGTGTGAGTTGTTAATCGCTCTGTCACCCATTCTTTATTCTCCACTATAAAACTAAGTCAATATCCAAAAAACAAATCGGAATCGTCGCTAGCCATGACCTTCTTATGTCAGATAACGAACAATGAGGATCGAACTGTCTAATATCACTTGATTTATGTCTGAACCCTCCACTTCTATTCGGAAATCAAATGTCGATGGGCAAATTTATAGGATTTACTAACAAAAAATCTGAATGAAACGAAGGCTGTTAGAGTTAAAAAATAAAATAAAATAAAACTGCTAGCGGAGACAAAAAAGAACAAAGAACTTTAAAGGCAGTATTTTCCATTCTACACTTTGACGGTAATTACAATGCTCCTTGAAAAACAATATTGTGTTAAATAAATTACCATAATACTAGAAGCATTTAAGAACTTTGAAATAATGGTACACTATGCATTGTCACTAACCACGACACAGAAATATCAATTACTTCATAAAAAATCAGTATTTCATTTTTACTTTAGCTAATATTTCATTACTTATTCCCCACCGCGCCCACGTCACAAACTTACAGCCTCTTCAAAACAAAGTACAGACGGAGCCCCTCTACCTCTCCACGTATGTAGGTATCTATGTACAGACCGTAATAAAGTTATCAAGTTACTCGTGGAGAAGCTTCCCTTTCCCTCAACTTCAAGCTTCCAGATATCAGAAACTAGATCCGCCAAAAGTGCTCTACTTGAGTATGTGAGTACATATCTAAGTATATAAGAGAGCTATGTGATATGGGCGATCACTCAAAGAACTCTCTCTTTATTGGGCAAAGTTTGATCTCGTCTGTCTTAACGTAAACTGACAGAACATAATTATTTTGTCGATACCGATACCAAGAAGTCGACTGACGACTTAAATAATAAATACCGTTCGAAGTTCTGCGGACTTAGACATGTGACGGACGTCCTTTAAGCTTTTAATATAAACATAGTTAACTGTTTGTTCTTGTATCGAATGGCCGAAATGTATGGTTCTTTTACCGAAAAGAACTAACTTATTTTATATTGGAAAAGTTTTAAATACGACCTTTGTTTTATCTAGTAGTTTGATAGTCGATACGGACTAAAAATAAATAAATTTTCTCAACGTTCACTGAAGTAGAAGAGTAAATAACCAATACCTACCATAATTCTACAAAAGAGAAATGAGTTTGAATAGATCCGCATACAGCACAAATAATAAATAAATTGCACTATAACATAACATAACCCACGTCAACGACAAACTGCGCCGCAATAACAATATCATCCAAATAAATCAACCGTGCCCACAATTTCTATCACCAAAATATTTTCTCGCAATAAATATAGCCGGAACGCTTTCAGTTAGCTAGCTGGGGCATTCTCGGGGCCCTGAAATGTTCGCGTAATACTCTACAAATGAAGAAATCGAAGTAAAAAGCATTACATAGGTACTTGACGGTATCCGAGAGACTGCCCCGAGGCCGGACGATGGAATTGCGCGCAATTCCGACGGCATTCACCCAAAAGATTATTACGGTTTCAATTTGTGTAATGTAATACATTTTTGGGCTCCGACATGATAGATGATTGCGTAAAAGTAACGCTTTTTACGTCTAAGTAAGATTTCGTGTTGGGATTTTTTGAATTTTTCAGAATAATGTGTCGGCAGGCCGTGTACAATACATTGATGCGAGTATATTGTGAGCGTGCGTGTGTTGTTGGCGCAAAAAATGATGGCGTTCAAATTATGCTTTGCGTAACCTTCGTAATATCAATTTTGAGCTTCATTGTAAGTCTACGATGTTTTTATCAGTTTGTTGTGTAACGTTGTTTATGTATTTTCTTCCATACTTTTCTTTTCATAATTTTAAGCGTTAATGTTTCATTTTTAGGGTTCCGTACCTCAAAAGGATAAACGGAACCCTTACAAGATCACTTCGTTTTCCATCTGTCTGTCCGTTTGTCAAAATACTTATTCTCAGGAATGCATGGAGTTATCAAGTTGAAATTATATATCAAATACAACAAGGACAAATGCTGCAGTGAAAAAATCAAACTTCCAAGTCAACGCAATCAAAAGACGGCGTTTATGTTCCGTTTATGCCGCATATTTTGACACTCGGAAGGGAATTAAAACCTATAGAGTACTTCCCGTTGACCTAGAATAATGAAATTTGACAAGAAGCAATGTCTTGTAGCACAAGTAAAGGAAAAAATCCGAAAACCATAAATTTGTAGTTACATACATACAAATGTATACGGAACCCTCGGTTCGCGAGTCTGACTCGCTCTTGGCTTGTTTTTTTGTTTTACGGAGCCTTATCTTTTACTTATACACAAAACATTTTTTTCATTTCAAGACTTCCTGAGATTAGCGCGTTCAACCAAACAAACAAACAAAACAATAAACTCTTCAGCTTCGTAGTATTAAAATAGTATACAACGTGTAACGTTAAATGCGCAAAACCTCAGACACCCCAACTGATTTTTAATTCAATTGACCTATTTCGGAGAGAAAATAAGTCATTAAAAATTTTTTAAAGGTTTTATGTGCTGTTTTAGTTTTACGGGCCATTCTTATCGTTTCTTGCGTCTGCGACGACGCTTTATCGAGGGAGGAGTCGTCACCGGGCCGCTGCGCCGACATTGGCTTGCTTGACCTATTAATAAATAGACATGGCAACGTTTTTAATGAAGATTTTTTGAAGAATGTGACCTATATTAAAAAAGTGGTTCAATTAATTCTGCTCGTTATTCCGATCAAACTGTTTTCAGGTTTTGCGCATTTAATTTTACACGTTGCAGATAACAAGATCTATACTATTTTAATAATTATGTTTATTGTTATTCCACTAGGAAAATAAAAAAGAACCACAACTTCTATACTTCTAGACAGTACTACAATCTAAGGTATCCTTTACATCAACTTGTACCATAAACTAGCAGCGAACCATGAACAATACAGCTATTATTAATTTAAGCTCTCGTTACCTATTGTACGTAAACGTTCTATGGAAAACTGTTCAGAATTCAGTTCACTATGTGAATTGCTTATGTGGCTGCAAAGTTATTACCTACAGGGCCTCTTGTGTTCGTTGAAAATTTTAGTCAAGTCCTACCTCGCAGTTGACGGGAATTCAATGGAGCGGCGACAGGTTTGAAACTTTCAGATTTATGAAAACAAAATTGTATTAAAAATTTTCAAAGCAAATTTTCGTTGTTTACTTTTACGCTGTGATTTATTTTCGTTTGGTTTTGTATATATTTTGTTTTTTGTTCTTAGCTTTTTAACTTTCATGAAAGTACTCTTGCTTGATTTGTAAAATATTCAACAGAATTTCCTATTAACATTTCACAATTTTCTTCATGACATTGTCATACCCACTCAAATTCCAATTGAAAACTTTGAATTCAACGAACTTTAGAACCAACAATGATTATGATTACCACGTTAATTAAATATTTTGACTCCAAACGATTTCAGATCTATTCATAAACCAATCTTAAAATAAACATCGCCAATTATATTTCAGTATTCACTTGAAAGTATTCTCGTTTTGCCTACAGTACCTATGAAGCTCTTGAAAATGTCTCGAATATCGTACAGACGGGAGTGGAGACCCCGTAAAACTCTTCTGAATTATTGCTAGAGTTTTCCTGAGAGCTGCCGTGACTGCCTACCATTACGCTAATAAGGTTGTTATAATAATGCCTTGAGGAGAATTATGATGGCTAAACAACTTGCGAGTAATGTTGCGAGTTGTGTTGTCGTGGGTAATGGGAAATATATCGTGGGGTGGGATGTTTTGGTTGGTGGCTATTTTGGCAATGGATTATTGTTATGTTAATATTAACAGCTTTTCATAATATGTAATATGATTTACCTATATTAGACATGGCAGCGTTCATTGTTGAAGTTTTTTTTTATAATACAGTTGTGTCTGTATATGTATTCTTGTAGCTAGTTACTATTTGTTTTAATTATATACAAGAATAAGACTTTTATAAACAAGTTTTTTTTTTCCTTATTTACCTTTACCAGCTACAAAAGTAGTTGTTGATATTTTTATTTGCTTACCGAAACTTGGCGTGTACTACATAGTTGTATGCAAAAATCTACGAGGAATAAAATTCCATTGTTTGCCTGGCCTATACTGGAGACACACGCCACTGCTCAAGCCACATATACAGCCATAATTTATTATTTATTTACTTGTTCTCCCTTGTAATGTAAAGAAAACGTGTCTTGACAATTGACAATCATTTTATTTGATTTAGGTAGGTTAGTCCGCCATTATTTTCAGGCTAAAGAAAAACACAAAGATTATTCTATAGAATCAAGTCCATATATGGAAAACCTGGCAATCTTGGCTGAAGATAAGAAGGGAAAATGATACTTTATCTTGCCACACTTATTTTCATCCTTCACTTCCTGTTAAGCGTATAGGCTGGATTTGATTGTTTCCATAAAAGTTATAATAACATTCGAAGAAGTTTTGATGCTAAAGATTGTGTTTGTTTTTCAGAGCTTCGTTCACTGGCTAGTTTCACTGAACGAATTCTAAGTTATGGAAATATTGACACAGAACCGACCTAGTATCAAGAGAAATGAAGTCTTGGCAAACAATACTACCATAAAGAACTCAATTTTTACACTGCAGTAGAAGCTTACATATATCTTACGAGAAGGTTACGTAATGTTTTCGATAATTCCTTCTTCAACTTGAAGACCCTTGAAAATCAAAGGAGGCACTTACCGTGTTATAAAATTGCAGCTCATTCTTAAGATAACAATGGTTGCTATAAATCACGATGAGTATTACCTGCAACAAAGATCAACCTCGTAAATAACATGACATTTACAGTACACGTAAATAGGTGAGCAGGGGGAAAGGCTGTATGTGCTCATAAATAAATTATAGATGGTAGGGAAAGATTGCTGAAAAAGATGTAGAAAATATTTATTAACGTCGAAAAGGAAAACATAGACGTTGAAGATTTATTTAGTACCTATAAGTCAAGAGAGTCTTCTAAAAGTAATTACAGGGAATAGTCCCCGTATTTCACCGTGCTAATTTGGAAGTCAAGTTCGTCGTCTGAGTCTATTTAAATGGCAATTAGGAACGTCTGCTTTCTCTTTTCTCGAGATATTTGCTGCAATTCCTGCTATGAAACAAATATTTGTTCATTTGACTCTGGATGCTCGTGTGAGTGATTCGTTTAGTGTGTTATTTTGTCACTATCTATTACGGATAAAGGTTATTCTGTATAAAAATGTATGTAACTTATGAAGAATGTAAAATAATCGTATATTATATCTTGATCTTATTAGGTCCAGGCACCAGTGGTGGAGAGATGACCTGGACGCGGGCTGGTTTAAGGTGGCGCGGGCAAAGAGTTCCTGGATGGACTCTGGGGAGGCCCTTTTTTTGCCTATATTGTTCCATTGCTGGGTGCAGTGGAACAGAATAGGCAAAAAAAAAACAACTATATCTGCATGTTTCCTTATAAGCGGCACATGGACGGATTCTGTTTAATTTCTATGCCTAATTTAACATAGTGTAGGTATATAGCCTATGTTTACAAAAGAAATGGTTTGGAATGTGTCTTTGTATTTTGAAATGACATTTTTGATTAACTATAAAAATTTACGTTCCATAAATTCGTAGTTTTATGTTGTTAGCCCGAAACGAAAAAAAAAAACGAACTTAGTTCGGAAGACTTTGGTAGGTGTAGTAGTTTAATGAGGAAGCACTCTGCTCGCATTTGTCACCGCTACATATTTGTGGCATGACTACGCCTACAATTACCTTATTGCCGCTGTAAAATAGCCACTCTCCTTAATTGCAAGGTGAGATTAATGATGCCATGACAGTTCGGATCATAAAAATTGGTACCAGTTGCATTTTAGACCCTTCGTAAAATATGTACTAATGTTTATATGTAGAACATATGCTAAAAAAATTCTTCTAAATGTGATTTCATAAATGTCATCCTGGTTTTTAAAATGACTAAGCAAGAGTGTGTTTGAGAAAGAGTAACTCAAATAAGTATAAACAGGCAAGGAATCTTGATCAGCTAGATCAAGATGATCAGCGAGATATTTTTACTATCTCATATATTAATCCAGTTAATTTTAGTTCTTTCCTATTAATTTTCGATTTCATTTTAATGCTTAGCATCATTTTAATAGCCTTTAATATTCGCACTGCTGGGACACAGGCCTCCCGGTGAGAATGAGTGGGCCGTAATCCAACACGCGAGCCCAGTGCGGGTTTAATATTAGTTTTTATCTAATCCAATCGGAAATAAGAAGGAAGAAATGGAGGAAGTCGTTCGCCCAGGAGTGGGAATAACAAGCCAGAATGATAACATTGAAAAAAAAATATATATATCCATCGCGACACAAGTAACTTTTGAACTGCCACAATACCCAGCTATTACTTAATGTCAACAAGATACACACCCATACGCTACATTACAAAATTTCCATTATTCTTCGTCCAAAGGGGCTATAAGCTTACTAATTAATAAAATAAAACCCAACCAGGCTGAAAAAGGGTCAAAAATTTGAATATCTAGTTAAAATTTAGGTCTAATATCGTTCCAGAGACTAACAACGAACATAAAGGCCTCGAAAACATGAAGATAGGCACACATTACCTACGGCGTCTATTTTATGTGAAAATACGTAAATACATTCATAATTAATGGTTAAAGTGTTATCACGTACGATGAGTGTGGAAGATAAATTAATGCTCTTAGAATGGAAATTATTTTCCTTCGTAATAATATATTTGGTTTAGTTTCTAGAGAGTTTTTTGATGCGTTAATTCAAATGCAGGTTCTAGTAATTCAACGCAACACAAGCTCAAAACACAGCTTTCAAGCCAAGGATTGTTTTTTTAATTTTAATCTCAGTACTTATATACCTACCTTTCGAAACGCACATTAACCATTTACAACTAGCTATTTCAATATAATATTTTTGTGGTATTCGTAGTTCAGAAGCTAAATCATAATCGTCAAAATAATATGTAGACTGACACATAAATACGTACTATATAAATTCACCAACTCGTCTATCACTACCATTCGTCGTCAATAAAGCCAATAAAACAATACATTTGTTATTTACAAATGTGGATTGGGGAAATATGATTTGTTATTTACAAATAATATTTCCCCAATCCAGCAGGGCTTTAATAAAAATAAACAAAAATGTTATATCCCTAGAGCCAGAGACCACAGATAATGCTAAAACAGTGGGAACAAAGCCTGATTCCGACTAGATATTTTTTGCTGCGGACGGGGAATAAAAAATGTATAGCCTTAGCCCCAGGGGACATCATGATAAAATGTTACGTAGAAAACTGTGTGGAAAATGGAGCGAGCTGGATCGATGATGGAGAAAATTAAATAGAGCTGGGTATTGTGGATTTTCACTGTGTTGATTACAGTCGATAAATTGTTCAGCTTTATGTTGGAGACCATTTTCTTCATGTTATGCCATTACCTCTCATTTTATACTATAAAAAAAAGCACCACATATTGAAAAAAAAAAAAAAAACGATTCTAGAGTGTCTTTTGATCCCACATCAACAAGAACCTATCCAATACTCTTTCTCTTCAGATTTTAACATAACCTTTTTTGTAATTC
The DNA here is from genome assembly GCA_949629135.1 of Eremobia ochroleuca. NCBI lineage: Eukaryota > Metazoa > Arthropoda > Insecta > Lepidoptera > Noctuidae > Eremobia > Eremobia ochroleuca. Next base: position 19,993,440 of record OX451397.1, on the reverse strand, counting down.
GATCATAACTGCGTCCTTTTCTACATCAGTTTACTCTACTTAATTGGAAACTCAAGGAGATGAAAGAGTCTGTATTTTTCCTGCATTCCAGGAATGGAACCCTTAAAGGAAATATTGCGAAGAAATTTAATATTCTTGAAGAACATGTAACTTGTTAGAATTATAAAATGTCTTCGTTAGGATAAGGTTCATATTTTCATGTTTAAAAACCAACAGAAAATGCTTCAAAAGAAGAAAACGAATGATACTCATATCGCGAGAGACTGTAGGCGGACCATAATCAGTTGAAGAACTTATATCAGAAACTAAGTACCAGATCTGGAAAATGTTACAATAAAAGATATAAACCATATACAAGAGATTGTATACAGCATAGACATAAGACGCCTGAGTATGTATTTAATAAGATTCGATCTACGCGAATGACGCCGCCACATCTCACTTATATCATCCATGATTAAACGTCAGAACTACGCAGCATAGTGTCACTAAATATCGCTAAGAGTCTGCGAGTGTCGTACACCTTGGAACAACACTTGACACGCAGTTGTAGAGCAATTTGCGCTTACGACAGCAAGGACGGGTGGAATTGGATTCTGAGAAATTGAAATTGTTGCAAAGAATGGAGAAAATCCTATTCAACCACAAGAATGATATAACGTGAAACAAAAGAAAGTTCGGTCTTAGAGGAAAGCTTCTCTGAGAAACTGTGAACAAATAGGTATAATGTGATAGAGACTCGTTGATTTAGTGAGGAATCAATTAGTCATGTATAGTATAACTGAATCTATTTATGAATATAAACTTTGACGTTTGAGATAAGCTCAACAGGGTTCATGGTGCATAAAACCAATCACACCATTAAAGTATGTTCTAACAGGACGTTGTTCTCACAGATTTCACGCACGAGATCAAAAGGGAAATTATATTAGAGTATAGTCACAGTTTATGTTATGTGCCAATTCAATCTTCAGATTCTATAACGGAGGGGAGCTTACATATATAGCTTTGATGTTATTGATATCTTTTACATATGAAATGAAATCATGTGGAAATGAGAGCTTTGTGGCTATGACAGAATTTGGGATATCCTACAAAAAAGGTCTATTAAATTGGGAACAGGAAATTGAGACGACCGAGTATAGGATATGTTATAGACTGAGATCATATTATACGAGTAGTTAATCGAGCTGGACTTAGTAGAGTAAAATAAAGACATGAGACGACGGTATACTGAAAAACATAGAATTTCAGAAAAATCAAAACCGGATAAACAAGTGCTTGTAAAAGCGTGCCCATTTACAAAATTCTACATTGTAAGTAACTTTATGTATTTACATAAAGACCTTTACTAAGTGCCGATCCTCAAACTCCGTACAATAAACTTCGGTAATAAACTCCGAATCCATCGCAATTTTGCGCAGGATTCCAAAAAAATACTTCCAGTCCATTACGTTCCGTGGAATTCTTCTAAATTTCACCCGAGGACGCATTATTCCTTACAAAGTTATACCAAGTTAAAGAGCTCATTGTACAATCGCAATAGCTTATATAGAATAGGTCTTCGTGTATCAAAAGCTTTTCGTTATAAGGTTGGATTTCAATGGTGAAATTCTAAACGGTAATAAGGTTCTAACAGACGAATGTAGTTTCCTGGATACCTTTAGAAGTCTGCAGAATATGGAATTATTGATTTTCTTTGTGAGTCTTTGACTTCAAGTCTAATTTAGCTTCGAAGAGTGAGGCTGACTGGTGCTTTGACTTCTGTACTTAAGTAGATTTGAAGTTGGAAGAAAATAGCGCCTTCCTTTTTTAAAAGTGAATGATGGATTTAAAAATTCTCAAAATAAATAATTATTTACATATGGCCGGTATGCATAAATGTGAAACCATAACGCCTAGGTATATCAATAAAATTTCGCTGGTAAATTCGATTGCAATGGCACGGGCGTTTTAATTAAGATAAAAACCACAGACATGATCATAATTAATGAGGTCTGAAAATGTAAACAGATTGTGACGTGTTCGATGAATTCATAATTAGTTACTTTCATCTATAATATGCCTTGTATTAGCATGTAAAGACAGAGAAATAAATTAATTGCCTAATAAATAGCACATAATCAGCCTATAATGTTCCCACTGCTGAGACACAGGCCTCTTCTCGGTGAGAGGGAGTGGGCCATAATGCACCACGTGGGCCCAGTGCAGGTTGGTAGATGTCATATGTTTTCGAATTTTTGGTTCTAGGACATGCCGGTCTCCTCACGATGTTTTCTTTCACCGTTTTGAGAGCAGTGGTGAGTAAATAATAAATAGTACTGTTTACAATTCTTTATAACTTCTTCTTACTAAATATCAGGCCAAAAATTTATCACAAACCATCTAAACCAGAATCTTCAATCTCGTTGACCTTTCCAACACCGAAGGTAGATTCTCATCTCAGTAATTACCATTTATCTTATAAATAAACCAGTGGCGTATAATTTTTCCGATAACAATTCCTTTGCGAAAAATGAAAGGTCAAAGTTAAAATTACTTATATAGGGAACGTATTTGATGTTGGTTTGATTCAAGTGAAAACGAATAATGATTCAATTCAAGTATCATAGGTATCGATACTAGTATTAATACAAGTAGTGAATCAAGTGGTATAGGATCATTACGAGTAGTTTTTAATGTTAGGGGTTACTATCCACTACTGATAGTATTATCTACTGATATTATAGTGAACACTGATAGTAATATGAAAAATAAAGACGACTAAATTTAAAAAGGACTAGTTTTAGATAGCGAGTTGAGTTGACCCAAACATAGCTGGAGAAAAGCTAGTCAGATGATAATTATCTAGAATATTCTAAAAAAGGCTGACACTTATGTAAGTACTACATATAAAAAAGAAAGGTGCAACTAAATCAAAGTATAAGAAGGATAAAATACAGGAATATACTTAATAATAATCTCGCTGCAGAAATCGAATCTAAAACAGATCCTGCTGGTATAAAACGAGTACCGATAGTAGTAAGTTCCGATATTGATCCGTCATCTGTATCGAATAAACCCTAGGGACAGATAGGTGTGCCATGTGAAGCAATTCTCGCTTCAAATTGAAACGTTGATTGTATCGCAAGGCAATCGCTCCGAGATGACACTACAGAATCGTACGTTTTATAGAACAGAAAGTAGTGAAAAGAGATCTTGGAAGTATGTTGAGTGAATTTATAAAGAAGTTGGCTTCTTTGGGTGACTTTTTTAAAGTTGATCAGTATTTTAGTGCAAATTTGTCTGTATAAGCAAAATAGTTTTTTTTACTCATATACATAGATAGCTTTTAGATAAACAGTGGGGTTAGGCAATGGATTTGGAGTTCCGATGGGGAAGTAATATATGTAATATATTCATATCATAAAAGTTTGTTACTTGACTAAATAATACCAGGTCGAAATATACAGGAATTACAAGGAAACTTTTAAGAGCTCTAGATAAAACTAGAAATTAGAACCCATTGAATGAGCACGCTGAAATATAAGCCGAGGAATTTATAGATAATCCTGTGTTTGAATAAAGACGAGAACATTGAAATAAAACACATAGCTCTACTTACTTAGAACAAGACCGAAATTTTAGCTTGACATTTATATAATAACAAAGTTGCGAAAGAGATTTTACTAACATAAAAATGTATGAGCTTATCCTCTTACACAGCCTTGAGGCAAAGTTCCTACATATATTTTTTTAAAAAGCTTTAAGAATTGCGTGTACGTTTCAGGCTTCCTATAATTCGTGGAACAACGTCTGAATAAATCCAAGAGTGGCTGAAATATGTTTGTAAGGAAAGTGAAAAGAAAAGAATACATTTTTAAGATTTTGCGGTACCGAAGGAGTATCGACCTTTCTGAAGCATTTATTTATTTATTATTCACAAAATCCACAACTTTTTGAAATTACGATACGTTTGACCTTGTGAACCTTTTCTTTATATTTGTTCTTTTAGGATTTTTGGTCCATATTTTCGGTGGGTATTGTGAGGATCAGCTAGAGCTTTAATATTCATAAAATTATACTTTGCTGTTTATAATTTTTCGAACTTCCAGTAAAATTGAAGCACGAGCAAAAGCTGAAACCGTTCCAAATTAATGCTAAAAAAGAATATTTTCACGCTGAAAAATAAAGTTAGAAAGCCCATAAAAAGAGCACACATTTTTAAAAGCAAGCATAAAGCAACTTTCTTTCACGGAGGCCGCTCTCAAGTGGAGTTGTCACAATTATACGACAGATGTCGCCTCGTTACTAGAAACCGGGTCAGCCGTGTGAATGTACGGTGCGGGCAAAGCGCATCTCGCCCTAGTGTCGACATATCTCTGGTACGCGGATTGATTTAACAATGTTAAGGCGACAGAGCGTGTGTTATGCGGTATTGGCTGGTTGGTGTTGATAGAGAGGAATTAGAGTAATTGTACCGTTTTCAGAAGAAATCTGAGTGCAGGTTGCTATCAAATTGGGACAGGCTTACTGGGGCATGGATGTTATAGCGACTCTTCGGAAATGACTTATGGGATGACGTTATAGCGGTGTTATGATTGCAAGTTCATTCTTGTAGGAAGAACTTGCAGTTCCGACCCCCAAGATGCAGGCAAATGCCTAGTTTGGGGTTACCATCCAATCTACACACACACTATGACTAATAAGTACATTTGAGAATTTAAGCTTTTGTGCAAATCACAAGAGCTCAAATTCAAATCGCATTGTAAAAAACCAACATTTAAATAGAGAAATAAGTATGATTTCAGTATATTAGTATGATGTGTTCGGGTTCAGAGAAAATCGCCATTGATAAACAGTTGAGCACTCCAAAGAATTCTCAGTTTTAACCAAATTCTAATAAACACATTTTAACACCGCAAAACAGCATAAAAAATTAGAACGATTAGCCAAACCCCTAAAATTTATATAAACCGTTGTAATACCGACAATGGTGTTGGATATCATATCCACCCTATTACGTATTAACGACTTTCAACAGGAGGGGAAGGGGCTTCGTGTGCCAGATTTGTTAAACGATTTAACGTCAAAAACGGCTTAGCAATCGATACGTTTTTACATGAGTTTTTAGGGTTTCTAAATAATGTTTTGGGTGGTCGAATTATAAGATAAAAGGTCATGGGTTTAATGTTACTAGGTATGCTTAAGTCGAATAATTGGAACGGGCGATGTGTCGGTGTAGGTCACGAAGTATATATAATTGCTGGCGTAGTTACTTAGGTATGTAATTATACCAATTAGGTGTTTTCTCAGTATAACACTTTCCAATGAATTGACTTTTGCATGCTGCAGGCAGGCAGCTGTATCAGTCATCCGTATTTCTAACCTTCTTGTAAGAAGACCATAAATCATACTAGCTATATACCTCGTAACCTTGTCTATCATTTCATCATAAAAGTGGGTTTCTGTTATTAATTATTTATGTATATATACTTTATTGTACACCAAAAATACATATAAAAAAAATACGATTGTTTTTGTTGTTGTTGTGTCTTTTTCTGCTGATTCAGTTGGAATTTCATAGTCTTCATTTGATACAATCATTCACGTGTAGGAAAATGTTGCTTTGTGCTTATCCATAAACCATAGTCTTTCAGAACACCCTCGGGAAATGTACTCATATACCCATAGAAGTATTAACTTTTCCTTTCCCCTTTTACGGAACCACAGTTGATCTGCTTTATTACTTCGAGTATTGTCGTCGAGAATCATTCATGTATAACCGCAGTTTTTGCGCATTTGTGAGGCTGTAAGACCGACGTCATACATCTTGTAAGATAAAAGTAAGGGCGCGGTTTGTGTCGCTGTTATAAATGACAAATCGTTTGGTACGACGGTTTGGTGAATTTTTGGCTGTGCTGCAGAATGTAGAATATAAGGCGCGCAAGCTTTATTGTGGTACTTCATCTAAACAGGTAGGTACCCTATTTGTCATAGTCATGTGAATGGATATTATTTTTATCTTTGAAATATAGTGAGCTATATAGTGACTAGATAGTAGATATATCCACTTTTCTTTAACCGACATAAAAAAGGAAGAGGTACTTAGTCTATTCAAAAATAAAATATACTCAAACGTTTAAGTGGTGTCAATTCCTATGTTATTAATGAATTACATAACAATTGCTAACCTATAACTCAAACTATACAGGGTTACTGGTAACTCGACGTATTCCTTGCAGGACATCATAGTAGGGTTAAAATGCAACAAATTAAGCCACCAAATGTTCTACCGAAGTTCAGTAGTTTTTGAGTTAGTAAGGGTTTTAGATTTTTTGTGAAAAATCCCAGATTAAATTATTTGAACCCAATTTGAAAATTATTCACGGGGCGGCTGTACTGAAATTGGAGTTATTATCATAGTTGACGCCGTAGCGGATCGTTTTTAATAATTAAAAGTTCAAAATGACTAAAACTTTGGTGAAGATCACTATTCAAACATTTTTTTTTTGTAATTTTTGCTATTACTTCATACAAAATGTTGTCTTAGCACAAAAAAAAATACTACACCAGGTGTACAAATTATTAGTAAAATATCCTTGTCTTATCAGCTATCCAAAAAGGTATGATTGTCAATACTTTTGCGTGTGTGACAGGGAAAGATAGAAGTTTTATGGGGAGCAGGTAAAATTGCGAAAACTTTTTGAAAAACATTCTGTGGACCGATGAGTCATGTTTTGACCGTGATGGTATCACAAATTACCACAATTTACATTACTGGGCACCGAAGGGAGAAGGAAACCCTAAGAAACTGAAACCAACCGCATCGCAGCGTAAGTTCTCGCTTAATGTTTGGATGGGTATTATCGACGATAAGTTAATAGGCCCACATATTTTACCCCGAACATTAAATGGGGAACTTTATGAAGATTTCCTAAGAAATCATTTAGCAGCACTGCTCACGGATGTACCCGAAGAAAGAAGGGCAAACATGATATACCAACATGACGGATGTCCAGCCCACTTCCGCATCACAATTCGACAATTGCTGGATGAAAACTATCCAAACCGATGGATTGGGCGCGGTGGGCCGATTCCGTGGCCTGCACGAAGCCCTGATCTGACGCCGCTAGACTTTTACGTCTGGGGTCATATGAAAGACCTAGTTTATGTGACCCCCGTAAATTCAATTGAAGAACTAAGGGAGAGAATAACAGATGCGGTGGACCAGATGAGGACCACAATCACATCAAGAATCACAAAAACCGAAGTGAGGAAGCGAATAAGAGCATGTATTCGAAACCGAGGGCAGCACTTCGAACAAGACGTGTGAAATACATGTTATTAAAGACCACAAATTGATATTGATTAAAAATAATAATAATTTTCACGAAATTGTTTAATTTGATTTTCCGAATAAACACCTTCTTGTACTAAATCAAAAACGATTTTCATAATGCAGTCCAAGACTTTGTATTAACTTTCATACCTTTTTGGATAGCTGATAAGACAAGGATATTTTACTAATAATTTGTGAACCTGGTGTAGTATTTTTTTTGTGCTAAGACAACATTTTGTATGAAGTAATAGCAAAAATTACAAAAAAAAAAATGTTTGATTAGTGATCTTCACCAAAGTTTTAGTCATTTTGAACTTTTAATTATTAAAAACGATCCGCTACGGCGTCAACTATGATAATAACTCCAATTTCAGTACAGCCGCCCCGTGAATAATTTTCAAATTGGGTTCAAATAATTTAATCTGGGATTTTTCACAAAAAATCTAAAACCCTTACTAACTCAAAAACTAGTGAACTTCGGTAGAACATTTGGTGGCTTAATTTGTTGCATTTTAACCCTACTATGATGTCCTGCAAGGAATACGTCGAGTTACCAGTAACCCTGTATATTAATCTCAATTTCATCACCAAAATCTCAGGCAAACGTTGCTTAGCACATATTGTTAAGCGATATTCCTGTTACTGTCTCACAACTGTCAAACTAAAATTGCAAGATAGAGACGGGAACATGTCTAAGTCAAAGCACGAGCTAAGTAATGTTTATAGATCTCGGCCCGAGTCATTTAAGTAATAGCCCTGGTAATGACGTCCATTATATGGACCAATACACCACAAATAGGACAAAGACTAAACAAAAGCTGGAAGGTAAAACACGACACTCAATTGATTAGTGCGGATCGACGCGCCGAAGTAATTGTTCCAGCCAGAAGACAATTAATATCAATTTGTTATGTAGCCCTGCTTATTGCTTCGTGAAGGAATAGGTTTTTTTACTTTATTCTCTTGGGGAATAAGGGAAATGGTTTAAGGGATGGAATGGTAATGAGATTTGGTAAAGCGTTCATGTTTAAGGGATTCATTACCACTGCGTGTAACTGTTTGTTTGAATACATTGTTTGTAGTGCAATGATAATGGAAATAATGTTACTTATGCTGTAGTGTTGAACAGCCAGTATCCTGTATCCCCTACATCAACTTTGACAAATTGTTGCTGCGTTACTACTGGTCTCTTCTTATCGTAATCCTTATTACTATGACGCTCAACACTATGAATCATTCTGCTTAGCGCTTACATAGCAAAAAAAATGGCTAAATAGCGAAACCTCTCTCCAATTTAAGCGGACTAAAATAACGCAATAATATTTTTCATCATCATCATCTGTCTAACCTTTTCCTAACTACACTGGGGTCAGCTTCCAGTCTAAACGGATGCAGTTGAACACCTGTATTTTAAATGGAGCGACTGCCTATGTGACCTCTGCAACCCAGTTACTGGATAATACGATACCCGGTGTCTTGGTAAGACTGGTTGTCAGACTTTTGGGGTTCTGACAGCCGGGACCAAAGGGGTTCTGGTATGTAAAGATGGTCACCTGTCAACGGGCCGACCGCGGCAAACGTAGCTTAACCTGATCAATGGACACGTGCGGTGTGGTATGTGGTATTACTTAGCCGCGAGCCGCGCACTATGAAGGAAAATATTTTTTTTCGCATGGAACATGGCCTCTACTTTCTTGTCACATGCCTATTCCTATCAACGTTGATTTCTCTGGCATTGAAAAAGCTGTTAGTCTATGTTCAACATGGGTTAGGCACCTGTATTATAAATCTATAAAATTCAATACGAAATAAAAGAATATTCCTACCGCTTCCCACTTTCCACTTGCACGTCTCGAATATCATAAACTTTACGACTATCAGCACCGACTGTTTTTACTGCCGGGCTTACAGTCCACCTGCTACAGCAATACAAACTTTATGTCACCGTGTTACAGTGCCATTTCGATTGGTACCGATTTAGTGCCGGAAGTATATCGAAGAGTTCTTACGATTTTATCTGTTTTCATGAGTCTTGTACAAGTTCTGAAGTACTGATTTTAGTGGCGATTTATTGTTTAAATAGGCTTAGGTTAGTATTATTATTTTAGGACTAAAATATGACCTGGTATCAGATCCAGACAAGAACGATAGTGATCGTTTTCAGACAAATATAGGAACAGAATGTTCAGTGTTATAAGTAGGTATATTCTCCACGACACAGGGAATCCTAGTGTGGAGGCTAGTGCTATTATTGTAAATATTGTAATCACTACATAGTATAAAACAAAGTCGCTTCCCTGTCTGTCTGTCCCTATATATGCTTAGATCTTTAAAACCGCGCAACGGATTTTGATGCGGTTTTTTTAATAGATAGAGTGATTCAACAGGAAGGTTTATATGTATAATACATGCATAATATAGTAGAGAAACACTGATAATTTTAGAGGTTTCTAATGTGATGTCGCAAATAAATACATTTTTTTGCGCTTACATTGTAAACGCTGGCTGAACCCGTCGAGATAGATCAAAATAATGTACTACAGTATTGTACACCTTAAAAAGGTCTACAAAAAAATCCGCGATGGTATATATCTATCTCTTAGGGATAACCCACAATAACCATTTTTTATCCTATACTTTTTACGAGAAATAATAGGGACGACACACCAAAATTTTCCGGTTTGACAATTTTAATGTATTTATTTTGAAAAATTTATTGTATCTCAAAAAAAATCGCAAGGAATGTGCGCGATTTGGATGGAGAAATGGCACTATTGAGCTAACGCTGTGTGAGCGTGCGTGTTCCACCGCGGCCCGTTCGATGTCCACCACGCACAGGATGGATGGAAAGCAGCACATAAGTAATTCTTTGCTCCGTTGGTGTAATTGCTGTATGGCGTTCCAGTAGGAGGATAAATAAATAAATAAATAAATAAATAAATAATGGCTCTAAAATTATCAGTGTTTTTCCATTGCACCCGTGCGAAGCCGGGGCGGGTCGCTAGTGTTTAATTAAAATAAAGTTTTTACTAATTTATTATTTAGGTACAGGTAGGTATTACTTTTACATACCCAGTAGAAACCTACTGAACCCCAACCTTCAGAGTTCTGCCTGCAATTATTTTGTGAAACTGAGCTATGTATAGGCTTGTACCACTGCACTTAATACAAGTTTTACATAGCTTAGTAAGGGTGCTGCCGCGCTGGTTGTACCTGTTTTGTTAACCAGCATTCAGTCAGGTGTACTATTATTAAAAGGTTTAATGTTACAAAAAAAATTTAAACATTTTTTATTTAATAAAAATATTAATATTTTTTTCTTAGACATAATTTTATTTATTCACAATATGAACTGCAATTGATTGCAGTAGGAATTTGAGAACTGGGAGTTTGCTATTTGAACATTTTTTTTTTTTAATAATAAGTCATAATATTTAGAGAATTCGTCAGTTAGGGTTTCCCAAGCAATGTAAAGCTCATTATTATCAACAAAATACCTGAAAACTTATGTAGACAACTTCTGAAATATTTGGACAATACATAATAACCGACGAGACTGCACCAACGAGAATTTACGTGTACGAGTATTCTGTTTCAAAAGTATCTGGTGAAAGTGTAAACAAACCCTATTCTAAGGTTAAATTCTTACGCAATACCTCACTAATGCGAATTTGTATTAAGAAGGTTCCTGTATTTAGAAGGTTTCAACTGTATATCTCGCCCACCTTTTCCAACAATTATTGTTTGAACAAAATTGAATTTGAAAAATATCGACGAAAATTCAGATAACGAAATAAATTGTTAAATGAAAAACATGAAAGTAATAATAATAATAATTTTTATTTGTTCAGACAACCATTGATCCATTACATTTCATTACATTACATTTACCTATATTTATTTATATTTATACTGTTAGTATGAAGTTAAAAACTATGTTAGTACCTAATAACTAAGAGCGACTTAGTCCTCTGGGTGAGGCTCCACACCAAGGGGCCAAACCAAATAAGTAATTAAATCAAAGCACTAATTTTTCAAGTGGCACTACAACCACAGGTACATTTTCATGACCATTTCTTTACATTTTAATTAAATACCTACTTTTGGAACAGACTATACCTAAGCCTATAAAAATACTGGCATAAACCTTCAAACCGTGGCTATACCAATAACTCCCTCAGACAATAGTATCTAAAAGTTGAGCCCCACGTGAAACCCTTTTGTCTGCTGATCCGGCTATCAATGGCGGGTTTAAAGCCAGGCTTTCAACGATGAAATTTTAATTGAAAAGAAAACTTTCCCGTTTTATTGGTTTGAAGAGGATTTGTGCAATGTGCAGACTGTGTGTGGAGGTATAAAAAGTCAACCCCATGAACATACATAGAATAGAATAGAATACAGAAATTTTACAAAGGGTGACACAATGGGCGGTTTAATCGCTAAGAGCGATCTTATAAAGACAACCTTTGGATGGATTGAAAAGGAAAGGAGAGACATACTGTATGTAGTCGGTGTCACAATGAATACATCCATAAAGTATATTATACTAATCTAAATAAATATATACTTCTAACAATAGACATGAAACAGGAGTAAAGAAAATATAAGTAATGATACTGTTTAAGGAGAGAGGAAGTGCTTTTTTATCATAATTTTAAAAGCGGACAAAGATTGAACGCGCCTTACCGACACGGGCAAGTCATTCCATAAGCGTTCTGCTTGAACAGTAAAAGATTTGTCATAGAAACTGGTGGAATGCATCGGCATCTCTAGTCTCAGGCTTTCCAATGACCTCACATATCCATTATGCGTGTCATGAAGGAACTTGAAACGTTCTTTAAGATAAGAGGGGTTTTAGGATTAAACAAAATACTGTAGAGCTGAATCAAGAGATGAAAATTCCGGCGAAGACGTATGGGAAGCCACTTGAGCTTTGTACGAAATTCGGATAGTCTTATGTGATCATATTTGCGCAGGCCAAATATAAATCATACGCAAAAGTTTTGAAGTCGCTCAAGTTTATCTAGTTGTAGTAACATTGATGATGTCTAAGAGGTAAAACTATGGTTAAGCCCCGGTATTGTAACCGGTATTATAACCCCGACATTTGTATCGGTCATTAATCCGGTGTCAACTAGAATATATGCAGTGCCGGTATGGAGACCCTATAATAATAATTATACTAACTTATTCGACCGTATGCAACGTAAGTTCTTGAAAGCGATGCACCGCTGTTCTTGAAGTCGTACTTCGACTGCAACGTCCTATAGTGACTCACTGAAAAATACATCTTGCTCTCTTTGAAGTCTAGACGAACCTTTCCGATCTGCGTAACATAATATTCGTATGATTGTGTGGATATTTGTAACAATAACTATAATTTATGTGTATTTTATTTCATGTACCTACTATTCTGTCTGATTTTTACTTTAACAACGCTGTCTTTATATCTCTTTTTAGGTATATCTGTGGAGAACTTATTGGTTGCACATTTGTGTAACTCCTTAAGTTCTATTTATTTGTAATATAATATAATGTGTAAAGTAAAAAATGTTCTTTCGAATAAATAAAATGAAATAAACTTAATTTTCGTAATTCAGAACTCAAATTCATTTATGAGACCTATTTGTATATTCGCAAAAGACACTAAAACGCGTTCCCAGTAGGAAAAACCTGAAATTACGCCTTTCTACTTAATCGCTTTGGGAATACTGAAAACATTGCGATTTTACAACTAATAAGTTGGTATTATCGAAGGTTATGAGATCGCTGCAAATATTATAAAGGTACACACTGGAAAACTAAAGCTCGGGTGGCGAGCAAATATTAAAAATTGACCAAATAAACAGATGTAGTTACTTAGGTAAGTACGAGTATATGCCACAGTTTTAGTTGATTCAAAGTTACTTTGGAAAGCTCTAATAACTTTACATTAAACTGTAGTAGAGTAGGTACTACTTAGAGGGGCCCGTGGCTAAATAATAACAGCCGCACAGGTCTATCGACCAGGTTAAGCTACGCTTGCCGCAGTTGGTCTGTGTATGGGTGACCATCTTTACATTCGGAGACCCCTCCGTGCCTCGGAAAGCATGTTTAGCCGTTGGTCCCGGCTGTCATTCGTAGATCTTTGACAGTCGTTACGGGTCGTAAGAAGCCCGAAAGTCTGACAACTAGTTCTACCTAGGGGTATCGTATTACCCAGTAACTGGGTTGTGGAGGTCAGATAGGCAGTCGCTCCATGTAAAATACTGGTATTCAGCTGCATTCAGTTAGACTGGAAGCCGACCCCAACATAGTTGGGAAAAGGCTAGGCTGATGAGTGTAGGTACTACTTACATGTATTTTCAATTTAGTTATCCACATACGGTCTACATTTTGTTTCAGAATATTCGTCTATCTGTTTGACTGTCACCTAGTGATATTGATTGGTTTTTAACTTCTTAGGTGTGTTTTAATTTCTAGGCTAGGTTTTATTGCCTTTATGTAATTATTTTTATCAGGTGGAGTCGTGGGCACAACCAGTAGATATGTAAAACCTATAGCCAACCCTATACACAGTTGCTAATGCCATCAGCCCGTGACGTCATTCCTATAAAGGTGAGACATCGTTCGAGGGCCTCTATTAGTGACAAAAGGCTCGGAGGTTTACTGATGACGTCAAACGGGGCGACCGTCTGACACAATCTCTCCGACGTAATCCGAAACGACGCAAAAACCCACCCTTATTTAAAGCACCTGAATTTAAACTAGAAATCTAGGTATTATTATAGATGTTAGATGATATTTAAAGGATATAATATAATGGTTTATTTTAAGATAAAGGCGTTTTCTTGAAGGTGTAGGTAAAGGAGCGCCGGCAAGATAAATTAGGGCGATATCCCTCCCACATCTCGTTGCTCGTGCAATTTGTCAGGCGCTTGCTAGACTTCCCTGTAGTTTATGCAAGCGTGGCATGAATATTAATTTTAAATGGCTTACAGTAGCCAGTAGCAGGTTCCCCAAGATTAGTAGTTGAGATAATTCTAAGTTAATGCTGATGGAACTCACAATGAAAAAAAAAAAAAACAAGTTCAAGTGCCTAGAATAGAAGAATAGAATAGAATAGAATACTCTTTATTATGTACACCATGTCTGTAATCTATATAGATTACAGACATAATTGAGATTTTAGGTGGAACGCAACTGGCTTATTTTCGCCTTACTATCCCTTCACCCGACCGAAATAATCTACTTTGTAATGAGCGCCTGCAGGAAAACAGCTAGCAAGCACCCTAACAATAATACTAAATTGATACATCTTACAGTGAAAAAGCAAATCGATTGCATCCAAAGTTATTTGGATGCAGTCGATTTGCTTTTTCCTTTTTCAGCCTTATTTCTTTTCTTTCCATATAAACTATTTGTCTAAGCCATTCGGAGCTCACACGAGCTCAAAGGCTCTCGGAACAAAAATGTGTCTAGCCACTGTTCGACTAGTTTCTGTACGAATGTTTACAAAGACTGTCTCTCTATATTTCTAGACGTAACGTTATTGCTTCAACTGTTTGTTTTGGAGGACAGCATTTGGTATCTGTTTTCAATTTTCAAAGCAAAAGTTGTTGTACGCATGTTTGTGTCCACGTTTGTCAGTCTGTGTGTGCGCGAAGTTCTTTTAACCGGTTGAATGCCGTAGAAACAATTAAGAAGCCATTGTGTATCACGTGGATCTACTTCGAAGGGGGAAATAACACAGTGGATTTTGATGTTGTTTTCACCATCGAGAATCGTTTTAATAGTTTGTCGATATATAATTTATGTGGGGAAGGTTTATATAACAGGTTGAGAAAAGCTCAAAAAGAAAACAAAGCATTCCAGAACTTGTTCAATTCTTGTTCAGTTTAATCAGGGCTTAGAGACGTATTTATATAAATGGAAAGGTCACGCTTTTAAATAGCCACCCGTAGATACTAAAGGAAAAAGGACTCATTTGTTTTCTACCACACATACATAAAGCACTTATGTTCAAACCTATATTGTTTAGCCTCTAATAATATTCAGAATTCTACCCTGCTGGCTGCTACACAGCCAGACAAATACAGGCTTTTAAAAATAATATCCTTAGCCTAAAAAAAATCAGAAAATCCTATTTACCTACTAAACAAAAGTACTTTTATTTGTGCCGAGCAACGTTATTAGATGTTCGCTCACTATTTAGAATTAGCAAGGGGTCAATGAAATAGCTAACTATTTAATTACCTAGAACAGGATTAGTACTGTTCTAGGTTTTACTGTATTTTTTGCGAGAAAAATTGTCTACTTTAAAGATAAAAACAAATCAGTTTTTATGAGCTAAGTATCTAAACTTTAAAAAGATTTCATTAACTTTAGGTAAATTTAAACTATTTGAAAAACTGGGGGGTATGCTAAAGTTACGGAGCGCTTACATAGCAAAAAAAAATGGCTAAATAACGAAACCTCTCCAATTTGAGTGGACTAAAATAACGGAATACTATTTTTCATTGTTTGCTTTTTACTTATAGTACACGCAATGTTTTGATGAATCAAGAAGAGTTCAAGTTCAATGATGATTCCTAGAATTATTTTACGAAGCAAAGAAGAAGTTTCCATTTTTCTTTTTTCTTTTACCAGACGGACAAGCACAATGCATAAGCTATAATAGAAATACCCAAGAAGAGTTTCAGTATAAACGCTGTAATTTCACTGCAATCTTCCATACAACAAGCTTCCGTCGTACGTTCAGTAAGCGCAAACGCACAGTCGGCCATTTTACGATCTCCGGGAACCATCCGTCAGTTGGGTATTATTATGTGGAGTATTGAGACTAGGTGAGCTGTGGTGCTTTTATAGAAAAGCAGCGCCCCGTGTTTTCTGTTTTGTTTCTGTGTTGATCCTGTGGGAATATCGGGATAAAAAGTATCTTATGTGTTATTCTAATGTATTGTATAAGTTATATTGTACAGATTCATCAAAATTCGATCAGTAGTTTTTGCATGAAAGAGTAACAAACATCCATCCATCCTCACAAACTTTCGCATTCATTAGTAGGATAGAATATCTTAAGGGTGCAACGATATGCACAGAAGAATAGGGAAAGACTCAACCTTGTAGTCTTACAGCACGTTCAGCAAACAGGAAAACCTTGCTGCCTATCTCTTAAAGGAGCAGTGGTGGCACAGTGGTAACGGTCCCGACTTACGTCCAGAATTCAAATCCAGACAGGCGCTTTAATTTGTGTAAATATGTAGTTTCATGACCAATGCTCTCAAAACGGTGGAGGAAAACATTGCGAGGAAACCGAAGACATGTGACATCTTCTAACCCGGACTAGGCTCGTGTGGTAGATTACATCCCACTCCCTCTCGAAGAGAGGAAGCTTGTGTCCCAATCAACTCAGCCTAGCTGTCGCAGTCCACTGCTGGACATAGGCCTCTCCCAGACTGCGCCACAACACCCAGTCCTCCGCCTTCCGCATCCAGCCTACCTCAGCTACCTTTTTTAGGTCTTTAGGATTTTCTGTGTCCCAGCAGTGGGAATATTATGCTCTTAAGGCTTTTAATGAATATATTTATCTCATAGCTTGCTCTGCTTTCCGTGGTAAACACTCCACACAATACAAAATATTTTATCAAGCCCTACCCTTTTGTCTAACCATAGGCAGTATATTATCCCTTTTCCCAATAATACCTACAATTAATAATCCCGTATTCGCGTGTCCGTATGTCAAACGTCGTACAATTACATTCGGGCCCTTTATTGAGTTTTCTCGAATATAAATGAAGTAATCACGCGGCGTA
The DNA here is from genome assembly GCA_949629135.1 of Eremobia ochroleuca. Lineage (NCBI taxonomy): Eukaryota > Metazoa > Arthropoda > Insecta > Lepidoptera > Noctuidae > Eremobia > Eremobia ochroleuca. The sequence continues at coordinate 19,976,325 of OX451397.1, read as the reverse complement.
CGCAGCGTTCGATATGCAAATTATACGAGTATCATATTGAAATCTTAATAATGGAATCGAATTAATGTTTGTTCGAAGGAAATTCTTGAAGAAAATAAGTAATTTTGTACGTTGTTTGTACGGGACAACTTTAAATGATAAAATGTGATAGAGTTTATAATTATAATTTTATTGATATAATGCTATAGCGATACAGTGATCAGTAATGATAGGATGATTTTAGGATATCAAACTGCTTCGATATTAGGTATGATAACGGGTATACGCAGCGAAGACCGAACGCGAACTGAAGTAAACGTTGCGCACGCAGTACAAAACTGCTTATTTTACGAAAAAATATATGAATTGTAGGGTTGGACCGTACATTGTTTAAGTTTTTCATGCATTTTGTTGCGGAACAAAGATGATAAGACCCTTCACGGCACTGTTTCATTACGGTACGGTGTATGAACCACGCCGTAGACAGAACGTGTCTGTCAACAAGCTTCCATACTGATCCATGCAACACTGACGACCGTTTTCTCTCTGTATTTCTTAACATATTTTTATTAGAGAGCCAGAATAATTAAATAATTTTCCTCACTATAAAATTATTAGGTAGGTACTTACTCCATAATTGAAAGATGTCGGCACTTACTTAAAACAGATCAATCAATACTACCTACTTGTTGAAACTATAACATGAACAAACTCTAAAACACGGACTACTGAAACATCAAACATGGAAAACTTTAATATGTAGAGGGGACATATCCAAATAATATTACTCTGAAGCCTCCATAACGTATTACTCTAAAATCCCAATGTAGCTGACGTAAAGGTACAAAGTTCACTCTAGGTTCCCCAAACATTGGGCCCGCCCTACCCCGCCCCATTTAGGGCGGGGCTGAAACCTAGGCAATATAGATTCGTTAACATGAAATACAGCTGAAAATTGAACTTTCGAATGCTTTCAGGATTCCGCTTCATATAGATGTTTTGAATAAACGCTACATTTCAATGAAAAGTAACTACGAGTATCTATGCTTGTATGTATTTGGTTTGTGTACTCGTATACAGCTGTTGTCGGTTCAAATAAACTTTGGACGAATTGCGTTTTATTTATATTATGGTTTGCATGTTGGTTTTCGTGCTGAAATATTTGTTAACAGTGCGTAAGATAATAGTGCGTATTTAAAGTTTAAATGTAAACGTAATAGCTAATATAAATGTACGAATTGCAAAGTAAGCAAATTCAGCTTGCCAACCACCGAATTATCTCAATAACCCTCATCAAACAACCGACTTACAGCGAAACACATTTTCAAATTAACACCACATAAGCCTCTAGTCCCCGGACTTCAACCTCGGAACCCGGGATCCGGAACCCGAGTTCCTACTAGCACTATCAATCAGACGCAAGCCTTTCAAATCTCGGCGCTCACTCCAAGTTAATCCAGTAACGGGCTGCAATCAGTCCCACCCCTCACCCTTGCCTTCTTAGGTGGTGGAAGTTTTACAATTAAAAATATATTTAATCCGTTAGGGGTGAAGGTATTGGAATGTACTTTGAGTGAGCCTGATGGATGAGACCGAGGGAAGGAACTTAAAGTCAAATAATAATGTTATAAGGAAGTTAAATATTGTTTTATGTAACGAGTGTTACAGTTCTAAATCTTGTACGTAATGCTTATGTGGTTTCTATTCCGTTTTGTTTGCGGTGGCCTATAGTTATAAGATGTCATTTTTTAGAAATAAGGACAAAATATCAGCCAGAAATCAATCAATCAAGGGCAAAGTCTTGTGAAAGCGTAAAATATTTGTCTTTAAATATTCGTTATCACCAGACGAATTGCTAATAAGTAGGTATTATTAGGGCGACATTGTTACCACCGCGGGTAGGACCTGAATGAGGCTGGCAGAGGGGCGCGGGGAATGGCACAACAAAGATGCCTACAGCCAGCAGTAGGTGTAGTCAGCCTGTGGACGATGATGAAGAAGTATTATTAAAACTTGAAAATCGTGTCGAAATTGCACTGGGTGACATTTTATTTCAACAAAATTTATTCCTATTTTCGATTGTTTCAACTCTAACATACAGTCGAAAGGTAATTGATTAGATTTCACGTCATGTAGAGCCGATAACTACGGCTCCGCGTATATTTCGCTACAAAATAAAATAAAAAGTAAAATTTTCAATAACTCTATGTGAAAGGCAGAAAATTTTCTTTTCGGTATCGCCTCTCGTCCGCGATGAGTTCGAAATGAAATCTGCATACGATTTGTATCTACGCAAGTCATAAGCGTAAGCGGGTGAGATATATCTCCCTCACCCGCCGGAGAGCGATCGGTTTTGCTATGGTTTATCGTCATGATAACAGTCAGATACGATCGTGGCTCAATGCCCACTAGAGTGAATCGTCAAAGTAATCATTATTTTATCTTCGTCAGTAGCCAACCTAATAATCGTAGTTTGTTTGTTATTAATAAACAATAGAACACTGCTGTCCATCCGTTTACCTAAGGCCTATTCTATACGACGCTACTCAAAAGTAACATGTGTGATGTGACAAACTCAAATCACCAAGGATTAACCAGAATGTCCCAGCAGTAGTATTTCAATGGCGGCCCGAACACGACACGGCTTGCTAACGCGTTTTTAACTAGTTTGTGGTTTGTTGTTCTGCGATAGTTTTGCTAATCATTGATGATTCGAGTTTGTAACTCGTTACTTTTTAGTAACGTCGTAGACGATGGGCCTTTAGTTACAAAGTTATTGGAACTTATACGCTGCATAAAGACTAAGACAAGTCATAACACGTCAGGAAAGTAATTTCTACCGTCTAATTTGTAATCAATACATGAATAATGCTCGGATTCCATAAACAAAAACCAGCAATGGTATAATGCCAAACTGGGCACATAATTATGTAAATAGATTTGTTAGCTAATTTTACCTGTGATCGCTATTTCCATATGGGAGGGTCTACAATGTAAAACGACGACAGTTTTTGTTTCGTTTAGGGCAGGTTGATTCACGTCTACGGGACGCACGCGTATACGTCAAAAATGGCGCTAACTATCTTCAAAACAAGAAAAGCGTTGTTTCACAAAATGATGTCCTTGACTTTTCACAAATAATAATTATTATTATTTGACGTCCGTATGTTACGTTAACCAACCGTCTCAAACAACCGGCCCATATATCAATCGGCCATAAGAATGCAAAAAAATAAATAATAGATATTTTCTTCGAAAGCACGTGAGGCCTTACGCCTTTGACTTGCACCAGAGTACGTTCTCAATTCACGCGGGCGTATAAATCCGCCTATTCAAAACTATATTGACTGCAAATTCATATGGAAATCATATTTCCTAGACTTGGATCAAAGCCTGCCTCAGATCCTGGTAGCCTTTCATACGGGTTTGTGAATGGGAGATATTGAGAAACGCTAGGACCTTCAGCGTTTCAAATGTCATACGGATTTTAAATATTGTATGCTGAACATTTTACGTGTACAGTGTGACGAAATACCTACTTTTCTTACTAATACTTTAAGTTTTTTGAAGCTTAGGTATACTTTGATATAATTTGCAATAATTGTATACATGGTGACAGGGGCACTAAACGCGTAAACTGAAACTGTGAATTCAGCTTATGATTCTAGACTCCGTAGCGTAGAAACATTAAGTCGGTTATCAAAAAAACATCGGTTTCAATGAAAATTTGGTAAGTATGGAAATGTATGGAAGAGATTGAAAATAATAATAATAATAATTGACGTAAATTTTCAACGCAGGGTTTCAGTACATTTACAAGTTCAGAATCATTTACCGAATCCAAGATATCAGGTTGCGTGTTAATGTCCCTGGTACCCGATGTACCTTAGCAAAAGGCCTCTTTTCTCACAAATGCAATGACTTGGCGCATTTTTAATGAGAATAGTAGGATATATTTTATAATTGGCACTAGAATAGCACTTTAATTTCATGGTAACCAGCATCCTAATTGCGTATTACTCTCAATTTGAATCATTTTGAAGCATATTGCTAATCCATTGCTCCATATGTTCGAAAAATGTGTCTGCTCAACAACGTAAATAACGCAATGAATGTTGTTGAACTGTCAAAATGAAACCCATTGCTACTGATAGTGTGTTACGCAATTACCCTGACGTATTGTTTTTCCAGCAATATAATGATCATAACTAGACGGCGGTGGTCGGGGTGAGTCTCTGTTTTGGGTAATTTTAACGTGAGCGTCGATTTTTAGAATCCTTCAGAAAACCATCGTCACACTAATGTTATAAAGGCGAAAGTTTGTGTGTGTGTTTGTATGTTTGTTCACTTGCGTCACGCTCAAACGGCTGGACCAATTTTGATGAAATTTGGCACACAGATAATTTATAACCAGGATCAACACATAGGATACTTTTTATACTGATATTCCCACGGGATCGAAACTTATGCTGGTGAAACCGCGGGGCGCTGCTAGTCGTATAATAAACCATTATCAAGTGGTTCTGCAATTGAATCATCTGACACTATCCCGAATATTGCCTTATAAAACAGACTCATAAATGCAGAAAATTAATAAAACACAAAACTAATAACAATAACATAAAATTGCTTCAGTACTCGACGATTAATTATATTTTACCTATAAAAATATTCCCCCAACAAACAAACAGTAACTGGAAACCAACAAAGGAAAGAACAGAATTTACCTCGCCTCGTAACAACAACATACAAACGCCTACATAGTTACAAGTAAGTCTGTTGCATAGTCTGATGCACTGGAAATTGGATTGCGCGTCACACGCAGTGAACTGCAAATAATATTATATGGTTACTATTATAATGTGTAACAAAGGTTATATACTAATATAACCTTTGTTATAGAACTGGAGACTTTACTGTTACTGATACTGATCAATAGGTTATCAAATGTTTGTTTGCATATCGTGAGAAAGCTGTAAGTTGTAAGAGTATTTTTTTATTAAAGGAGATAAGTCATTTTTAACTAAAGATTGGAGTTTTTTTCAATACGCATGTCGTATTACTTCGCATGTAAAAAAATATTTAAACAGGCCACGTAACTTAGATTACTTCTATATTTGTATAGCTATAATACTTATAATAATTTTACATGTTTTAAACGCAGAATGTACAAGAACTAACATTATTGTAAGATATATTTTGTAATACCTACATTCTTTGCCAATACCTATATTCTATTCTATTCGTATGTAACACGATAAAAGCGGTAGGTGGAAGACATTTTAAATATTATAATCAAAAACTCGTGAAAAACAGAAGCCGTTGTGATCTAAAACTATTCTCGAAACCCCGACACAAATGCGCCTCAAAAAAGAATGACATTTTTTTTAATCACAATTTTCTTAAAGAGGTTTCTATGTTATATTCCATCCTTAAACTAATTGTACCGGCAGTTATTGACAAAAAGCGGCGTTGTACTTTGCGTTCCATACAAATTCATTCTGGTTTTCCTTTCAATCAATCAAATCGTTATCATTTTACGGTTATAAACAGTCTCTATTTGGGTCAAACACAAAATATGTAATTCATCATTTCCAAAAAATAAAACCTCACATATGAGTTTGAAAATCAACCTTTATTCGTGTAACAGTCTCTTATAATTCTTAATAATATCGATATAGATCAGTATTACATATTCTTTCGAAAAATAACAATTTTCATTTTTATAAGGCCACAGAAAAGACCTAATTGTCTACAGATAAGAACATAAACCTTAGTATGTCATCACGTTTTATGATTTGTTTACAGAACTTAATTTATAATGATCAAAATAAAAACACGTTCGTTACATGACAGAATAAAGTTTGAAAATTCAACTATTTTAGAAAATAAGAAATGATAAAAAATTGCCCACAGAACGGACATCTTTCCTGTAGAAATTCCAATAAATTATACTTTCTTGCGCCTTCTTAAACATCCTTTGAGAAACTTTATTTTCTTTGTTTTCTCTATTACAAGATCGAATAGCTCTCATACGGTACTTTGCCAATTTAGTTTAAATCACAAGTATTTTTTTTTTTTTAGGTACTTATTTTCGATTCTTAATTTTCACGCGTTGCGTTTCACAATAGCATTCCCAACATTAATACGCAAACATGAAGGACTCGACGGTGGAGTATTCTGCTCAGCGAAATGCAAAGCATTTTTACTATTTTTTTCCTTCTGACGTCTTAATTTGGTCTTTTCCTTCCATATTTTTCTGATTTGTCGTTGTTCTCTAGGGGTGCAGTCTTTAATAGTTTTGATTTTGCCTTGTTCTTTTTTTCGTCGATATCTTTCCCTATCCTGTCTTCTTCTTTCTTCTAATGCTGCTTCATCCATTTTGGCATGTACAAGACGTATACCGAGCTTCTTTTGATGACGCCTGCGCCTTTTTTTGTCTTCCTCAGAAAGCTGAATCCTATTTGTACTTGCCCGTGGCATCGTAACTGTAACAATATTTACATCATTTCCATACATTTTAAGGATCCATGCTTCCAGTCACACGAATGTCTTTTACAGAAAAAAAGATGTTTCAGCCAGAGTGAAACTTATTTTATACACATGCATCTACAGGAAAGATGTCTACAGGAAAGACATAATGTAAAATAAAAAAGATATCTTAAAATATTTTGAGGTTAGAGTGAAAGCATGTTGGATTTTGCAAACCTATCCCTAATGCACATAAACGCTTACGATTTATATAATTTTTAATTATCTACTTACCAATATATACGTAACACAGAAAAGATCTTCAAAACACGACCAAAATCTTGTGTATCCTTTATTAGCAGTATTTTTTCACCGACGCGGACGCCATTTAAGAAAATTACGAACGAATGAGCGACATTTGAAGCAGTGATGCCAACATAACCCAAAAAATATATTAGGTGTGTTCGAAATATTTAAAATTGTGTGAGTTTTACGTGTCTACAGTAGAAGACTACAAATATTAGAACAATATGTTTATATGTTTTTATTCGTAAATATGGATTGCTGATTTTTTTATCTACGCTAATATGAAAAGTTGTTTATTTTTTACGTACATTCACATTAAAAGAATGTATATATTGTTCCTGAAATATTTTTAAACATCTATCAAATTGAGGTGCTAAGCATCCGAACAGTCTACAGTAGGAGACATTTTGCTATAAACGAAAGCAGAAAATTAATAAATTTATTCTTATAAATAAAATAAGATCAAATATAGTATGCCGACAACTTAATCTTAAGTAATAAAAACACAAACATGCTCTAATAATGTACACCTGGAATTTATATAACTGAACACTTTTTCACGCGTTTTTGTGTTTGACCCATTTACGCCTATTATCACTGAACGATACCTTTCACTATATTGTTGATGGTAGAAATGTTTACTTTTATAACTGAGTTTTTAACAAAACATTCAAACATTTAAGTCCTGAGTCACTCACCAAAAACATATCGTGTTTTCTTTTATAGTAGCTTCACCATACACATCATTGATCCTTCGAGCTGTTTCTGCAGCGCTGGTGCCACGGTAGAACTCGTTTTGAAATAACGCAATATTTTAAGTTTTCCATATTGTGAACAGAATGATGTCAAAGAATCACACACAAACCTAAATATGAACTCAATTTGAATTTGGAATTATTAACCAAACGCCAGATATTCGAGATCAAAATGGCCAGTTCGAAAAAAACGTCAATTTCACGTGTAAGGACCTAATGTTAATGTTAGAAAATGAATGACTAATTAGTACACTATTCTAAACAAACCCTACGTGTCCCTTGCGATGGTCGTTGACATTGATACTCGGCGCGTACGTTGCACTCGGCGCCAAAATTAGCTTTGCCGGCGCACGCATTTAGATCGTCTAGATCCGTACGCGAAACTTAGGTACTTGCTGTGTCTAATGTTGGTAGTGAATGTGCCTATAAGTAGGTACTTATTTGTGGGGGTTAGGATTTGAATTTAGATGCGTAGAAATATTTTTTAGAGGACGTCAAAGACGTGTCTTTTTAAAAAGAGCTTGTGAACAGCCATTCTTTTCTGCAAAAATATCACCGTGAAAACTTAGGTGATGTGAGTTTAATGTGAGCTGTCACTAATGTCAATTCCTAGGATTAGGTGGACATGATACCTCACTTCGAGCTCACTTCACCCAAGTATTCACGGTGATATTTTTGCAGAATGGACATGCATTATCAGTGAACGTTTTAATTAACCTAAGACGAATGTGTGACTGTGGGCATACTTAGTACAGGTATTTTATTTCAGTGTAGGTAAGTTACTTATACATATCAGTCGAATGAAGTCATCCTAATGTCGGCTCGTAAATAAATGCCTGTGGCAATTAGTCCGCCATTGTTCCTACATTTAGTGCATACACACCCTACATGTATATTACCTAACTATTCGCGTATTTGTATCTGCATAGCACTATACACCTAACACCGCACTACACCCAACACCATTGATCCAGAATATTGTCTCTAAACAAAGCTGATTGCAATCTCCTTCGCAAGCCGACTGTAGGCTCCCAACGCATTCTAGAGGCTACACACATGTTCCAGACTGTTTCTCTGTGCTAATGTAATAATCCTTGTGCGAGTACCAGGTGAGATGAAAATTAATAGTTACGGGAGTGCTCCGGAATTCTACATGTGTCTGTGTGTTTCGCAGTAGGATCAATTAAATCCAAGCTCTGAGGCATTGATGCTCTTGGTAGGATGGTAGGTGTATCTGTGTGGGGGAAAGGGATCTTTGTACCTATGTAATTTTCTAGCTAATCACAGCATTTGAACCTCGGAAAATACTCGTCTTTCTGGAAATTTATGGGATATCTTTACGTCAGTGCCAACACATTGAACTTGAGCTGGCCAAGCGTAATAGGGAGTTTTAGGAGGCCAGCTTATACTGTAAATATTTTTCAATCAGTTTCAATTAACTATTTACACTAGATATAAATTAAATAACTAACTAACTTACTATACAAATAAATACAAAAACAAAGGACACTTAGGTGTCGAAGTACTCGTCCTTATGGCTGACGTCCGGAAACGTGCCCAGAAGACTGGCAGTATTGCCACGTTGAATAGAAATGCTAATTCTTTGGCCAAAGAACGACCCAGCCGTCTGGTCACGTGAAGTGTCGACCAGCCGGCGAGAAATTTCCTTAAAAAGGAGACGCGCACTCGGGTCCCATGGCCCGAGCATTTCGACCCCAAACGGATCAAAGCTGTAGTTACCCGTAAGGTTACAGTATTTGCGCCACTTGAGGGATAAATAGGATATCAGAATCACCATTACATGACATATTATAAAAAAATATAGTGGATGGATTCGACATTCGACATTTCCTATCTGACTAGCCCTGAGAAGTAATGGCGAAACAAACTCAAGGATCGAAGTCTCTTTTAAAGTCGAAACATAATCTTGGCCAAATCATGTGAAAACAATGTAGATTAGTGCCTGAAATGGTCTTTTGAGGAAACAAACACACAGAGTTGAGTGGAGCAGTCCAGTCAGTGCCAGCTTTTGTCAGTAAACGTGTAGCTCAACTCAGATCTTGAGGAGCTCAACCACCACTGGGCCCTAATTCACTATGACCACTCAATGATTCTTTACTTCAAAACCACGTCAATTCCTTAGCTAATTACGCCAATTTTGCGTTCATTTCGCGCGGTTTCGTTAATTGTGTCATAAACCATACGGGCCTTGACTTGCGGCCTACCGTACCTTAGTCAGGAAGATAGTACCAGTATTAATACTTAGTATACAATAGAGTCAACGAATTTAACGATAATTGCTTACTTCTTTGTTGCTCGCGTGATAGAAAATATTTTCACAAAAAGTCCCAAATTTGTTACGAATGTACTTTTTCTAGGTACCTATGTAACGTAAACCACAGTGGGCCAACTTGGTATCGCTTGGGCAAAATCTTTTATTACCTTTGCCCATAATGTGTCACCACCTATTTTAGATATGGGTTACTCAAGAAAGGGGTTTCTTGAGTAAATCATTTCAAAAGAAGGTTTCAGGGATAAGAATAAGATGTGGCCTTTTTTGGATACTATGTTTTATTGGTAATAGAAATCCTATTTTTTTTAGCTAGGGTTTCTTGGTGCTATGTATTAAAGTGTGAGCTGTCAGCAGTGACATTTAAATGTTCAGCTCCTACTCTATGATATGGTAAACTATAGGTACGTATTATAATAATAATAATAATAATAATAATTTTGCGACTTCAATGTTTTGTAGCTCCCTAGTCTAGGCAGCATTGATAATCTTGGGTGAATAAAATTTCACCTAGACTTTTCATGTATTTTTTAAAATATTTTTTGCATAATTTTAACCAAATGGTAGGTACTTTTACTTACACTGGCGATACTTAAACAAAAAAAATTACCCAATTAACCAAATCAAGCAACCGCAAAGCCAATTAAAGAAATCCATCCACACATCAGACGATAATCAACAATACGTAAAGTATATGCCAATCATTCGATAGTTAGAGGTAAAGGGAAGACTTATGCACCAGCAGCTCGTCATGCTAAACATAGTATAAAATTTAATATTAACCGCACAGTGTACCGCCTCATCGCTTCGCAAAAACTTAGCGTGTGCTCTAATTGGGTTTCAGAAAGCAGCAACGCCGCTGGAACGTCATTTTTTACAATATTGTTACAAAAATTATTTGCAAGCGTTTTATTAACAAACACAGTGTGCGCTTAATGGTGGGGCATGGACAAAGTTTTTTTTTTCGGAAGAGAAAAGCAGTGGTAAATTTTTTTTAACTCGGAATCGGGTAGGTAAACATACGTCACAGCATTTCAGTAATTAAAAATCAAATACGCCAAACAGTTTAAAACCCTACATTCCATGCAAAAATTTCATAAACAAACAACAACAAATATTGTTGAACGTAACAAACAGTATCATAATTTAGAATACTTGACATCAAATTCTGCACAAGAGAACCTATTATAATTTCGGAGACATCTCAATGCCAAGTAAGCAAGGCCTGACAAATGAAACGTCCAAAAAGATGCGGAATCGTAATTACATTTGTGATTCAATTCAAATTACCTAAATTATTCTTGTTTGCTTTGTACCTACGACATAATTTGAATGTAAGAAATGTTTTATTCTACGAGCTCTTACATGAAGGTTGTATGTAGGTAAGAACGAGATGTTATCTAAAAATTAAATCTTTATTGTAATTTTGAGACAACTGTGCTTGTTTACCTAAATAAAAGACAGATTATTTTGATAAAAGACAACTCTGTCAAAACCAGACTCTGCCAATATCTTACAAAAAGAATTATTACTGTCGAAATGACAAATAAATAATTGTAAATTCAAATAATTAGCAATATATCCATTTCAGAATTGTCATGGTTAGTGATGATGGATCTAAATGTTGATCACAAGCTGAACGATGAAGTAGCGTATGCAGTATGTGAGACTTTACGAGCTCTTGTAACTCATCTTATTATTGATTACAAACGCGAGCACAGTGAAGAATAGCTAGAATAGTCTGATTGTAAGGCGTAGTAACTAATATAGTAAATCTATTCGTTGGTTGTCTAGCTATGACATGCACTGCCTTTAAAGATGTGATTTTAGGAAAGGCACAAGTGCGATCGTTGATGTTCAATGAAGATTGGCAGTAGAAAGGAAGGGCTTAGAAACCCCGCAGTAAGTTGACCTTGATGCTGATAGTCCATTCCATGAACTTTCATTGAAAGTAAGTACCTAAACGAAGCCAAAAATATTTACGCACTGTATGAGCAAAGGATATTTAGATTGAAAGATCTCTTATCTTTTTTTAACTGTCAGTTATAAAATACTTTTTGTGTGAAATGGACATGTGAGGAAACACATGTCCTAGAACCAAAAATTCAAAGAAATCTGACATGTGGGCCCGCGTGTTGGATTAAGTTCCACTCCCTCTCATAGAGAGAAGGTCTGTATCGCAGCAGTGGGAACATTATAGACTTATTATGCTTGTGCTGTTCTTCCTGTTTGATTCCATTTCTATATTCTCAAATCAACACTATTCTATTACTTACGTCATCTGTGAAATCACCTTCACTCCAACTCTCACCTTTCCCAACAGTTTAGCAATAACCAACGTACCTGAAAGGAACAGAATACTATTATTAGCACGATTGATCGAATAAAAATCGATATAACGCAATAATTATGCACATGCACGAGAATCGAGATCGAATCGATTGTTGCATGCGCTGTCAAAATTGTCGTGAACAAACGAACTGTGAACATTTGTTAACTTACAGGTTATGTTCGTAAATGAAGGTTACGTATGTTTTTACGACTATAAGACTAAATGAAGTTTTCTAGACTGACTGGATTATTTGTTTTATTTTGTATCATGAATTTTAAAGTAGTTTTTATGTAGCCCGGAGTCTGGGATTGTGACCGGATGAGGTACACCTCTGTCTAATCCTTCGCGAAAATCAAACGTGATGTTATGTTTTTTAACAATACTTTTTGAGTTTCGCTTTCTTAAAGAAATGCCCCAATTAAAAATGAAGGAACTAAAAATCGCTAGTTTAACTTTGAAGTCCTAAAAGTTCTATCTCAAATTGTAATATTGTGATAGTGGATTTTAATCTGAACTTCGTTTCACAAACTTATTTATTTTGTGTTTTTCTGCTTAAAACTTTGTGTTACATTGCAAAGCATGCCTGGCGAACTTTTTTAATCAAGTTTTACTTACAAAATATTCGCCAATACGTGGATCAATGGAAATGCCGGGCATGCCTGTATCTATCAATTTATTTTGTTTGCGAAAATTGTGTTCGGTAAAATTCAAACATATTTTTCGTTCAAAAATATAAATATGTATTGTTAAAAAGTTAGCACACAATTTTTGTTCATATTTTAACCCAACCGACACACCGTGCATTTTTCACCGTACAGTTTGAATTATATTTTTATAATTTTGTTGTGTTTACATACAATTTAGAAGATGCAATAAAACCGTTATTCGTTGCAATCGCTTCACGGGGAACTCTAATTAACAAGTAATCAATCAGATAAGATAGTCAATGATGCATGAAAAACAGAAAAATGTCTATTTTACACGATATAATCATAGTAACGTGGCGACTAATTTCTTTTTTAATCCAGTTCTGTGTTGCGTCAATCGATGACGAACTTGAATCATACTAACCTAGTTATATCAATCATCGGTCCACTTTCAGAGGAATTTAATTTTTCGCTTTTATCGGACGGTGATTTGTTATCGAAGATTGCAAAGAATGGCGATTTACCTTCGTTACCGGATTATTAGTTTTGGATAAGTTATTAGATTCTGATGTGAAATCCAATAAACATAAAAAATGTGGAATTATCACTCACAGACAAAAAGGTATTCGAATACCTTTTCAGGTCAAATCGGTAGATTATCATTGAGAGTTGATTTAGTTTATCCCTTTACCGACCACATTAACGTCAAATCTAATTCCAATAACACCACTGATCAAAAGCGCAATCCTATCCGCAAATTATCTGAGTAAACCAGTAAAGCCGACTGTCCGCCACAAAACCGGGCTCTAAGTAAAACAATCTCAATAGTGCTACCAACTTTGCAGATAGAATGAGATGGAAGCAACTGGCACAAATCATTTCATGTTATCGCGACGCGATCGGAAACTATCGGACAACTTCGTGACAGAATCGTGAGGAAGGGAATTGATTTTAAATGGCGCTTTGTACTTATGATAGTTTTTTTGTTCTCGAGCGTTTTTTTTTTAATCTGCGATTGATTTTGTGAATGAAGATTTTGCGTTTATTTTTCGCTTCGTTAACGAAGGTGATTGAAAAGATCTGAAATTCTAAAATTGTCTTCATCATAAACAGAAAATATTTTTTCTCTGAAGAATTACCAGCCTGCAATCCTATGTGTTGCAGCAACAAAATATTTAACTCATAGTTATTACATAATGATAGAGTAAAACAACCTATCCCATTAGGCAGTAAAGCATGCTGAAGTTAATATTACACTAATACACTTTTTTGGCGGAATAGGAATAGGCACGAGAGTTTTGTCCAAACATTCTTCTCATCACTTAAACCACAGTGTAGTCGCACATATTTTTTTCTGCCCACAGTATTAATATTCTGCGTGAGAGCCTGACAAAATTCTTAATACCTGTCTGAACATCACAACTTTTCATAATTGAATTAAAAGTTACATTTTATTAGGGATTCATCCTGGGGATAAATCACCAGTGTGGGAAGCATGAGATCGCTGGAATTCATTAGGTGAAAAAGTAACGTATTTTTAACCTTATAGGTAGGTATGTTCAACTTTTGACAGCTACAGTCCGAATTTGGTCTTGTTTTTGGCAGTTTTATTCATTTAAAATGATGATGAGAGTTTTGGCTTTTTTGCATGCCCAAAAAAAACCCCTACATATGAAAACGACGAATGTATTCGTCAGAATCCTTATTTTTCTGCAAACCCAAGCAATCAGTTTGTGTTTAGTTAGATTTTCTTGACACCAATCCTCTTTTATCAATGTAGTAGATGATGAGAAACCAAATGCGAAAATTCTTTTATGTGGCTGGCACTAACATATTTTGCACAGTAGGAACCAACTCCACGTGTTGTTGATTATGACATTGATGACGACAAACGATAATACGATAATAAGAAGCAAATACAGCAGTGGATGCTGGCAGGGTCATCATGATATGACACAATCATAATCAAAAAAGAGACAGCCTCTTCCACAACCACCCTCCCCTAGCCTTGCAAAGTTTCCATCCACAATAAACGCCACCGTCCAACAACTGGTCCATTTCACAGTTACACATAACAATAGTGATGCGATCGCGACGTTTGCTTCCGAGGAGAAACAACAGCTCTTAGACAATAGTTAGGAAATAGATACACTGACTCACAGCGTTCGCAATAACATGGCTATTTATACAGATATCGTGGAGATGGGTTTTATTGACAGTGAAGAACAGGCCTTGTGTATGAGAAAGGGGTGCATCGAAATAGTCTTCATGAGTGACTTAAACGTCCGGAACAAAATGTTGACTATTTTACCACTGCCTGTGCTATTTCTTGAATAGTTCATATCAATACGACAGAAGAAAAGGCCTTATGGTGGCCTTAAGAAGGTCTCATTTTTTGTGCAAACTTCGCCTAAATAGTCATAAGGAACGGAAAGAAAAAAGTGTCAATAAAAATATATATAAGTAGGTTATGGTCTGGACAAGGAATGACCTTTATCTGAATTTACCATCTAATTTGGTAATTAGAAAAACGAACAAGAAAAGTCGAATATTATAAACCAAAGCATGGTTACTTGTATTATGAAATAAAACTCACCATACTCTTTACATTTTCAAAGAAACTAAAGTACCAACTAAAAGGAAACCTACAAATGTACCAACAAAGTGTAGTATATATATTTCTGTGCAATGAACACTTTCTCAAAGACTATCCTTAGTCCGCTCAGACCTACCAGCTCAAAGGCGGTAGAATTCTACGTTCTGTATTCAAGAGTGGAGGATTATTATTACCGTGCAATATTCTGTTCGTTGTATCTAGCTGTGTTTCGGTATCAGTTTTAAAAAGGAGCTTTTTATTTTTCTCTACGTTTGTGTTTTTGATTTTGGATTTTTTGAGAATTTTGAGTCTTTATATGCTTTTGATTTTTCTCTGCGTTTGTGTTTTGATTTGATATTTTGTGAGATTTTGAGTCTTTATGTGATCCATATTTTTACGATGACTATTGAAATTATTTTTTATGTATTTCTTTTGCATGATTTTACTTTTTTGTCTCCATTTGGTCCCACTCTTGGCAAAAGGCCTCATACAACATTTTATTTTTATTCTTGTGAGCCAGTGCTTCTTCTCATTTACTTAACTCCTCTTGGCTAATTTTAAATCAAATAGAAACACTTTTAAAACTAAAAAAAAACTAAGCTTCCTATTACTTGACCAAAACAAAGAAAAGTAAATATATGAAACAAGGCCCAAATAAAAGCAAATCTTTTTTACCTTCTACCTCATTATCAACAACGACATAATCATAAACAAGTACTTGAAACAGTCTTATCTAACAGGAACTTTAGGTAATGTTTAGTAAGGGGTACAAATAATATAACACAAATGAACAGAGATAAGCCTTTCTGATTCAATAATTTTCACGAAATCTGCTGCGTAATGTAATGTAATCTGGAATTTATCGCTCATGAATGACTTAGTTCTGGTAGGAAAAATGTTACATTTAAGTTTTTTTGGAATTTATAACGTAATGGCAGAAAATAAACTCACTTATAAGGGTAGTACAGGTATTCAGCTGCATTCGGTTAGACTGGAAGCCGACCTCGACACGGGAAATGGCTAGGCAGATGAAAATGGTAAGTATAATACGAGAGATGGTGAAAAAATGGTATTTCTAATTAACTGTCAGACTGCCGCCAAACATTACTAAGAATTAGATTTCACAGAATAGATAGATCCATTAAATGTAGACCATGTCTACATTTAATGGATCTATCTATTCTGTCATCACCATTATCTATCAGACGGTTGATGTCATCTCTGCTGATCACAGTACTCCTAATGAGCAATGATAAAAAAGCAGAAGTGATTATAGATATACTATGTAGATATATGCTAACAGCTAACAGAGCTTTGAAAAAAAATAGCCAGCTGAAGTATGTAATTAAACCCACAATGGAACCTTATTTCTGCGTCACTTAGGAAATTACCAGAACTTTTCAAGCAAAAATGCCTCCAAACAAAACCCTAAAGTAAATTCAGGCACTTTAGCAGTAAGTACCAAATAATGGGAGCATAAAGGCTCGCAGTCGATCCCTTCACGATTGTATTAGGTAAATGTTAGTACTTGGAGTACTCGAAGTCTGTTTCAAAGTCAAGTAGTAAAACGTGTTGAAGTGGGGTTCCACAAGAAATTGGTTTTGTTTTGTCTTCGTTATTATAGGCTAGAAGATGAGGAATACATGAATATGTAATGCATACGCATAATATACGCATAATCAGCCTATATTATTCCCACTGCTAGACTCAATCTTCCTCTCTTCGAAAGAGAGTGGGCTGTAATCTACCACGCGGGCCCAGTATGGGTTAGCAGATGTCTCATGTCCTTCGATTTTGTTCGTTCTAGTATATGCCGGTTTCCTCAGGATGTTTTCTTTCACCGTTTTGAGAGCAGTGGTGATGAAATGTAGTGATGATTTACTCAAAATAAAGCGCTTAAAGACCCAACAAGTCGGAGCCATTACCGCTGGGCCACCACTGCTCAATATGTAATGAGTATAGCGATAATGATACACAATAATCTGTCTCTGCATAAAATGATGTAACAGATAGAATTAGTCTTATCAAGTTCATAAGAGCCAGCCTAATGAGAGCTCATCTTTCTTAATAACAGGCAATTGAAAAAGTCGGACACTTGATAGCACTTGTCTGAAAGTAATCTTTAGTAAAAATAAGTACGTGATAGTTAATACTTAATGAAAGATATATTAATGTAAGAGATGAGCTGACAGTTCCATAATCAACTTTATACTATTGCTTTTAAAGATTGTTGGGGCTAAAAAGTTCTGAAGCATTTTAAATACTCGTATATAAAAAAATGAATGGAAAGCGACTAACAAAAGTTATAAGGCAGATGTGAGTGGAAACGCCGGGATAGGACGCCCCTAGGAGGACATATAGTGACCTTATTGGTGATGTTCTTCAGAAAGTTCAGGTGCGTGGTACCCGTAGGTAATTGGCGAGCGTGCATGACTAGGTACTCGTATATATCAACGTAAACGAGGCAAAAATAATATGTAAGGATCGTGGCAGGTAGCGTTCTGTAGTTTCTGCCTATACCCATGGGAAGTTTCTGTATGAATGTGAATATAAAAACCGTAACTTCAATACAAAACCCTTCAATACTTCAGTAGAAGTAGATGAATATTTAGTAGTAATAAAGGGTGTGACACAGCAGTGTCAAATTGGGCAATCTGACATATTGTCCCAAAAATGTACACGAATTGAGCGTACAGTTTGAGTCCGTAATTTGCAAATTGGCTGTTCCACAGTGACCTCGCACTCAGTCTCGAAACACAGCCAAATATGGTCACTTTATGTCAAACAAACAAGCCTTTTAACGAGCAAAGTGACCACGATTGGGGACTTATACGGGACATCGGGGATTTTTGGTTTTACGTGAAATATGAACCGGATTTTTTGAAATACATAATTATTGACCTGAAATGGTCTAAATAAATAGGTGTTTTATGTTTTTTCTTACCTACTAGGTAGGTCATCATAAGATGTTATACAATGTGGTATTACGTGATTCATTGATTTTAATGTGACAGTCTTTCCAAATACTAATACGTTATAATTTTTTTTTTATAGTTCACAGACATATCCCAAACTTTATATTGGCTGAATTTTTAATTGTCTGGAGAAAAACAGGGCTTAAAATGTGAACGGAATAGAAGCCTACGGCACAGATTTTCTTTTTTTTTTTGCACATAAAATAGAATTAAAATTCTTTTTTTTTTACACGGCCGATGGCTTCAATCAAAGAATTGAATGTTGCTACGAATTTTACGCTTCTACTCCGTTCACCTTTTTTACTGTTTTTGTCCTAACAGTAAAACAAGTCTGCTGGTATAATTTTTAACATCTCTGCAATACTCAAACGTCAAGTATATTAATTACAGATAAACTAGTAACACTTGAAGATAAATGATTCATCTCAAAATCACAATCACTTACTATCTGCCTGTGCGTGTTGTCGTGAAAAAGGTTAATAGAAGAGTTGTCGCTATAAATACTGATAATTACTTCATCAGCGTCGACAATGGTGCTATTGTTCGGGTGAAGGAGACTCCGCTGTTATTGTAGACTGTTTGTTTGTTTGCAAAATAAGACTGTCATACACTAAAAAAATCTCCATGAAAAATCGAATTATTTCACTATGAACCCTCATAGTGAAATAATTCGATTTTACATGGAGATTTTTTTAGTTAGTTAGTTAAGTTAGGGGCTACTGCAGGATCATGTTCTGTTGTTGCGGCGCAGTAATATATATTTTTTTTTATTCTTTGGAAATGTTCGGTAATATTGTTTTGATTTCAATTTTCGCAAATACTTGATGGTATCTCACATTATATTTTTCACTAGCTTCCACCCGTGACTTCACCCGCGTGAAATTTCTTGCTCCCCGAACCACCCCGTCACATCGCATCGCCTGCCGGCGCTGAGACTTCGTTTTAGCTTAGCGTTCTTTCTGACTTTATTTTCTGTTTGCTCGCCTCCTAAAAGTCCTAGCGTGATGTTAAATAGCCAATAGCCTTCCTCAAGAATTGGGCTTACTTAAAAAAGGAAACTTTCAAATCCGACCGTTAGTTCTAGAGATAAGCGCGTTCAAACAAAAAAACTCTTCAGCTTTATTATTAGTATCGAAGATATATTTATGTAGATATGTGTAGATAATATTTTATAATGGAGAAAACCACTAATAAGGCTTGCTTGCTTGCTTGATTTTACCTTCTGAGTTCGCATGGTTTTCTTTCGCTATCTTTCAGAGACAGAGAGCTAAACTCAGATGAGAGATTCTATTTATCGCTTATCAATTAAGAATACCTTTCAATCCTACCAGCTGTAATCACTCCATCCAACATAAATACAAGGCAAGTCTGTTTGTTATACCCCGGTTCAGAATCCTACATAAAACGGGTGACTTCACTGAATTTGCAGAAACTGTAGCATTACCTCATCGTGTTGAAGGAATTAAGTTTATAACGCCATTTCTTCAATTGGAAAATATCTGGGATATTGTGTTTCTTGGTGAGCAAGACTTTGAATCAGGACAATCTTTGCCTACAGTTATAATTCTGGATACGTGTTTAATGTGAATTAATTATTTCGCAGAACGTCCTAGTCATCAGCAAACGACACTGACTGCCACATTTATTTATCACGACCTAAGTGTTGATTTGTCCCTATGTACGTCTATACAGGTTCAGGTTTAACGCAGCAGTTACCTATCATTCTCTAAGTACGCGTAATATTTCTGTATTATAACATTATGTCAAATAGAAAGGAATGGTTTCATACTTAAACACACGTATCACAACTATTTTTAGCATCAATCCCGACCCATATCTGTTGAATCTCAGCCGTGTCCCGAATCTGCGTCATGATGGCGACCCCAGCGCGTCACAAAATGGCGCATCTACCGACTGACAGGCTATAAAATTTGATTTTCGACAATTTGACGCCAGCTTCACAGATGCACGACAATTTGAAACTTGTATGCATTTTGGGATTGGCTCCGGTTATGACATTTGGCTTTTACTGTGTTATCCATGTATGGGGACTAAACAGCTTTTAATGCCAGTGATGACGCAAAATCTAGTGACATTATGCAGGCGTTTTGGGGTTAAAGCGTGACATAGCCATGACTTCCATAAGCTACATAGGTTGCTTAGCAAAGAATATAATTTAAATCTTCATAATAGTTTTCTTGTGAAAAGCTTTGAGGTAGAGACCGCTTTTAAATTTCGTCTGCACGACTACACATTTCCAGATTTTTAATTCAACTTTCCATTTTACTCATGCTTCCTTCAAGTGTAACTACCATCATTAACAAAAACCACAAAAGTACCTACAACCTATGCTTCAATGCATCCCAAACATATTTGCCTTAATAGCCTGGGGAATCAGAAACATCCAAAAACATAAAGAGAATTGTCAGAACCATCCCTAAAGGGAAGATAGACACACTACAACCCTTTTAGTTATACAGAGATTTCACACAATCTCTTTATAATTCAGAATAGAGTGCAAATCCGATATATGCGGACCGAAAGGACGCGTAATTATTCCAAATGGGAACACCAGACAGGCTTGCACCTTGTGTTAGTATTAATAAACTCATAACCACTTTTAGGTTTACCTCCCCTCGTGTTTCTGCACTCGTCAATTATGTTAACAAGGTCTGACCGTTCATTACGGTGTTTTAGACTGACCAGTTGGTCGAAACCCCTTGAAAATTGCAACCCCTTTGCATGAGTCATGTTGCAAAGAGGGGTGAAGTTAGGGTTGTTGTTTTAGTACTATAATTTTAGCCTTGTCTGGATTTTTGCTTTGATGTATTTTGATTTCCTGTTTCGAAGTTTGAGCGGATTCAATTAAAATTTTGTTAATAAAAGAACGTTGCATTTGTGTGACTTTAACGTTCACTGTTATGAAATCCATTGTATGTTCCCAGGCTTCATATGTTGCCATTTTAATTACAAAAAGCGACTACTGGTAAAAAGACAAAAATAATTTTGAATACGAAATGAAAAGGTTATCCAGATTTAATTCTAGATTATTGGAGGACTTTCCAGAAACACCTTTTATAACCTCTACCTAAACCTGAGTACTGTAATAAGCCAAAACCAAGGCTCTTAAAATAAGCCATACATCGTACAGTCACAAAAAGAAGCTTGCGATAAACCTGTACAACATTCATAAGACAGTTTGGTACAAAAATAACTGAGACAAGAATTGACCTTGACCATCTTATGTACCGAGATGACTGTATAGTGGATACTTTAGGCAATAAAGAGCAGCGAATTCTCTCTTAATTCTGCTTGAATGTGTCCCGGTTTTTCTAAAATACCGCTGCTATTTATATTAGTCACTTATTTTATAGAGTTCGGAAATCACTAGCTGTGCTAGTTTTTTCTTAATCCGTCTTGATTTTGTCCAGCATTTCGTCTTAGATTCAAAAAATTTGATTAATGCAAAGAGTGTCAAACTGCAGTGTATTACTTTGTAACCAATTAAGGACTTCTGGAACGGCTAATTATGTATTGTTTCCCTTTATAGAATAAAGAGAAATGATATCATCAACGTCGTGTAGAATAAAGAGCACTTAGGCCTAAATCTGAAGCCATGCGCATTCCGAAAGGAAGTGATGAGTAATCGCTTTCGTAATTAAACCCTGACTTAAGCATGCAAATACAAGTCACTGGGTATTACATTACTGTGTAATGTCTGCTCCTACCGACTCACACTGGATGCACCCGCGTGGTGGATTACGGCCCACTCCCTCCCTCTTACTGAAAGGAGGCCTGTGTCCCAGCAGTGAGAACATTATAAGCTGGTTATGTCGTATGTATGTATCTTGTTTTCTCTTAAGTAAATAAAGTTTTTCAACCTTAGACATTTTTTCCGTCTTATCAACTCAAACCCTTTTCCTACTTTCGACTCACCCCTTTCAGTGTTATCCTCCTTTCAACTACCATCCACATACCGGTACAACTATTCCACATCACAAGAAGATGCCGCGATGATAATATGCATCTAATAGTCAGTTCGCGTGTGCCAAAACTTCAGACGCCACACATCGTTCGTTTAGAACACGGTCACCCAATTCGTTAGCAAATCGCTTAATAGATTTTACGAGTATAAGGTCATGTCTATCAGACGAAGAAGACAGGCTCGCAGGTATAATCACACTTTAAATATAATTTACAAATCAAATAATTCCGCGTTTTGAGTATGAATGTCTATGGTTATTAGAGTAGGAAGACCAACAAAAATCAGCCAAGCGCGAGGCGGATTCGCGCACGAAGGGTTCCGTGTCTGTTGTATGGGAGCCCCCTTAAATATTTACTTTATTCTGTTTTTTTAGAGTATTTGTTGTTATAGCGGCAACAGAAACACATCATCTGTAAAAATTTCAACTGTCTAACTATCACGGTTCATGAGATACAGCCTGGTGACAGACGGACGGACAGCGGAGCGGGAGTAATAGGGTTCCTTTTACCATTTGGGTACGAAACCCTAAAAACGATGGATGGACTATGTGAATGATATGATTAGAAAGGACTACTTACTGAGATGACGACTAATAGAGAAGTAAGGAAGAAATAGACATGTTGCGTCGACCCCAAATAAACTGGGGTAAGAGCAAGCTGGGCAAGAGAATGATGATGATGATGAAATGGTTCTGTGTATCTATCATAGAACACAGCTGAATAAAGTTTCTACCGAGTAACAGATCGACTGAAGATTACGTTATATGCTTGGTTAGATCACGTTTCAAAAGATTATGTGGTTAACCACTGCAAACGCGAATCATTTGACTAATACGCAAAGATAAGCATCTCTTAAAAAAAGTTTAACTTTTTAGATAGAAGAAGAAGAAGAATGATTAGAAGAACATTTAGAAAACAATATTATTTACCAATAAATGTAACTACTTTGCGTTGTGATGACAGACGAGACGGTTTCAGCCAACGTTCTGATATTACAGTGACTAAATAAGGTGAGAATTCTTAAAACATACATTTCAATATACTTATTTGAAGGTAAGAATTAGAATAGAATAGAAAACAATTCAATAATAGTACCGAAACGCGCACGTGGTACGAATAATAGTACCGAAACGCGCACGTGGTACGAATAATAGTACCGAAACGCGCACGTGGTACGAATAATAGTACCGAAACGCGCACGTGGTACGAATAATGATTTTATTGGTCGCAGGCCATAATTGCACGGGTCAATGAGATAATGCGCACATAATAATGCGCACATAATAAGTTCAGGAGTTTCATGTTTATGACTGTGAATTTTATTACGCCAGTTATTTCATCTTTGCGAGGTCATGCCGAATGACGTGGAGAATTTCTTATAGCTTACTCGAAATGAACCACGTTGACGATATTGCAACTTTAATTTGAGAACCTAGATAAATGTAAAAGTGTGTATATCTGGCTGGTACACGGAGAGAAAATTCTTAGAAAAATCACTGTGCTCGTCATTGTAAAGTGAGTGCAAGTGACATCTACAGAAAATTTTCTGAGTGAGATTGGAAAAAATTCACTATTTGTCCAATAAATTTTACTGTACAGCATAAGAATTTTTACTGTGCTAGCATGGTAATTTTTCCATTACCACTCAAATGCACTCAGATTATGAAACAGCACAGTAATTTTTCTAAGATTTTTCAGAAAATAATCTAGAGGTTTAAATTTTGTTATAAGTACCTTCATTTAAAACAGTTATTTAAAACATCTGATTTCAATGTAGAGGACGCATGAGTAAATGCACAGGAAAACACAAATAAAATTATTAAAAAGCTCGTATAACTAAACTTTATAAATGGAACCGAGGCCGAAGTCGCAGTTGCTAAAAGTTACACATGTAGCAACTTAGTTGCGTGCGTCCCAGGAACTTGTCCGGGATTCAATATCCCGGACTATGTCGAGCGAATTCCAATTGGAAAAGTTGTGCTTATTGCCTATCCCGGTTGGAGTGGTCATCGGGAACTTGGCATTATGCGGGTCGTGGCTGTGCCGTCGTGATACAGATATTGATGTCCCGAATTAAATTGGAGTATGAGTAATACATGTGTAAGTTGCAAAGAGACGTATGGGCTTATATTGGTATGCTTTCAAAGGAGGAAAAGAAAGATTGATTGCTTTCTGATCCGAATTTGACAGAGTATTTTTAATGGAAAACACATTAGCTTCCTTTCGGTAGTCGCATTTACTAGACCCACGGAAAGTGATGAAATGCAATAAAATGCATGTTAAAAAAATAAACATATAGCGAAATGTAACCTACAGAGTTATTCAATCTTCACCAAAATTAATCTTATGTTAATTTTGTAAAAAAAAAGTCTAGAATCTTCGTAATACATTTTTTAATATTTTTCTTTTTGAGATACCTCACTTTTCAATGCCATCAAATGACCAAAAACATTACTTTTGACTTTGACTTTTGAAACTTGACTGTTCAATTGAAATATTTCGAATGCCAAACTGAAGTGGAGTAATTAGACATAATTTGTACAAAGGGTTCAGTTTCGGTGTTAGTTATAACACAGAGACCCAACTAATTGGTGAAATTGGACCACGGTGACCGGTGCGTGTCGAAAAAATGTATTAGGTTTTTCGTGGAAGCTCTGAACTAGTTATTATATTTTTGTTCTATTAGTGTTTTGTATTTTTTTTTGTTAAGCAAAAATTAGAATAGAATCATAGTAACTCAAAGAAACCTCGTCATGTTAATATGACCATTTTATCAACATAAAACTATCATACCAGTTATCGCACAGAGTGAGATCAATAAGACGTTTTGTTATTGGCAATAAACTAATTAGGTCGTATTAAGTCCTAACATCAACATTCGCAACAACGCTATAATGGATATAGCGTCCGCCTTTCACCAAATTGCACTCAGAATGTCAAATTTTATCACTGCGAGACATCAAGTATCGAAGACAACAAACATCATTATAGAACGAAGGTCACGGCAGAGCTGAGACGTGCGTGAGACATGACCATCTAATGCAGAGCCCTATAATCAAATTGGTCGCCCCTTGGTTATGTCGACGATGTTTTGATGCCAGGGGGGAAGGCGGGTCTACCTATAGCGGTCGTTTTTGTGCGAATGACTCAGCGTTGAGTCAGAGCGCCAGTGCTTAGCTTTGGGGCATTCCTGTATTGAAATTGGTTGCGATCGATTTTGAGAAGTTGTAAGTTTTCCTGATAGTTTTAGTTTGTTGTGACTTCCGTTCGTTAAAGTTTTTTTATTTATTGATGAAGTTGGATTTTTACTTTTTAGCACCATGCTTCTGAATGGAGTTGGTTTTCTATTTTTAATCGCAATATTAAAAGTTTTTCGTTTGAGTTTTAGCATTCTTGCAAAAAACTGTCACGAATGAAATTGTAAGTAAAATCTTAACCAACAAAAAGAAGTTGCTAAAAGTTATGTTTACAGACTTTTAAATTTATAGCTCTATTAAAAACAGGTGTCACATTTCCGTAGCAGACAATGTCCTATAAAATTCTCTGGTAAGTATTAGAAAAACATGTAAGCACCATACACGTCAGTAGCACAAGCCACTTTATTCTCTAAAACATCTCAACACGTAGGCCATTACTCTCTTTTACAGGCAATAATGAAACGTGTCGTCTGCCGAGGTGACGAGGTACTCGGTAGAATGTTTATATCAGTATAATTACTACCAATTAGACGTATATTTACGCCCTAACGATGACATCATTCACACTGAGGGACTGTCGGCTGTAGGTAATGTTACACTCGTTACATTTTACATACGGAGCTACATAAATAGTAAATAATAGAAGTAATATGTGCGAAATTAATATTATCTTGCATATTTTTATGAGTTCCGTAATAAAACCTCCTTCTGAGGAGAGGTGGATAGTGACATGCCGGTAACTTCAAGGAAATTGCTAATGCGCTACCGATCTGAGTGAAAAAGTAGGAAAGAATAACTTGTAACCCATACAATTCACAAAGCAGCTCTCTTTGACTTAACACAAGACTTTAGACTGCATGTAGACAGTTACAGTCAATGTATGTATGTCTTTTAATGTTGTTTTATATAACATAATGCCTATAATGTTCCCACTGCTTGGACACTGGCCTCCTCTCTTTAAGAGTGAGTAGAACGTGGTAGGTTAGGTTAACCTACTTTAGGTTAGTAAAGTAGGGTAACCTAACCTGCCACGTTGGCCCAGTGCGGCTTGGTAGATGACACATGTCTTCGGATTACAGGACATGACGGTTTCCTCACGATTTTTCCCTTCACCTTTATGAGAGCAGAAAATAAAGAAGAAACAGAAAGAAGATAAAGAATGTTGTTTTGTTTTTTATGTAATTTGACACAAACAATTACTCTTATATGCTACACAGTCCTTTAGCCAGTCTATTTTCACGGTTGATGTCATAAGAAGTGACTAAGAAACAATTTAATTAGCATAGTCAACGAATTCACGTCCAAACCCCTTGCAAACATGATGCATTGCCACATTAGTAGCCACACCACATGAACCTAATTGCCACTGTTTTACAACCAGTAGCCGTTGCGAAAACAACTGCAACGCATTAGGTAACAGAAAAAATACATTGGAAACACTAGCAAACTTAGGTACAGGGGCAACTATTAGCTACAATATTAAGATAGTAAGGCTAAGTTGTATAATAGTGCTAATTGAGAACAATTGGGACTGCAGACTTTTGCGAATTTTGAGCAATACTCAAAAGTTGATGTGTATTGTGTAAGGTGCTGCATTTTAAAGGCTTTGCATACTGACCCGTGAAAAAGAAGTTGGTTACGGACAGGTGTTGCATTACTGCGATGAATGGTCAGTCAATGGACTTTATTGTTTTCTAAAACCGATGAAATTATATTGATAAATAACTGGGGTAATTGTGTAACACGCTAACAGTAGGAATCGCTTTCATTTTAACAGTTTAACAACATCCATTGCGCTATTTACTTTGTTGAGTTGACAATTTTTCCGAACATATGAAACAAAGGATAAGCAATATCCTTCAAAATGATTTTTATTTTGATTGATAGTTTTACGCAATTAGGGTGCTAAAGACTACACTTACACCAATTATTTTCAGTATCACACATAATTAATGGAATTTCAGCCACAATGAGTTATTGATAAATTATTCAAGAAATTATACATTGGTATCTTCAAAAATAACAAAACAATATGTTGTGAAAGTACCTACGTAACGAAGTATAATTTTAGATTAATTGACTTCAATAATAAAAGCTAATCTCTTTGAAAATATAATGAGATCATAAATATTATTTTCTTATTCATAAAAAAATACTAGTCCTACACAACTCAACTGTTTTTTTGTCCCGATTCGCCAGACGGCGCTTGTTTTAAGACAATGCGAAAGTGAACAAAAGAGTTGTGAATGAATTAACTGAATGATGAGTTCTTGCGCGAAAATGGCTTATCTGATTGTTATGTAGCTTTTGCTATCGATTAAGCAGAAGTGTTGCTATTACAATGTTGGGGACCGTTTTTCGAGGTATTTATTTATTTATTTATTTCCACTCAGAGCACTGATTTCAACCGCACTTGGACGAACCGCACCTGAGCACTTTCACTCAGGAGGACGGTCGTCGCCATATTTTACGAATTAATTATGGTCATGACTGTGTTTATGAACAAAATTATTTCAGAGCGTTATATGTAATTACTCTGAGTACGAGAATATTTTACTACTCCATAATAATTTACGTACTTTGAAATCATAATCTAGAATCCCAAAGTTTACACAAAAATTCAAAATCACAATCCACAAAAAATAACACAATCATAAAAGTTGCACAACCCAATTAAAAGCAGAGATATTCAGAACCCGTTTCATTCCACGCATCACATGTCTAAAAAAGGCAGCTTATTTAAAAATAAAAAGGAACAATAACCGAAGACCTTGGCCGAGTGAAACGGAACGTTGACAGTTGCGACACACGACATGACAGGCTGAAACGCTTTCATACATTTTAAATAAAGGATTGACAAATGTTTTATTTCAATCAATCTTTTACTTTACGCCTAATTTGATATAATCATTTATTTGTCGTTTTTGGTTTCCAAATCTGGTAAACGGTTTTAGGCTTTTCTGAAAGCAACTAGGTCTTAGTTATATATTCGTATTTTCTTCGATTATGATTAATAATTGACACACACAGCATGCCTTTATTCAGAATGCACAGAAAATAAATAACTAGGTGCGACACGAAAACCACTGATGATACAGTAATATGAAATAATAATAAATAATACAAAACTTTCATCTTTCTCCGCGATTTGAACGTTAAAGAAAAATGAATCGTCCATTCACAACCAGAGAAGAAAGTTAAATTAGTAGAAAGTCATTATTAAGACACATTTAGTACTTACACAATATATTTAAAAAAAAAACAATCTTACAGCCACTCCGTCGCCAAGAAAAAGTTACCAAGTATTTATTTTTTATATCTTAAAATGTTCACTCTACGTGAAAAAGAAAATATGAATTAAGAATACATTATAGTAAATCCATTCTTCAGCAGAGAAACTCAGATTGTATCGAAGAAAAAGTTTGATTAGAAAACGTGGATAGAATATTAACTACCTTCATCAGTATTATCTAATATCTCCATTATAAATAAGTACAAAAGTAGGTAGGTATACAACGTATTTATTTATTTTGATATCCCATAACTCTAGGATATTTTCTATACATAAAAAATAATACAAAAATTCCTAGAATATGTGGTCCAAAAATGCATTATTTCGAAGATATCGTCAATCATATTTAATGAAAATAAAATGTTCTTTGAAAGTTCACCTACCTGATTTTGTTGCGAAAGAGTTACCGTGGCCCTTGGCACAGGCAACTGAAGGAACACGAAGGGTTTAAAAAAAAACTTGATGTATGTATGTATCTAACTTTCATTGATAAATATGAGTAATTAATTTTCATTCAATCCAATCATTTATATTTAAAGCTAAGAAAATGTGACGTTGTCGTATTTCACGTAAGGGGTTCAATAATAATCGTGACTTTTTCGAATTATTTTGTATGAAAAATGAAAACAAAAGAAATGATAATTGAAAAATAATTCATATGCCAGTTGATTCTTTGATATGGTCTCATTCATACCCTAGAGTTATGGGATGTCAAAAAAACACCTTGTATAACGTACAGGTCTGAAATCATCGTTAGTATACGGGAATTTTTGTTCCAAAACAGGCAGTGAGGATTTACTCAGATTTTGTAGGTTAACAATATAATTAAAGAAAGAGATGGCGAAATGACCTGGACGCGTACCGCGAGGGTTGACACGAGATGGCGCGGCAAAAGAATTCCTAAGTTCCTAAGGATTTGGGAGAGGCCTTTGCCCTGCAGTGAGACAGCATAGGTTAACAAAAAAAAAAAAAACTTATGTAATTTCCACACAGAATATTGTGGGGAAGAAACAGTATGAGTGTCAAATATGGGAAATTCATATTGAAATTCATCATTTTTAAGATAAGGGACAAAAGACACACAACAGTCAGACATACAGAACAGTCTGGTTCAATCTTCATTTATTTATTTAACATTAAGACCTTGCAGGAACTAGGTCCTAAAAAACAAATGTCAAATCAATAAACTTGACTAGAATGAAGTACTTATCTATCCCAAAAATATCCAATTAATCTATCTAACATAGGGATGTAAAAGGGAAAAAGAATCAAACGAATACGTTTGATTTCAACGTTCCATATTGCCATCCTATTTTATTAGATCGTATCTAATCAGAGAATTCCTCCCCCTCAGAACCATGACTCAGAGTAACTCAGTCATACATTTCACAAGCCGCTCCACATTCGCACGTCGTCGTCCGACATAATACAGCGGATAGATGCTTCCTTCAAGTGTAACTACCATCATTAACAAAAACCACAAAAGTACCTACAACCTATGCTTCAATGCATCCCAAACATATTTGCCTTAATAGCCTGGGGAATCAGAAACATCCAAAAACATAAAGAGAATTGTCAGAACCATCCCTAAAGGGAAGATAGACACACTACAACCCTTTTAGTTATACAGAGATTTCACACAATCTCTTTATAATTCAGAATAGAGTGCAAATCCGATATATGCGGACCGAAAGGACGCGTAATTATTCCAAATGGGAACACCAGACAGGCTTGCACCTTGTGTTAGTATTAATAAACTCATAACCACTTTTAGGTTTACCTCCCCTCGTGTTTCTGCACTCGTCAATTATGTTAACAAGGTCTGACCGTTCATTACGGTGTTTTAGACTGACCAGTTGGTCGAAACCCCTTGAAAATTGCAACCCCTTTGCATGAGTCATGTTGCAAAGAGGGGTGAAGTTAGGGTTGTTGTTTTAGTACTATAATTTTAGCCTTGTCTGGATTTTTGCTTTGATGTATTTTGATTTCCTGTTTCGAAGTTTGAGCGGATTCAATTAAAATTTTGTTAATAAAAGAACGTTGCATTTGTGTGACTTTAACGTTCACTGTTATGAAATCCATTGTATGTTCCCAGGCTTCATATGTTGCCATTTTAATTACAAAAAGCGACTACTGGTAAAAAGACAAAAATAATTTTGAATACGAAATGAAAAGGTTATCCAGATTTAATTCTAGATTATTGGAGGACTTTCCAGAAACACCTTTTATAACCTCTACCTAAACCTGAGTACTGTAATAAGCCAAAACCAAGGCTCTTAAAATAAGCCATACATCGTACAGTCACAAAAAGAAGCTTGCGATAAACCTGTACAACATTCATAAGACAGTTTGGTACAAAAATAACTGAGACAAGAATTGACCTTGACCATCTTATGTACCGAGATGACTGTATAGTGGATACTTTAGGCAATAAAGAGCAGCGAATTCTCTCTTAATTCTGCTTGAATGTGTCCCGGTTTTTCTAAAATACCGCTGCTATTTATATTAGTCACTTATTTTATAGAGTTCGGAAATCACTAGCTGTGCTAGTTTTTTCTTAATCCGTCTTGATTTTGTCCAGCATTTCGTCTTAGATTCAAAAAATTTGATTAATGCAAAGAGTGTCAAACTGCAGTGTATTACTTTGTAACCAATTAAGGACTTCTGGAACGGCTAATTATGTATTGTTTCCCTTTATAGAATAAAGAGAAATGATATCATCAACGTCGTGTAGAATAAAGAGCACTTAGGCCTAAATCTGAAGCCATGCGCATTCCGAAAGGAAGTGATGAGTAATCGCTTTCGTAATTAAACCCTGACTTAAGCATGCAAATACAAGTCACTGGGTATTACATTACTGTGTAATGTCTGCTCCTACCGACTCACACTGGATGCACCCGCGTGGTGGATTACGGCCCACTCCCTCCCTCTTACTGAAAGGAGGCCTGTGTCCCAGCAGTGAGAACATTATAAGCTGGTTATGTCGTATGTATGTATCTTGTTTTCTCTTAAGTAAATAAAGTTTTTCAACCTTAGACATTTTTTCCGTCTTATCAACTCAAACCCTTTTCCTACTTTCGACTCACCCCTTTCAGTGTTATCCTCCTTTCAACTACCATCCACATACCGGTACAACTATTCCACATCACAAGAAGATGCCGCGATGATAATATGCATCTAATAGTCAGTTCGCGTGTGCCAAAACTTCAGACGCCACACATCGTTCGTTTAGAACACGGTCACCCAATTCGTTAGCAAATCGCTTAATAGATTTTACGAGTATAAGGTCATGTCTATCAGACGAAGAAGACAGGCTCGCAGGTATAATCACACTTTAAATATAATTTACAAATCAAATAATTCCGCGTTTTGAGTATGAATGTCTATGGTTATTAGAGTAGGAAGACCAACAAAAATCAGCCAAGCGCGAGGCGGATTCGCGCACGAAGGGTTCCGTGTCTGTTGTATGGGAGCCCCCTTAAATATTTACTTTATTCTGTTTTTTTAGAGTATTTGTTGTTATAGCGGCAACAGAAACACATCATCTGTAAAAATTTCAACTGTCTAACTATCACGGTTCATGAGATACAGCCTGGTGACAGACGGACGGACAGCGGAGCGGGAGTAATAGGGTTCCTTTTACCATTTGGGTACGAAACCCTAAAAACGATGGATGGACTATGTGAATGATATGATTAGAAAGGACTACTTACTGAGATGACGACTAATAGAGAAGTAAGGAAGAAATAGACATGTTGCGTCGACCCCAAATAAACTGGGGTAAGAGCAAGCTGGGCAAGAGAATGATGATGATGATGAAATGGTTCTGTGTATCTATCATAGAACACAGCTGAATAAAGTTTCTACCGAGTAACAGATCGACTGAAGATTACGTTATATGCTTGGTTAGATCACGTTTCAAAAGATTATGTGGTTAACCACTGCAAACGCGAATCATTTGACTAATACGCAAAGATAAGCATCTCTTAAAAAAAGTTTAACTTTTTAGATAGAAGAAGAAGAAGAATGATTAGAAGAACATTTAGAAAACAATATTATTTACCAATAAATGTAACTACTTTGCGTTGTGATGACAGACGAGACGGTTTCAGCCAACGTTCTGATATTACAGTGACTAAATAAGGTGAGAATTCTTAAAACATACATTTCAATATACTTATTTGAAGGTAAGAATTAGAATAGAATAGAAAACAATTCAATAATAGTACCGAAACGCGCACGTGGTACGAATAATAGTACCGAAACGCGCACGTGGTACGAATAATAGTACCGAAACGCGCACGTGGTACGAATAATAGTACCGAAACGCGCACGTGGTACGAATAATGATTTTATTGGTCGCAGGCCATAATTGCACGGGTCAATGAGATAATGCGCACATAATAATGCGCACATAATAAGTTCAGGAGTTTCATGTTTATGACTGTGAATTTTATTACGCCAGTTATTTCATCTTTGCGAGGTCATGCCGAATGACGTGGAGAATTTCTTATAGCTTACTCGAAATGAACCACGTTGACGATATTGCAACTTTAATTTGAGAACCTAGATAAATGTAAAAGTGTGTATATCTGGCTGGTACACGGAGAGAAAATTCTTAGAAAAATCACTGTGCTCGTCATTGTAAAGTGAGTGCAAGTGACATCTACAGAAAATTTTCTGAGTGAGATTGGAAAAAATTCACTATTTGTCCAATAAATTTTACTGTACAGCATAAGAATTTTTACTGTGCTAGCATGGTAATTTTTCCATTACCACTCAAATGCACTCAGATTATGAAACAGCACAGTAATTTTTCTAAGATTTTTCAGAAAATAATCTAGAGGTTTAAATTTTGTTATAAGTACCTTCATTTAAAACAGTTATTTAAAACATCTGATTTCAATGTAGAGGACGCATGAGTAAATGCACAGGAAAACACAAATAAAATTATTAAAAAGCTCGTATAACTAAACTTTATAAATGGAACCGAGGCCGAAGTCGCAGTTGCTAAAAGTTACACATGTAGCAACTTAGTTGCGTGCGTCCCAGGAACTTGTCCGGGATTCAATATCCCGGACTATGTCGAGCGAATTCCAATTGGAAAAGTTGTGCTTATTGCCTATCCCGGTTGGAGTGGTCATCGGGAACTTGGCATTATGCGGGTCGTGGCTGTGCCGTCGTGATACAGATATTGATGTCCCGAATTAAATTGGAGTATGAGTAATACATGTGTAAGTTGCAAAGAGACGTATGGGCTTATATTGGTATGCTTTCAAAGGAGGAAAAGAAAGATTGATTGCTTTCTGATCCGAATTTGACAGAGTATTTTTAATGGAAAACACATTAGCTTCCTTTCGGTAGTCGCATTTACTAGACCCACGGAAAGTGATGAAATGCAATAAAATGCATGTTAAAAAAATAAACATATAGCGAAATGTAACCTACAGAGTTATTCAATCTTCACCAAAATTAATCTTATGTTAATTTTGTAAAAAAAAAGTCTAGAATCTTCGTAATACATTTTTTAATATTTTTCTTTTTGAGATACCTCACTTTTCAATGCCATCAAATGACCAAAAACATTACTTTTGACTTTGACTTTTGAAACTTGACTGTTCAATTGAAATATTTCGAATGCCAAACTGAAGTGGAGTAATTAGACATAATTTGTACAAAGGGTTCAGTTTCGGTGTTAGTTATAACACAGAGACCCAACTAATTGGTGAAATTGGACCACGGTGACCGGTGCGTGTCGAAAAAATGTATTAGGTTTTTCGTGGAAGCTCTGAACTAGTTATTATATTTTTGTTCTATTAGTGTTTTGTATTTTTTTTTGTTAAGCAAAAATTAGAATAGAATCATAGTAACTCAAAGAAACCTCGTCATGTTAATATGACCATTTTATCAACATAAAACTATCATACCAGTTATCGCACAGAGTGAGATCAATAAGACGTTTTGTTATTGGCAATAAACTAATTAGGTCGTATTAAGTCCTAACATCAACATTCGCAACAACGCTATAATGGATATAGCGTCCGCCTTTCACCAAATTGCACTCAGAATGTCAAATTTTATCACTGCGAGACATCAAGTATCGAAGACAACAAACATCATTATAGAACGAAGGTCACGGCAGAGCTGAGACGTGCGTGAGACATGACCATCTAATGCAGAGCCCTATAATCAAATTGGTCGCCCCTTGGTTATGTCGACGATGTTTTGATGCCAGGGGGGAAGGCGGGTCTACCTATAGCGGTCGTTTTTGTGCGAATGACTCAGCGTTGAGTCAGAGCGCCAGTGCTTAGCTTTGGGGCATTCCTGTATTGAAATTGGTTGCGATCGATTTTGAGAAGTTGTAAGTTTTCCTGATAGTTTTAGTTTGTTGTGACTTCCGTTCGTTAAAGTTTTTTTATTTATTGATGAAGTTGGATTTTTACTTTTTAGCACCATGCTTCTGAATGGAGTTGGTTTTCTATTTTTAATCGCAATATTAAAAGTTTTTCGTTTGAGTTTTAGCATTCTTGCAAAAAACTGTCACGAATGAAATTGTAAGTAAAATCTTAACCAACAAAAAGAAGTTGCTAAAAGTTATGTTTACAGACTTTTAAATTTATAGCTCTATTAAAAACAGGTGTCACATTTCCGTAGCAGACAATGTCCTATAAAATTCTCTGGTAAGTATTAGAAAAACATGTAAGCACCATACACGTCAGTAGCACAAGCCACTTTATTCTCTAAAACATCTCAACACGTAGGCCATTACTCTCTTTTACAGGCAATAATGAAACGTGTCGTCTGCCGAGGTGACGAGGTACTCGGTAGAATGTTTATATCAGTATAATTACTACCAATTAGACGTATATTTACGCCCTAACGATGACATCATTCACACTGAGGGACTGTCGGCTGTAGGTAATGTTACACTCGTTACATTTTACATACGGAGCTACATAAATAGTAAATAATAGAAGTAATATGTGCGAAATTAATATTATCTTGCATATTTTTATGAGTTCCGTAATAAAACCTCCTTCTGAGGAGAGGTGGATAGTGACATGCCGGTAACTTCAAGGAAATTGCTAATGCGCTACCGATCTGAGTGAAAAAGTAGGAAAGAATAACTTGTAACCCATACAATTCACAAAGCAGCTCTCTTTGACTTAACACAAGACTTTAGACTGCATGTAGACAGTTACAGTCAATGTATGTATGTCTTTTAATGTTGTTTTATATAACATAATGCCTATAATGTTCCCACTGCTTGGACACTGGCCTCCTCTCTTTAAGAGTGAGTAGAACGTGGTAGGTTAGGTTAACCTACTTTAGGTTAGTAAAGTAGGGTAACCTAACCTGCCACGTTGGCCCAGTGCGGCTTGGTAGATGACACATGTCTTCGGATTACAGGACATGACGGTTTCCTCACGATTTTTCCCTTCACCTTTATGAGAGCAGAAAATAAAGAAGAAACAGAAAGAAGATAAAGAATGTTGTTTTGTTTTTTATGTAATTTGACACAAACAATTACTCTTATATGCTACACAGTCCTTTAGCCAGTCTATTTTCACGGTTGATGTCATAAGAAGTGACTAAGAAACAATTTAATTAGCATAGTCAACGAATTCACGTCCAAACCCCTTGCAAACATGATGCATTGCCACATTAGTAGCCACACCACATGAACCTAATTGCCACTGTTTTACAACCAGTAGCCGTTGCGAAAACAACTGCAACGCATTAGGTAACAGAAAAAATACATTGGAAACACTAGCAAACTTAGGTACAGGGGCAACTATTAGCTACAATATTAAGATAGTAAGGCTAAGTTGTATAATAGTGCTAATTGAGAACAATTGGGACTGCAGACTTTTGCGAATTTTGAGCAATACTCAAAAGTTGATGTGTATTGTGTAAGGTGCTGCATTTTAAAGGCTTTGCATACTGACCCGTGAAAAAGAAGTTGGTTACGGACAGGTGTTGCATTACTGCGATGAATGGTCAGTCAATGGACTTTATTGTTTTCTAAAACCGATGAAATTATATTGATAAATAACTGGGGTAATTGTGTAACACGCTAACAGTAGGAATCGCTTTCATTTTAACAGTTTAACAACATCCATTGCGCTATTTACTTTGTTGAGTTGACAATTTTTCCGAACATATGAAACAAAGGATAAGCAATATCCTTCAAAATGATTTTTATTTTGATTGATAGTTTTACGCAATTAGGGTGCTAAAGACTACACTTACACCAATTATTTTCAGTATCACACATAATTAATGGAATTTCAGCCACAATGAGTTATTGATAAATTATTCAAGAAATTATACATTGGTATCTTCAAAAATAACAAAACAATATGTTGTGAAAGTACCTACGTAACGAAGTATAATTTTAGATTAATTGACTTCAATAATAAAAGCTAATCTCTTTGAAAATATAATGAGATCATAAATATTATTTTCTTATTCATAAAAAAATACTAGTCCTACACAACTCAACTGTTTTTTTGTCCCGATTCGCCAGACGGCGCTTGTTTTAAGACAATGCGAAAGTGAACAAAAGAGTTGTGAATGAATTAACTGAATGATGAGTTCTTGCGCGAAAATGGCTTATCTGATTGTTATGTAGCTTTTGCTATCGATTAAGCAGAAGTGTTGCTATTACAATGTTGGGGACCGTTTTTCGAGGTATTTATTTATTTATTTATTTCCACTCAGAGCACTGATTTCAACCGCACTTGGACGAACCGCACCTGAGCACTTTCACTCAGGAGGACGGTCGTCGCCATATTTTACGAATTAATTATGGTCATGACTGTGTTTATGAACAAAATTATTTCAGAGCGTTATATGTAATTACTCTGAGTACGAGAATATTTTACTACTCCATAATAATTTACGTACTTTGAAATCATAATCTAGAATCCCAAAGTTTACACAAAAATTCAAAATCACAATCCACAAAAAATAACACAATCATAAAAGTTGCACAACCCAATTAAAAGCAGAGATATTCAGAACCCGTTTCATTCCACGCATCACATGTCTAAAAAAGGCAGCTTATTTAAAAATAAAAAGGAACAATAACCGAAGACCTTGGCCGAGTGAAACGGAACGTTGACAGTTGCGACACACGACATGACAGGCTGAAACGCTTTCATACATTTTAAATAAAGGATTGACAAATGTTTTATTTCAATCAATCTTTTACTTTACGCCTAATTTGATATAATCATTTATTTGTCGTTTTTGGTTTCCAAATCTGGTAAACGGTTTTAGGCTTTTCTGAAAGCAACTAGGTCTTAGTTATATATTCGTATTTTCTTCGATTATGATTAATAATTGACACACACAGCATGCCTTTATTCAGAATGCACAGAAAATAAATAACTAGGTGCGACACGAAAACCACTGATGATACAGTAATATGAAATAATAATAAATAATACAAAACTTTCATCTTTCTCCGCGATTTGAACGTTAAAGAAAAATGAATCGTCCATTCACAACCAGAGAAGAAAGTTAAATTAGTAGAAAGTCATTATTAAGACACATTTAGTACTTACACAATATATTTAAAAAAAAAACAATCTTACAGCCACTCCGTCGCCAAGAAAAAGTTACCAAGTATTTATTTTTTATATCTTAAAATGTTCACTCTACGTGAAAAAGAAAATATGAATTAAGAATACATTATAGTAAATCCATTCTTCAGCAGAGAAACTCAGATTGTATCGAAGAAAAAGTTTGATTAGAAAACGTGGATAGAATATTAACTACCTTCATCAGTATTATCTAATATCTCCATTATAAATAAGTACAAAAGTAGGTAGGTATACAACGTATTTATTTATTTTGATATCCCATAACTCTAGGATATTTTCTATACATAAAAAATAATACAAAAATTCCTAGAATATGTGGTCCAAAAATGCATTATTTCGAAGATATCGTCAATCATATTTAATGAAAATAAAATGTTCTTTGAAAGTTCACCTACCTGATTTTGTTGCGAAAGAGTTACCGTGGCCCTTGGCACAGGCAACTGAAGGAACACGAAGGGTTTAAAAAAAAACTTGATGTATGTATGTATCTAACTTTCATTGATAAATATGAGTAATTAATTTTCATTCAATCCAATCATTTATATTTAAAGCTAAGAAAATGTGACGTTGTCGTATTTCACGTAAGGGGTTCAATAATAATCGTGACTTTTTCGAATTATTTTGTATGAAAAATGAAAACAAAAGAAATGATAATTGAAAAATAATTCATATGCCAGTTGATTCTTTGATATGGTCTCATTCATACCCTAGAGTTATGGGATGTCAAAAAAACACCTTGTATAACGTACAGGTCTGAAATCATCGTTAGTATACGGGAATTTTTGTTCCAAAACAGGCAGTGAGGATTTACTCAGATTTTGTAGGTTAACAATATAATTAAAGAAAGAGATGGCGAAATGACCTGGACGCGTACCGCGAGGGTTGACACGAGATGGCGCGGCAAAAGAATTCCTAAGTTCCTAAGGATTTGGGAGAGGCCTTTGCCCTGCAGTGAGACAGCATAGGTTAACAAAAAAAAAAAAAACTTATGTAATTTCCACACAGAATATTGTGGGGAAGAAACAGTATGAGTGTCAAATATGGGAAATTCATATTGAAATTCATCATTTTTAAGATAAGGGACAAAAGACACACAACAGTCAGACATACAGAACAGTCTGGTTCAATCTTCATTTATTTATTTAACATTAAGACCTTGCAGGAACTAGGTCCTAAAAAACAAATGTCAAATCAATAAACTTGACTAGAATGAAGTACTTATCTATCCCAAAAATATCCAATTAATCTATCTAACATAGGGATGTAAAAGGGAAAAAGAATCAAACGAATACGTTTGATTTCAACGTTCCATATTGCCATCCTATTTTATTAGATCGTATCTAATCAGAGAATTCCTCCCCCTCAGAACCATGACTCAGAGTAACTCAGTCATACATTTCACAAGCCGCTCCACATTCGCACGTCGTCGTCCGACATAATACAGCGGATAGATGCGTCCGACTGCGATCTCAGACGACTGGCAGCGACGGCGACGCGATCGATCCGCTGATAACCTGGCTGGTTCGTCTGTCTGTAATGTTAGTGTACTGCACGGTTCCTGATTTATACTAGACTGTGGTATAGCTACATCTTTCTGTTGAGAGAGAGAATTTAAGGGAAAGAGACAGCTTGGTTTAGAGTTGGAAAGTCTTTAAACGTTTTTGGAGGCCACCGCCATCATTTTGAAGCAAAATGAAAAACTCTTTTCTGTTTATCCGCTTCGGAAAGCTAAAGATGCTTTAGCAAAAATATAATAATTCTTAGAAAGGTTGTAACAATAATCAGATTAATTTGTCAAGCACTCTGTACAACGCTTACAAATCATGAAATATGCAACTCGAAACTTGGTACCGTATACGCCCTAATTTAAACAAAACAAGATACCTGTTAATGAAAATTACAAACGCGTTTTACGAGGGTACGAGTAATAAACAACGAATTAGCTTAACAGTTTCGTCAAAAATTTACGCAATTATTAGCCGAAGAAAGTTTTTAGGCACGCTACATAGCGTCCTTCGAATTATGAGCTATAAGTCTACAAATAGCCCATAAACATTAGCCGATGGGCTATTAGGGGCGCTGCCGCCGTGAAGGAGTCGTTATATGGGCTATTAGAATTGTATGTTCAGATTTACAGATTACTACAGATCTATGTGCTTTTGTTCCAGGGACTGGTATTTATCGGTAGTTTCTGGTGAAGTAATTTTTGGTGATGTTGTAGTGTAATCAAAACGATAACGCCGCCCATTGTTACCACCTATTGTAATTTTTGCGGTGTGCAATAAAGAGGTTTTATCTAATCTGAAATTCGTTGAAATAAAAGCCATTCATCGGAAAAAACTTTCTAATACTCAAAGTTATGTATCAGCAAAATACGTTTGGTATAATAATTACCAATAGTTTTCATTTAAAAATAAGGGGTGTTGGGTGTTGCTGAACAAAACAATCCGACTTGAGGTTGGCATGAATTTCCATTCATGCCAACCTCAAGTCGGATTATTTGAAAATCCTGAAGTTTGAAATATATTGCAGTAATTAGCACTAGCTAGGTAATCAGGACTACTATTACTAGAAATTTACACAGTGATGTAAGTAATCTTAATGTAAGCTAATGAGAATATTCGCTAAGTACCAGTTGAACTTCCCGTAATAACTAGCAACGGAATCGACCCCCTTTCCAGGGTAGGCCGTAATACTAATAAACATCGTATGTTATTAGTAAACGAAGCAAGCTGTTTCTTTCTGCCTATAAAATCGGAGGCTCATGGGTAAATAAGTGCGCAATAAATGGTGCAGAAATGATCATAAAATAACTTTATTGGATGGTGGCAGCAAATATTAGAACTTGTTTCCAAAAACTTTTTGCAATATTCGGTTACCCTAATTGCATAACACACAATTAATCACAATCTGAATCATTTTGAAGGAAATTGCTAATCCATTGCTTCATATGTGCCAAAAATTTGTCTGCTCAGCAACGTAAATAATGCAATGAATGTTGTTGAACTGTCAACATTGAAGCCATTCCTAGTGTTAGTGTGTTACGCAATCACCCCGCAGGTCAAGTGAAGGTTTAACTCTGGTTTAATCTCACATCTTTTTTCAGTACATTAAAATATAATAAAGCAGAAAATTACACTTAACCTCTACATACCCTCCAACAAGACTTCAGCCACAAAAATCTATTAAAAATACAGCAAAAACGAAAACTGTTTTTAATTTAAACAGGAGACCGTAAAAATAAATTTATTGCAGCCAAGTTATCTATAAAACGGACGCCATATGCATCTGAATGCATTAAAATAAAATGTAAAATAGTCTGCAGTTGTGGCTGACGAATAGTCTGTGCTCGTAAAAATGTGCAAAAATCGACTCTTGCGTCACTTGAGCGTGCTGGATAGCTGTTAGCTGTGGGACAAGTCATATGTTTAAAGCGATGAAAATAACTTAATGGCGGAGTTGGAGTAAGGGCAAGTAAAATAGAAAATGATTGAGGGGAATCCTGTCACGTACAGTAACCAGCAAAACGTAATGGCACTCGAATCCTCTGTCAGTAAATCTAGATCTTTTTACGTTAGACCAAAACCTTTTAAAGGGATCATAGAGTGTATAGTATAGTGTAAATTTATTAGAGTTCACTATGAAACATTAGTAGGGATTAAGCGAAAGTCCTAACAGTATGCCCCTTATTTTTTCCTTTGATCTGTCAGTCACAAATTTAACATATAATAATATAAACAGTTCCTAACAGTTTCTAAACAGTTCCTCAATAAAGCAAATAAAAGTTTCTCCAAAACAATTTATTGCCAGTACCTTGACCGTAAAAAACTAACATAAAATCAAACAAAAACCGCTAATCGCTCGTAAATTCGGCCACAAAACGCACGGAGATATGAATCACGCCGAATTTAAGCACTTAGTCCGCTCCAAGGCCGCGCCATAGTTAAATGGTGTTCACAGAATACTGTTATAATACTTAAATGTTTTTAGCATATTATACAATGCCAGCTTTTTGGCTTAAAAGAGAGTGTCTGATCGATTTGTGTATCGATTAGTTGGTAGTCGTTGGTGGCCAAGTAACAAGTTATCTTCGTCTGCTTAAAATGTGTTTAAAAAAAAGACAGAAGTTATTACATACCACTCACACCTTCGTCCAATGTTCCCACTGCTGGGAAACAGAGAGGTCTGAGAGACTGGGCCGTAATCCACCACGGGACCTCAGTGAGGGTTGGTTTAAGTTCATCATCATCTGCCTAGCCTTTTCCCAACTATGTTGGGGTCAGCTACCAGTCTAACCAGATGCAGCTGAATACCAGTATTTTACATGGAGCGACTGCCTATCTGACCTTCACAACCCAGTTACTGGGTAATACGATACGATACGTTGGTTTAAGTTCATGCAAAACATAATATATTTGTAAAAAGCATGAGTACACAGTGCAAATTGGACTTGGTAAGGTAAGTTTTAAATCATGGCCACAGATAATGGCGTACAAAGTAAAAGCTGCATAGGTATCTGAATTAGATAACTTTAAAAAACCTGACAAACATTGAAAACATTAGGTAGGTACAGACGCGAGCACATCAAGCTACTACAATCGGTCAAACTTTATTATCTTATCGCTAAAGTATAAGGTCCAAAGTCAATTGGGAAAATTTGACAGTTTCGGGTAGCTTGATGTGCTGGCGTCTGTACCTATCTGATCTTGTGATAACTGAAAAAAGAAAAACGTTTGTAGTAACTGAGATATTTCTTTTGGTTTCTTCTTCACGCCATTAAGAACCAGTGAACGGTATATAATATATGAAATTAAGGGTGGCTATTACTGTAAATGGAATTTGAATAGCTATGTAATTTTTGCGTGGAAATACAAGCGTGATAGTTTCGATACCAAATAGTGGCTCTCTGAAACTAGTCGCTAAAGATACTGTCCTGCGGCAATCCAGAAAATGAAAATCCGCTCCCATTACGTTTCACTACTGACGTGAATATGATAAAGATCTTTAGCTCCGTTGGATTGGCTGTCAAATAAAAAATGACACCTACCTACAAAATCAAAATTACAGACAGAGCTGGGACATATTTAATATAACTGACAATGCGATTGTCGCCTGTCATCTGTCGCCTGTCGATTTTATAAAATAGGCGCCTGCGGGGGT
Source organism: Eremobia ochroleuca (assembly GCA_949629135.1). Classification (NCBI taxonomy): domain Eukaryota; kingdom Metazoa; phylum Arthropoda; class Insecta; order Lepidoptera; family Noctuidae; genus Eremobia; species Eremobia ochroleuca. The sequence continues at coordinate 19,932,730 of OX451397.1, read as the reverse complement.
AGTTGCGTAACGCACTAATAATGACAATTTTGCAAGCATTTCATTTTGAGAATTCAAAAACATTGATTTCGCGATTTACGTTGTCAAGCAAAGAATTTTTCAGACATATGAAGCAATGGATTAGCAATATCCTTCAAAATCTTCTGGATTGTGATTGAAACTATGTTACGCGGGGTGCTGGTCTTAATTCTAGAAAACCATAAAACCTAGAACCAGACACAAGACCGGCCAATCACGATTAATTCTACGATTAGTTTCTAGTACCTATCTTTCTTCACGACGTGCAAGTTTTTATCTGCGAGATATTTTCGTATTGTTTTCGTTTCACACGTAACTGGCCGACCTTGTGGCTCATCTGACGTTTGTTCGCACAGAAGAAGGCCATTGCATTAGATGACAGCAGGTTAACTATGCAGTTTTAAGAAGCAATTTTTTTTTTTTTTCATAATTTTATCTTGGTTTCATGAATGTTTATTTGATTGGAGTAGTCTTGTGTTGTGTGGTGGAGTAAAAGGATACTGATATTATTTTGTTGGTGTTCTTTAAGACGGCCATGGATTGTAGAACCACACAAATGCAATAAATTATACCACATACTTGTTATCGCCTTTTCAGACGATATACAAAAAAGAACGAATCGGTCGCGAAAAAAAAAACAATTCCCTACATTTTGAAGAGTTACGCGAACAGGAGTTAGGGAACTGCTGATTTTTTTCACAACCGATTTCGTTCATTTTTTGTACATATCGTCAGGAAAGGCAATAGAAAGTATGTGGTATGATTTATTGCGTATACAACGTGTAACGGAAAGGGGGTATCAACCCTGAAGGAGGTGAATGTGCTCATGAAACTCAACAACTTTCCCCAAAGAACATAGGTCGAAATATGAAAAAAAAATTTGGCCCTCCCATAGTAAATCAATCAGCTGGTAGTCAGTTTTGTAAGAGAGGGCCAAATTTTTTTTTCATATTCCGACCTATGTTCTTTGGGGAAAGTTGTTGAGTTTCATGAGCACATTCACCTCCTTCAGGGTTGATACCCCCTTTCCGTTACACGTTGTATACTATTAGTATATACCTGTTAAATACCTGTTAAACTTGTAGAGAGCCATGGTGAGTAGCAGTTGTAAGTTATACAAATTAAAGTCAATCAATGAGTAGCAAAAATCCAATAATAAGAACAATCCTTTCATCATGCTTACGCTCGCTATAAAAGAATAATAAAACGTATTTATTACAAACTTCCCGTTACATCCAAACCAAAACGTGTCATAAGATAATTATGATAAATATATTTATAGTCACCTTTTTTTACATTGCATTTTTTTTTTCAATTCTTTATCTGGTTATCGCACAGTCCTCCGTGCCTTTAATCAATGTATTACGGTTAGACGATAGGACAGTCCTTTTCTTCCTTGACAACTTAATACGTACACTAAATAATAAACACTTCTTAGCTTCACATTATACTTCAATAACTTATCTTTTCAACTAGCTTACTGGTGTCGGTATTCGTGCAAAAAATCTTAAGGAATTACCACTGTTAATTGTATAATTACTAACGAACACACGATTTGTCCGTACATTTGTTTACATAAAGAGAAATTGACTAACAATGGCTTTATGCTGGTGAAAGTTAAAAGCTGAAGCTCAAAACATCTGTGTCTAGATTTTCAAAATGGCTGACAAAGATCTTTTATTTGACGCAGTGTTGCGAACGTGTTTAAAAAAATTATTGCTACTTTTTAATAGGCTGTCTGCGGTAGTGCTTTTATTTTCTTTGTGGTATACGGCTATGATTTTAAAAACACGGTGCCTCAACGTAATTTTACTAAAAGTGTATGTAATTAAAGTATGTTTGACGATGTCATCTGTGTTTGGTTTAAATATCTATATCTATGCTGTTAGGTATTTCTAGACGACTATAAATGAAATAGAGCCTAATATTCAAATTGTATTTGTTTAAGTTTGTCATAGTTAAAAACTTTAAATATAAAAGGTGTGTTTTCAATAATATTTGTCTATATAAAAGTCAATCAAGCAAACAAGCACAAATCAACCTCAAACAGCACACATTCGATTCGAATGTATCATCAATCGATTTGATTCCTGCTAAATCGATTGAGTATCGATACGTAATCGTTATGTAAACAGCGATGTTTACGTCTGGCAGCCCGTTTCCATATGCTGTACTGTACCGCTAAAGATGCTGTTTTATATGTATTATTGAGACGCGTGTAATAACCTATCACAATAAAAATATTTACTGTTTAAAAAGGAATCTTTAGAACGGCTTAACATGCTTTCCGAGGCACGGAGGATCAATCTCAATACGTAATGGATGGTCACCCATCCACGAACCAGCCTCGGCAAGCGTAACATAGCCTTCGATAGTCCCGTACCGCCGTTATTATTTAGCCGTTTAAAGTAAAAGTTTGGGATTCTATAAAGTTGGGAAAATGGTGTTTATGCGCTTATTGCAAGTAATCTAGACATTTCATTTTGTCTTAGCTTAATAACGAATGAAAGTGAGTCACTGTATTAAATTATTTGCCTCAAGATGTAATAATTAGCCGTGAGAACTGGGTAAGTGTATCTGACAGTAGCAAACGTAATACTTACTTCTATAATTGTCTAATTATCGTGCGTAATACTTAGATTTCTTGGAGCTTTAAATCCCATTTATTGTGAGTCAATAAAATAACTGTTTCGATATAAGTAGCATAAGCATAATTATTGGCCTCCTCTCTTTTTAAGACGAAGGGGGCCGTAATCCACCACACGGATCCAGTGCGGGTTGGTAGATGTCACAAGTCTTCGAATTTATGGTTCTAAAACATGCCGGTTTCCTCACGGTGTTTTCCATCACCGTTTTGAGGGCAGTGGTGATGAAATTATTTGCACAAAGTAAAGCGCCTGCCTGTGTTCGAACCCACGACCTACAGCTCGTAAGTCGGGTCCATTACCATTGGACCACTACTGCTCTTAGAGTGAGTAATGCTAAGTTAAGAGTTTTTCACGTTCTCAACTTATAGTACTCAATTTAACTTCGAAATAACAAAAATGTAGATAACAACCCAATCATACAACAAAATATTTGTGGCGCATCCTCAAACTCTGTACATACATTTTCACATCACTAAATCACCACAACCAATAATGGACGGAAATTATCGAAAACGCAAACAAAGCACCATTTGCCACAGCCGAGAACTGAACCCGGAACACGCCGGTTGGCAGCCCGCCAACGATAAGCACGCCAGACTGGGTCGTAACCACTTTTATGAGTTGAGACATTACACCAGTTAACTGCACTCATCGACGTATGAAAAGTGGAACTCATGATCATCCATTATTACTACTTTTTATGTGATTTTTTTATTTTATTTTTATGTGCTTTATGACAGCTTTAGGGTGTTCTATTGGGTGGCAGGGAATCCCCTTGCAACCTATTGCCAATTCTCAACGCGGTTCAGAATCATGTACCGAATCTGGTACATGATTCTGAACCGCGTTTTAATCACGTAGTTATTGCACTTTTTTTTTTTTGGTAACCGACGAATTAATATATACGGTAGGGGGTATAAAAGCATGTACAATATTCATGGTTACAGTACGGGATCCAGCTACTAGCCTACACGACATAAGAAGAACAGCCGATCTGAAAACTTAGGTGAAGTGAGCTGTTAAAAGTGTCAATACAAGTATCAGGTACAAGTTTTCGGTTCATGGTCAGATTTTTACGGAATAGACCGGAAGACTTACATTATTTAGCAGCCCCATGTTTACTTCGATTGGCTAAGAACCTTCATATAACTGCTTACCCATCCTACCCACATTCCTCATGTGCATCAGATATCCAGACATTTACTTTATATTTAGCTGGACCACACAACGTAACAGTTCTGAGCGAAATGGGTTTATAGGCATTGAAACTGGTCATCATTCCATCAGGGTATTGTTTAGGTGTTAAACTGAAATGATCAGATGCACCTCTTAAACCTCTGCTTGCGTCGGTCTCTATTCGTCTTAAACCTCTGCTTGGGTCGATGTGACCATCGGGATAGTATTGATGATTGCACATAGTTGACCTCACAGTAATAATACTATTAGTCTTTCTCTTCATACCATCAGTTCGCCGCTTTTACCGGTACAGGCCGAAAACCCAAGAGTTTGGTCTACTTTTTGCTCAAAACTTTAAACCGACTACCTTTGGATTCCATAATGGTCAACAATCTTTTTATTTCATAATCATGAACCACTATGCTACTTTTTTGCAACAACATGAATTTTTGACGTCTGGACGTTCTGTATCTAGAAGTCAAACGCAATTTCACTTCAAAATGTTGTTCCTTAATCTCATAAAACGTCTTGAAAGCAACAACATAGTTGCCACATGCTGAATGCGAGGAAAACTAATCATTTAAATGGATTGCTGGCACTGCAGGCCACGTCTCAAGTCACGCCGAACAGCGCTGCAAAGTCCTACACTCTGTAACTCCACGAATAAAAGCGGTAAGACCTCATAGTTTGAGGTTTGCAAGCGACTTCTTGCTTGAGTTAAGTACTTGGGAAATTACTCTATTTATGATTCGAAAGACAGAGTTCGTTAATTTACTAATGATTGATGGATGGCTGGTGATGTGCGGACACATTACCATTTATGCTTTTAAATAACTGAAAGTATTACAGAGGCGATGTTTTTATAACAATGGTAGCTTTAGAGATAACTGCCGACAATTTTTTTTATAGGTTAACTTGTAGTAGATAGGTAGGTAGGGAATATTTGTATGACCTAAAAGAAGTTATTCCGGGTCTGGCTGTTTGGGTATGTGACTTTAAATGTTTGTAAACGCACCCACGTACAGGTAAACGTACAGGAGACATTCCTAGTGTGGGGGCAACGTTTTTTTACGTTTTTTTACGCCAAGGATTTTCCCAACTATGTTGGGGTCGGCTTCCAGTCTAACCGAATGCAGCTGAGTACCAGTATTTTACATGGAGTGACTGCCTATCTGACCGCCATAACTCAGTTACTGTAAACCCCTAAACCCCTTGGAAAGACTGGTTGTCAGGCTTTCGGGCTTCTGACGATCTGTAACGACTGTCAAAGATCCACGAATGACAGTTTGGACCAACGGCATAACGTGCTTTGCGAGGCTCGAAGGGGTCTTAGTATGTAAAGATGGTCACCCATCCACGGACCAACCGCGGCAAGCGTGGCTTAACCTTATCGATCGACCCGTGCGACTGTTATTACTTAACCACTAGCCCCTGTAGTAGATAGGTAATAGAACTGATAGAAATAGATGACTGGTAACTTTGTATCTTGCATAGCGCATAATCACCCCACAATGTGCCCATTGCTGGGAGACACAGGCCTCCTCTCTATGAAACGGAGTGTGCCATAGTCCACCAAGCGGGGCCAGCGCAGGTTGGTGGACATCACATGTCTTCAAATTGTGTATGTTGGAAATGAAACTGAGGAATATACAAGAAACATTTCAACGCCAAATACAATGGAACGAGCTATTTCATCCAATGGAATAACAACTTCCTACTATTGATTTTGACAAACAATACAGAGTCAACACTTGTGACCTCAACTCATTCAAATCTAGGCAAACTTTAGCTCCGCCGAGCTCCTAACAGTTCAGTTTGGCAAATGACCGACTCACTCCGCTGTAAGCTGGGCGAAACTAATCATTAGAATCAGTTCGGCTCTAACTTCGTGGCGCGGTCAATGCTCTATAACCTTGTGGTTTTTGCTAGCTGTATAGAAGATTGGAACCTTCAAATAGCTACTTATATTATACCAGCTGACGAGTAAGCAGGTGACTAAGGAAATCTACCAAAAGAATGGAAATAATTTTACTTTGTGCAGCTAATAAAAGAAGGGTCCTCTTTTTAAGAGGAATGCTTTTAATCTAACGAGCAATTTAGAAGCAGCAATAGTCGCAACCATCGTGCGTGTACATAAATGAAGCAAAAGGAGTATGTAGGGTCCTTAACAGGTGGCGTTCTGTAGTTCCTGCCTACCCCCGTGGGAAGAAGGCGTGAGTTATGTAAATGTAGGAATTTAGACATCTTATCAATAATAACAGATTTTTGGGATTGATAATATCAGAGCAAAGGTTCTTGGGTTCTTCCATCAGAGATTTCTAGCAGATTGAAGTCTGGATTTGTGCCCGGTTTCTGGCAATAGGTTCGCTATTACAAAAGACTTAACTGGCGGATTGTCGGTGTATTAGAATGTACACATCTTGTTAACTGTTTTGGGGAAAAAAACCGTGATCTTATGTTAATATCAGAGGACAACAGTTCCTTCATTCATCCCCTAAGCAATACAAACTATACCATTGTATGATAATGTGGTTATGAGACAAACTCTTACTGATGGAGATTATATTAATCATAAAATAACGTGTTAATTTTATTAAATGATTCTGTATTTCAATTACTTACAATTTATTATTTTTTTCACGTTTATAAATTACAATGACTTAACATATATACTTTCATTTGTTTCAGGAACAATAGAATTTCCACATTAGGGCCAAACAGCAACTTGCAAGTCATCCAGGGCTGAAATGCGTGGGAAGTAATGTCTGTTGTCCATTTATCTTTCAGTAACATGTAAGTAAAGCCTTTACTTCATTTTCTGTGTAAAATGAGGCCGTTTTTAGACAAGGGCCTTATTCAAGGTTGTTCTAATGCCTTATGAATTATTAGGAGTGTGTCTCGTTCTTTGTTCGTTTGTTGTTTAGCAATTAATAACATAATGGTAGGGAATTTTAAACCTTTAAATTTTTTCACGAAAGCCTTCTGTCATCCTGAAAAGGTGCTTTAAAAATATTATTAAAAATGCAATATTATCAGAAATTTAACGAAATATCTTATAAATTTTATACTTAAATGAATAACTGAAATAATGTCAAACAAGTTGTCTGCGGTTTAGACTAACATTAGTAATCGTTGCGCAGACAGGTATCGCCTACCACAAGTCCCCTTTACACGTAAATAATTCAAAATGTTTTAACCGGAGGGTGAGCTGTGATAGTACCCAGTGACGTCATTCAACTCTTTCTCTATGTTTACTAGTGTTACAAATTGAAAATTTGTCTGGATTTTGTTGTTTTATTTGACAGCTTTAAAACTTACAAGGGTGTTTCAACTGCAGGTAAATTGCGCTCCTTTCCTTCTTATATTATTTAACGTCTTATATATATTTTAGGTCTTATTATCTATCTGAAATTCTAGTATTAAGCTGCATCTGGTTAGACTGTAATCCGACACCAATAAAGTTGGGAAAAGGCAGATTGATTGATTTTCAGTTATTTGAAATTCCTGTTCAGCAAACCATCAAGAATTAATAGATTACACCAAAACAAGGCAATAAACAGTTCAATACATCAAGCGAGTCATTTCATGGTCAATCTGAGGCGTGGAATGATTGCCCCACTATGCGCGAAATTATTGCTTACACGGCTACAACGCGCATCGTGCCGGCCACACGACTGGTCGCGGTGTGATCGTGCGCCGAATTTAGAATAATCATCGTCCCGTTTTATGAGAATAAAATTGAAAGTTTTAACGGTATATGATTATGATTTAGGAGTAATGATTGATTAGATCGGGTAGGGTATGATTTTATGAAGTAGAATCCTTACTAACTAACACTATCTGGGAAAGTAAGACTTGTGTTTTTGTTTAGTAGGTAATTTAAACTGCATCGGAATTAAAAGCAGTTTGGACCGAAGTAATTGATGAACGTAGTACCTAAAGAATGATATGCTTTGACAAGCAAGATTGAGTTTGTAATAAAAAATATTCACAAGACCGGAACTAAGCAAGATCACAATTGGATGGCTAACATTGATACAGACCTACGAATTTCAAGAATCCATCTAGAAACGTATTTCATTCTATATCATAATCCTACAAAAATCAATAGGTCATCTCTTAAATACTCTCTCAAAGCTTCAGTAAGGTCAATATTAGTATCCAGCATTACATTTCACAACAGATCTTCATGCACTATAAAAACGTAAGACAATAGAGCTTAAAAAGCCCGACCCTAAGGTCGACTGCACACGAACGCAGTGCCTCGTCGTCAATCACTTCACATATAGGCCAGCGAGATAAGACCAGTACTGGCCTTGACTGGCTCAGTAAAAGTGCTTGGGCTGGTTTCGTGTATAGCTTTAAGATGTATGTATTCGTATGTACTAAGAAGTTGCATATAGGACAATGTCTTTGGCTGACGCTACGTACATAGTAGCACTTTAGATCAAAATTAAATGTTGAGACGTGGATGACAAATATTACATTTTGGTGCATAATACCTGTTACATTTGGTGTAACTAATTTATTTAATTTGGTAACAGATAGCTATATATAATAGCTATATATAACAGATAGCTATATAGAATAGTGAAGATCTCACATGTACCGTCAGTAAAATTGGACAGGCTGTCGGAATATCAATTTCTGCCACGGATTTACGAGACATATATCGTCTACCAGGTAAAGATGGCTCGACTCGCCCGATTATTGTTGAATTCCAGTCCGTTCAAATGAAGTCGAATACTCTGTCCGCAGTTCGAGAATTTAATACCACAAAGAAAACCGTAGAAGACAAGCTCAACACAGAATTGATAAACCTCCCCGGAAAACGACAACCAGTATATGTGGCCGACTATCTACCTGTGAGCTCCAAGAAACTGTTTCACGCAGCCCGAGAATTCGCTAAACTACACAAATTTAAATTCTGCTGGACTTCCAACGGCAATATCTTCCTTCGTAAAGAACAAGGAGATAAACAAATACTAATTTCTTCGGAACAATGTCTTTTAGATTTAAAGGTAAACTTGTGACTAACCTATCATCCATTATTAGCTTTTTTATACTGTTATTTTCCCCTTTCAATTACCGTACTAATACCCATATCTGTCATTCGTTTAAATACTTTAGTAAACAATTGTAAGTTTTTCTGTAAAATGTTTTATCTAGTTTTTAAAATATGGACCAATACAACAACACTAACAAACACACAACGAAATCACACATATCACACGTACGCACCTAAATACTATACAACCACAACACTAAGCACACACTCACTACTACATCCACACACACCAGTAAGTCGATGTATGACATTCCCTGACATCTATTTTTATAACAAATGGCCAACATAAACAATATCAACACAGAACTAGACTCACTTGAACTCACAAACTCGTATGTCTGTCGACCAGAGGACTGCCTATTATTCCTTCCTAATACGAACTACGCTATCAAGCTATTTCATATTAACATCCGTAGCATTAACAAAAATGTTGACCAACTCCGAGTATTATTAACAATCACTGATGTAAGATTTGACGTCATCGTTCCGACTGAGTGTTGGCTGCGCGGAGTGGGAAACTTACCCACTTTAGAGGGGTACACTGCTTACTCCACGAGCTCCACGCTGAATCAGAATGACGGCGTTGTTATCTACACTAAAATAAACCTGTCATGTAAAATACGTGAACCAACTTTTAAGGATGCATGCTGTTTAATTTGCCAAATAGACGAAAAAGTAACGATCGTGGCAGTATATCGTTCGCCTTCTCTAAAAACCAGAGACAATTTCATCAACTTTGTAAGTAGTCTACATGATGTCTACAATAGTCTATCCTCAGATGTAGTCTTAGTCGGCGACATAAACATCGACATAGGCACCAACAGTTCAGACCCCCTACGTGAGGAATACTTGACATTCAATGCGACACACGGACTCTTCCCAACACATACCCACCCTACAAGAAATACAACGTGCCTCGACCATTTTCTCACGAAACCTAATCTCCTTCCTACGACTTTGGTACTTGAGTCTTATTTCACAGACCACATGCCAATCGTCTTACATATAGATACAACCACCCCTTCTAGTAAACCAGCAACAAATAAAACTCTTCTGGACTATAACAAAATTAAAGCAGATCTAGAAAACACCGACTTTTCAAATGTGTTAATGACAAATGATGCTAACTTAGCTACAAACACTCTTATATCGACAGTTTCGAACATCATACATAATAACACAAAAACCGTTACAGTAACTAGAAAATACAGAATCCTAAAGCCTTGGATATCGCCAGGTTTACTCCGTTGCATAAAGCATCGAGATCGACTACATACCAAAGCTAAAAAAGCGCCAGACAACATGACCACTAAACTAATTTACACACGCTATAGGAACTACTGTAACCGCCTCCTACGTAAACTAAAAACAGCTTATGAAAAAAGCCTGATTGACAAAGCTGGTAAAGACCCAAAATCCCTCTGGACAGCAATAAAAAACATTACAAATACCCAAAAAATTACAGTTAGTCCCACAGAGCTCCTTCAAATTTACGGAGACCCCAAAACGTCAGTAAATCATGTCTGTAGCTTCTTTTCAAGTATAGGACAAAATCTCGCCGACAAAATACTCGCCTCGACTTTTGTTCAAAACAACAACCAGGGAACACCTAGTGCTAGTAAGCTAGCCTCTCTTAATACCCCTGTAAACTCAATTAATATTATGGAAGTAGACGAGTCTGACATCGATTCAATAATATTGCAACTACGCACTGACTGTGCCACAGGCTGGGATGGTATCTCATCTCGAATAATAAAGCAATGTCGACACATTTTAATACACCCCCTCACCCATATATGCAACCTCGCAATAAACACAGGAGTATTTCCAGAAATACTCAAAAAAGCGATAGTACACCCGATCTTCAAGAGTGGGGACAGAGGCTGTGTCAACAACTATCGCCCTATAGCTGTACTACCCTGCATTTCAAAAATCTTAGAGAAAATACTTAACCGGTCACTCAACGAATTTCTAGAGAAGTTTAAAATCCTAGCTGATAACCAATACGGCTTTCGCGCAGGTTACTCTGCCGAAGATGCCGTACTGGACTTGACATCTGCTATCGTTAAAAACTTGGACAGTAAAAATAAATGCTTATGTATATTCCTTGATCTCTCTAAAGCATTCGACACAGTCTCTGTCCCCATCCTTCTGGCTAAATTGGAGAACCTAGGCATACGAGGAAATGCATACAAAATCGTACGGGAATATCTAGCCAATAGGAAACAACAAGTCAGAGTAGGCAATACCGATAGCGACGAGGTTACGGTGTCCTACGGCGTTCCGCAAGGGGGTATAGTAAGCCCGACCCTTTTTCAGCTCTATATAAATGATCTTTGTCAAATCTCCCTCCAAAACACTAACATCTTCACGTATGCAGATGATACGGCAATTCTTGTCTGGGGACCAGACTGGAGTTCCGTTAAGGAAAAAGCTGAGTACTCCCTATCAAAAATAATGAATTGGCTTACGGAAAACTTGCTGACGTTAAATCTCTCCAAAACACACTATGTTGCCTTTTCGATCAGAAAAACTAGCTCTCCACCACAAAATTTCTGTATTACAGCCCATAGTTGCCTTTCTCAGAACGCCTGCGCATGCCAGCAAATCAACCGAGCTGAACATGTTAAGTACCTGGGAGTATACATCGATGCTGGACTGAGGTGGGACAAGCAGATAGACACAGTCACCTCCAGAGTGAGGAGACTAATACACATATTTAAGCCACTAAGAGACTGTGCTCCACCAGAAACACTAAAACTCATCTACCTAGCCCTATGTCAGTCCATCATCCAGTATTGCATCCCTGCTTGGGGTGGAGCCGGCAGGACACTAATTCTAGGTCTCGAAAGAGCACAAAGAGCTGTGCTCAAAGTAATGACTAAGAAGCCTTATAAATACCCCACTGAAAAACTATACGCGGATTGCAAAGTACTAACAGTTCGACAGCTCTTTGTGCTCAAGGCCACCATGAGAAGACATCGAAGTGTCCCATTCCCCGATCCAGGCAGACGTAGCGGGATGCCCGTATGCCCACGCATTCCCTGTAAGACTTCCTTTGCCAGAAGACAATTTAATATTTTAAGCACAAAACTATACAACGATTTACACAAGAAACTCAACATCGCAGGACTAAACAGACACAAACTTAAATCCACTCTTACAGACTGGCTTCTAAATATGAACTATAACAAAACTGAAGAACTACTGACATACATCGTGTAACCACAAACACAAACATCACCATCTTCATGCACATAACACAAATACGAAAACACACAAAATCCCACACCTATAGCATACAATCACTCACACATACACATACTCATCTACATACTCGTACACACATACCCACTCACCCAACAACATATGGTCCACCTAAGTTAAAATTATAATATAATCATTCACCCATTGTAAACAGCGGCAACGTTCACTCGCACGCACAAAAATTGTAACTGTAAAATAAAGTCACATACACGACTGAACACTGCCACCCAAAATACAAGTTTTCGCTTAGTTTGGGAGACAGTATCAGTACCTAAAGCACAATACATTTACTTGTGTCTAATAATAAGTCACCTTGTGAACTGTATAATTTTTTGCGACAATAAAGATTATTATTATTATTATTATTATTAGCTTTTATTTTCAGAATCTGAAGACATTCAGAGAAAAAGTTCATATAACAACAAAACAAAATGTATCGATTAACAAGAATATCAGAATTATTCACTCTTTCAAACATCTCAAAAAAACCTAAAAAATAACATAACACCTCATAAATATCGTGGCGACAGATTTTTCAAAAGAAACACCGAAATTCCGGGATTATCACCAATTTAGTTCGTGACGTCACTGCTCAGTATCCTCGAAGGATTTCGCTGGATAAGTGCCAATGTTTGCAGACAGGCCAAAGAATCAGGATTGAATCACCAATGTAGCTATTTTAAAACTTCGCCGGAAATGACAAGATGCGTTGCGCGAGAGTAACAAAAAATATGTAGTTAATTTGTTGCCATGGTGACGGGACTTGCGGAAAATGGTAATTTTTTGTTTTTACTGATATTTGTTTAGAATACTATTTGATTGGTTTCTATTTCAGAGTAGATTACCAGTACCATTATTGCAAGTGGTGATATCAACTTGAAATAGTGAAATATACCTATTTGAATATCGAAACTGTGCCAATTCATGATTCATGTTAAATGCAGGAAGTTGAAAAAGTGCCTGCATTTTATTTGATCTTATTCACAGAAAAACTCTATAGCACGGGTAAGGGAATCCGTGGACTAATATGTACCTAGTCGAAATTCAAACCCGAACTAAAATATGAACCAATTAACACATGAACCTACTGAAAATTGCAATACATTTTAATATTCAAATCAAAATTCAAATTGCCCCAGTCGATCCACCGGCGTGCATTTAGGTTGAAACAAAACATCAATAATAAAATTCTACTTTAGCCAACTACTGCAATGCAGGCGAATCTAAACTAGATTTAACTTATAAAACATACATGGTACATAACTATTCACTTTATTTATTAGGACATAATATTTCGAAAAGAAAATCATGTTTTTAAGAATTCAGTGTTAAAGTGACTGGCTGATTGGTGGATTAATAATGAAAAATACTTGATTAACCCCTCTGGATGTTAGTTTATTTGAAGTTATTGTAACCTTTTGACATAAACGCACCATACAACAAAAGAAGTCTTGCGTGACAATGTTTTAAATAAAGAAGCACTTAACCTGCCTATGAAAGTCTTGTTTGACAGGCTTCATTGTACGGAATAATCTTTTATAATTGACGAATGTCCACGAATTTGTCCGAAGCCACACAACTGGCCTAATTGGCTTGAGGCTTTACGATTTGATCAATGTTGTAGCTCTAAGTGATCTAAAAATTATAGAATAATAGGTCTAGACGTTAATTTTTAGGTGTTTAACCTTTGGCAACTATGTTATCCAACCACGTTGAATTTTTAAAAGGTCTGCCACAATATCTAGTGCTACGCTTTGCAGACAGAAATGTGATCACAGATTAATAACGGTAGTTGAAACTAGTCCTTACGTACATAGTTAGTAGTACGTACCCGAAACTGTCAAATATTCCCAATCAACGTTAAGCTTATGCTTAAATTTGACAGATTGTAGTAGCTTGATGTGCTGGCGACTGTAAATACTTTATCTGTTGTAGATATTATGACACACAGCTTCCTGTGTGTCATAATATCTTCATTCTACTGAATAGGAGGCTTATGAGTTTGAAAGTTAACAATAATATTAACTTTATTACAGACAATCATACAAGACATTAGAAAAAGCTGTGGATAAGGATAAGAGTGGTTAAAATCCTCTTTTACTGCTCGTGAAATTGAAAATCAGAAGGGGAAGGTGATCATTTCCAGTTACGGACAAGCACCATACATATAGTAGTTATAATCACTGATTACCTTCTACTTGATGAACAGCATCGAGAAGAAGAAAAGGTTGGGTACAAATTTTTGCTACTGACAAAGTGTGACTAAATATGTAGCGTATAGGAGGGGCCCATCGTCGTTGCTCCCGGCTGTCATTCGTAGATCTTTGACAATCGTTACGAGCCGAAAGTCGGACAACCAGTCCTGCCAAGGTATCGTATTACCCAGTAACTGGGTTGTGGAGGACAGCTAGGCAGTCGCTCCATGTAAAATACTGGTATTCAGCTGCATCCGGTTAGACTGGAAGCCGACCCCAACATAGTTGGGAAAAGGCTAGGCAGAGGATGATGAGGTATGTTGCGTATACTAAGGCCCAAATAATTTCACTGTCTACAATTAGTAACACTGAGAATTAATCAACAAAGTATCGCATGTATGTATAAACACATAGATACATCTATGTGTATTGACATTTAATCGAAAGGTTATGTGGTAGGCAAATGTCAAAACTGTTTATTTTTCCTTGAACAGCTCATTGGCGTTGCGAATTTGTAGAAAGTGTCTTTCTCTTTGACATTTTATAGTAGAAAGGAAGTTGGGCTCCTTGTTAAAACTTCCCCTGGGACAGTACTACCATTTTATCAATTCTGTCCCAGTGTAAGCAGCATTTGATTGACTTGTACGCGTAGCACTTCTATCTCTGTTCTACGAAGAACATACACAATATCTCTTTCTACCCAACGTGGTATTTATTATAATTTTCTTAATTTTTTACTTTAAATCTTTTAACTATCTATCAGTTTCATTTCCTTCATTCCTATAGTACCTACTATATACTTCTTGTGACGTTCAGGCTTGAAAAATACTAAGGTGTTCTGGTAACAATACAGGAGAATGGGACATTTCAACGTTGTCTTATAGTGGCGTAATGAAATGACCCTTTCTTACGGTCCTATAATTTAATAGTTAAAAGAAAGACTTATCATAAGATGAATCTGCCAGTTCCATTCACAAAAAAATAATAATATTTCATCAAAGCATCTCATGAAAAATTCGCTTTCTTCAGCGAGAGTGATTGTCGGCGTCGGTTTGATCAAAGTTATTATCTAGATGGTTCGTTAATTCCTGAAGACTTATTACTTCAGCAATGTGAATAAAAGTGCTTATTTGTAGATTTAATTAATGATAGTGTTTTAAAGAAATTTTAATTGTAATTGTGATTTTTTTTATTTCTGTTTCAGATAGTAATGGACACGAGACGTTTGCTAACGAGTCGGCTTTTATTTCTTTTAAGCAAATCATGCAACCGCCATGGCACGGCAAATCTCTTAGGATTCACCTTTAACCCTTAAGGGGCACCCTGGCCGGGTCCCGCATTCGCCTGTATTGTCACCTGTACCTGCGACCTAGCCGTGTTACTTCTAACTATTTAATTATATGTAGTAAACTATCCTGGTTTTAATTATCTCTCTACACTACCCAGCAGTTGACGGCCTGCGCAATCTAATTGCAAAACCCTAGCTCTTACAGTGGAATCTTGAATTGTTACATTACACGCGAATGCGCCTTTAGGAATCTAGGATGAACCATGCTGTAAAAACATAGGTAAGTCATAATATATCGGAGTGCATTTAAGAGCCTCCACCACGGCGATACTTGGAGGGGCCCGTGGCTAAATAATAACAGCCGCACAGTTCGATCGATCAGGTTACGCTACGCTTGCCGCGGTTGGGCTGTGGATGGGTGACCATCTTTACATACCGAGACCCCTCCGTGCCTCGGAAAGCACGTTAAGCCGTTGGTCCCGGCTGTCATGCGTAGATCTTTGACAGTCGTTACGGGTGTCAGAAGACCGAAAATCTGACAACCAGTCTTACCTAGGGGTATCGTATTACCCAGTAACGGGGTTGTGGAGGTCAGATAGGCAGTCGCTCCATGTAAAATACTGGTATTCAGCTGCATCCGGTTAGACTGGAAGCCGACCCCAACATAGTTGGGAAAAGGCTAGGCAGATGATGACTACGACGATACTTAAGGGACGTCTTAAGAGCTGCACTCTCTGCTAACAACATTTTAAAATCACTACATAGTATAAAACAAAGTCGTTTCTTTGTCTGTCTGTCCCTATATATGCTTAGATCTTTAAAACTCCGCAACGGATTTTGATGCGTTTTTTTTTAATAGATAGAGTGATTCAAGAGGAAGGTTTATATGTATAATACATGAATAATATAGTAGAGAAACACTGATAATTTTAGAGGTTTCTAATGTGATGTCGTAAATAAACACATTTTTTTGCACTTACATTGTAAACGCTGGCTGAACCATTCGAGATAGATCAAAATTATGTACTACAGTATTGTACACCTTAAAAAGCTCTACAAAAAAGCCCGCAATAGTATATGTCTATCTCTTAGGGATAACCCACAATAACGATTTTTTATCCTATACTTTTTACGAGAAATAATGGCTCTAAAATTATCAGTGTTTCTCTACTATATTATGCATGTATTATACATATAAACCTTCCTCTTGAATCACTCTTATCTATAAAAAAAAAATCGCATCAAAATCCGTAGCGTAGTTTTCAAGATCTAAGCATACATAGAGACAGACAGACAGCGGGAAGCGACTTTGTTTTATTCTATGTAGTGATCAGCATTGCACCCGTGCGAAGCCGGGGCGGGTCGCTAGTTATTAATATTTCACCTAAGCTTATGTTCTTCCTCCTCTCCAGGGACTTTATTACTGAGTATTAATGCCATCATGATTACAGTCCGAAAACGGGATGGTGGTTTCTGTATAGCTCCTTCTCTCTTACACTGGAATCACGATGGCATTAAACCGTCATTATTATGACGGTGTACAGGTGCCGTATCCGGCACTTGTATACCTGTATAAAATTTGGTAAAAAGTAAACTAAAAGACCAAAAGTGCTGCCTGTCCAATTGATACACCTCGATTTGTAAGTTCGTTTCAAAATAATAACGGCTTTCCGATCAGCAACACTGATAGCTTCCATTAAAAGCAGTTACACGTGTAATAGAAATCGAAAACTAGCTCATTGTTGTCTGAAAGTAGATGAAAGTAATAGAGCGAGGTCGCGGTCTTTTCGGTGTCAGCAGAAATCGTAGTATCAATGTTTGATACGCAGGAGTTTTTGTAGGGAAAATGTATTAACTATAAAAGAGTTTTGTGTCGTCACTTGTGAGTACACACATACAGACACACACTCGCACGCACATGCACCACGAATACACACCCACACACACACACGAACACAAATACACTCAATCCATTTAATTAATTAGATTATAATTATGTACTTACCTATTTGCAAATTACTTATCTAGATAACTTATAAACTATTATTCTGTATTTCTGTAGTACTGATTTAATTACATATGCCTCTATTGCTGGGCATCTATTCTTATAGCATAATACTCGAGGGGAATGGTGCTGATAGCCGAAATACATGGATATGCCTAGTTCGGCTACAGACGCCATGAGGCGATCTCTTTACCTTAATTGATATTGTTGCCACATTGCCATTGTAAAATAGTAGGTACTAAGTTTTTGGAAAATAAACTATTATTATTATTATTATAGTAGCTACTTCAAAAATTCTGAATCTAAGGAGCCTTTGTTTAAAGGTGTACAAATTAGGCAGGTAGAGGCAATTAATTTATGCTCGAAAAATTGAATGAACACCAAACAAAAAACAATCACCCGACTACACACACTTTCTATCCGCTAAGCAAACAGCTAAGTAATCACGACAAAAACAAAGCACAACTTTATCAGATGGGTCTAAAAAAAACCTACACACTTATGAATACTCTATAAGCTAATATTCTTTGCGATCAAGTGAAGCGGACACACGTGAGTAGCAAGCCTTAATTAGCTTTTTGTTTGTTATCGGTACATCGAGTGTTGAGGTCTATATGGTATCCAGACAATGGGGACTGACAATAGTGTTTGTCAGTAATTATTATGGTGTTTCGAGGGGTTAGTTTTTGGGTCAGACGTGGTCAATTTGGTGGGTATTGTGTTGTATGTTGTCTGGGGGAGTCGTATTGAACAATATTTGTTTCATTTTGAGATGTTGTTCTGTACCTATTGATTATGCTTTTATATCCAACGACAAATCAAGAAAGCTTAAAGAAGGCTGCATTTTTGCAATATCAATTAAGCAAGCATCGATTTAAATGCAAATCCAGAAACCAGTTTTACCATCTCTACTTATGCCACAACGGATAAGAAGCATGAATGCGTAACGGTAATCAAGTCATCAAACTAGAAACAAGATAGTTAAGAACAAAAGATTCACTTGAAACAACACACGAATGAAACGCTCACGTAACAATAACGATTGAAAATGGATCAAAAATGTAAGTGAGAGAGGGTATGTACTTAATTACTAACAAATTAGACTTCATTAAATAATTTGACTTGATTTCAAATGGTACACATTTTCTGTTACAAGTTTTTATTTTTGTATTGGGCTGTTTCAATTGTACGTCATAACTTATTGAGTTGATCTGTTCACTTACAGGAAACCTTTTTTTTCAAAAAGTACGAACTAAAAGGTAGGAATGTAATAGGTATCATATATGTATACATATATTTATGTGTGATATATTATATATCATGATATATATATGATATATATATGATATGAGTTAGATATATATCACTCCAATGTCAACGTTTACTCTATGAATTTATTCCAATAAATAGTCTATGTTTGAGATTTCTAGCAAGTCTCCATTTATTTCTCAAAATCTTTTATGTAATTTAAATTACAATAAAAATCGTGAAAGAAGAAAGATACACACATAATCATAAGCGAGAAAAACATTGGTTTTCTTTTGTCTATCTAGGACTGAGTGGACATTCTGTCAGTACCTGTTCAGTGAGACAAGGGAGCTGAGATGTGGCGACTACTCATCCATGCCGGACACAGGTATTCATGGACGATTACAGCTGCACAGTAATTGTTTTTGATGCGGCTACATTGTACCTTCTACTCGTAAGTGTTTCGACACTACATCTAGATTATATTATGCACTATACACGCTAGCTGAACCATGGAGCCTAGGCCTTCTGTTCCAGCTAAATCAGCCACCATATTTATATTAAAATGACAGTAGGTAGGTAGCTAGGTACAACCTCAAAGCTTACCATTAAACGGTCGCAACTACGGTTTTTAAAATCTTAATTATTGAGCAAAGTATTCATATTTAAATCTGAACTGATATAAAATGTAAGGAGTATGAATTCTAAACTAGTACATGAACCGTCAATAATCATCATCAAATCATTTTGTATCAATTGTTAGGGTTCCGTATCTCGAAAGGAAAAACAGAACCCTTATAAGATCACTTCGTTTTCCGTCTGTCTGTCCGTCAGTTAAGACCTTTTTTCTCAGGAACGTGTGAAGTTATCAAGTTGAAATTAATATCAAATAAATACTCAAAGCTGTAATCCTTTGAAGCAATGAAAAAAATCAAAGTTCTAAGTCAACACAATCAAAAGATACGGGCGTTTATGTTCCGAAATCAAAACTTCCCGTTGACCTAGAATCATGAAATTTGGCAAGAAACAATGTCATGTAGCAAAAGTCAAGAGAAAAATCCGAAAATCGTAAATTTTTAGTTGCTTTAAAAAAATAACTTTTTAAATGCCTGCAAATTTGTACGGAGCCCTCGGTGCGCGAGTCCCACTCGCACTTGACCGGGTTTTATGATATGTAAAAGTGACAGTGTTAATCGACCTCATACGTTTCGAGCCTACACAGGCGCTGTACTTTGTGTAAATCATTGCATCACTACTGCTCTCAAAACGATCAAGGAAAACATCGTGAGGAAACCAACATGTCCTAGACCAAAAATTCAAAGACATATACCTTAGCCCGCGTGGTGGATTACGGCCCACTCCCTGTCACAGAGAGGGGGCCTGTGTCCCAGTAGTGGGAACAATATAGGCTGATTATTCTAATGGATGTTATTGTTGCTGTCTGTACCTGTTATTGAGAAGTTTATGTTCACCTAGTTTAACAAAGGACTGAAATTATGATTTTGATCTGTTTTATTAAATACTAGCTGCACCCTGCGGTTTCACCCGCATATGTCTCGAACCCGTGGAAATGTCGGGAGTGTCCTAATCCAGGTCATGTGTGTGTAAAATCACCCATGTGTCAAATTTCATCCAAATCCGATCAGCTGTTTTGGTGTGACAGCGAAACGAACAAATATACAATAAATCAAATATTTTCTCTTAATAATGTTGTTTTAGACAACATTATCTTTGAATTGTACATTAACAATAAAGGCAGCCCACAACAATTAAAAACGTTCGTTCAATTAATAGGACTACCTACACAGGAAGCAAAAAATGTAAGCGCCGCACCGACCATTACGGGAAAAAATGTGGAAAAACGAGAAAAAACCGCTTCATAAATATATAAATGGCGCATCAATCACATAAATAGCTTATATTTATGAGACAAAGAAATTAAACGATCCATTTTACGATGAGCACACCGAGCTCTATTTACGGTGCCTTTTAACTATAATTTTCAATTCTACATTATTTAAAATAATAAATTGTAGACTGAATGGCTAATTACTATATTAAATACTTTATTAACAGTTGTAACGTACAGTCGCCAGCACATCAAGCTTCTACAATCTGTCAAATATCTTTAATAGATTTTCAACTTTATCGCTAAAGCACAAGGTTCAAAGTTGATTGGGAAAATTTGACAGTTTCGGGTAGCTTGATGTGCTAGCAGCGTCTGTACCTATGGGCCTAAATGCAAATCTTCGACTCCTGCGACGCAGATCGTAGGTTCGATTATAATTCCCATCATCATAATCAGCCTATAATGTTCCCACAGCTGGGACTCAGGCCTCCTCTCTTCGAAAGGGAGTGGGCTATAATCTACCACGCAGACCCAAGACTGGTTGGAAGATGCCACATGTCTTCTAATTTTTGGTTCTAGGACATGCCGGTTTCCTCACGATGTTTTCCTTCACCGTTTTGAGAGCATTAGCGATAATATTATTTACACAAAGTAAAGGGTCTGCCTGGGTTCGAACCCTCGACCCATAAGTGGGGAGTGTTACCACTGGGCCACCACTATTAATTTACAAAAAAGAGAACAAAATAATTTCAGGATCTACATAAAATGAATTGTCTGGGAATCTGTGCATTGTGCATTTCAGATTTCTATTGTGTAGATAGACGCATTCACGATATAGGAGTAACTACCTACTTCTGCGGACGAGATTTATAACCACAAAATCTTAACTTATGTACCTAGTGTAGTGAGATAATATGTGTATTTTAACCAATCTCCCTAAACTGAAATAAAACCAAGAAGACATGAAATTCTCAGACGACCTATAAATCAAACACCTAAGTTTACCACCGTCCCACTAGATGGCGTTAAACGCCATTAATAATGCCATTCTTCCTTGCTCCTAATTTAGCTTGCGGTCACCGATCCTGAATGACGTCATATTATGGTCATAGACCTTAATGGGTAATGTAATAGCTCATCAGACTGCTTACAGCGGTATTAGGTTCGATTCCCTGGTTATGTAGGTAATGCAATTTGCATAATGCATTGGCCAGAGAATTTTGCATTGAACAAAATAGAGTTATCAAATATGACATTTAAATTAATGAGATCGTACATGCGTAAAAAACTAAAGTTATTTTAATAAAGTAGCCACAATAATTATAAAGTTATGAGCAAATAGACATTATTGCATAAATAAATTCTTACCTCATTCAATTCAAAACGAGTTCGAGATAATAATAATTATTTGTAGTCATTTAATTGATTCCAATTAGTTTGGTGAGTAAATAAATAAGTGATCCAGTTAATAACACTATAATTATATTGGTATGTTACGCTACGGGTCGTGGGTTTAATTCCTATTTAAAATAATTTATATTTTTAAGGCCTACTTAACCGTACGGGGATGCGTTGGAAATTGTGCGTTTATACGCTCAGGGAAATACAATCAGGGTTATACAGGGTTAGGTAATACAGATTATGTATATGATTCTGAACCCTACTGATTCTGAATTTCTGGTTTCAGTTTGCACGTCGATGGCCCTGTCACCCTGTAAATACTATCTTAATATTTTACTAGAAAATAATTATTTAAACATATGAAGCACTGCGTTGCCATAATTATAAGTTTGGTAATTTATTGTAAGTGATTTCAGAACAAGTCATGTTGAAATCTCTGAATTTGCTTACCTACTATACGTAAAATTAAAACAAACCAATACCTAAAAACAAAACACTATCTAGACTACGATCAACTACGTTTATTGTTCAAACACACACATCGCGAATGCACAAACACACACATCGCGAATGCACAAACAACGCGGTCTAACTTCTGCACTTGTATTGATATCGAAATTAAATCTAACTCATCCAAACAATACAAATCAGTTTATACCGCAACATAACGGCAACAGAACCAATCAAAACCGCGGGTTACGAACCTAATTGCCCCCTATAAGTTACATATATAAGGAAGCGGGCGTTGTTTCCGGCGCGCGCGCAGCTACGTGATTCATAGTAGTGTGACTGTGAGTGATGGTGGACTGAGACAGTTTGGAGGTCAATATCAGGAAGGTTTTGTGGTATTGTTTAGCAGATTGGATATTGGGATTGAAATAAAATTGCCCGGAAGTTTTCTGCAGCTGGTTTTTAGGAGCAAAAATAGTTACATAAAAAGGAGGAAAACATTGACTTTTAAAATGGTATATTATAAAAAATAAGAGTTAACAATTTTAATTGATTTTTCCAGGAAAAGTCTCTGGGTAAGGGACACACAAACCCTTTGTGAGAGGAAAAGAAAGGATGCATACACACAGACTGCGATGATTACAACTATGGTGTATTTTCCGAGGAAGGAATGGCTGATGTATTTATTGAGGAAAGAAAATATCGCAAGGAAAATCATATCCTTGCTATTGCCCAGCAAGAGTGATAGGTAAATGCTTGTTTTCTGTCAGAAAAGCAGCAGCAGGATCAAATAGCACAAAGTGGAAGGTGTATGCAATTGTTATGTAATACGATAACGATAATTAATGTAATACCTAACACTATATCGGCAATAAACAGTCAGCAAAAAAGTCCCATCTTAGATAATATCTAAACGATACGCTCTCATACTGATGATACTAATATGATGATCATTCAGTGAAAATGTAGGTCATCATGAACGGGTTATTACGTTAGAATAAGTTGTTACTTATCCTAACGTTTTGAAAGATCTTAGAAAGAAAAATGTTTATTTTGTCACAGAAACACGGACATAAAAAAAAGAAAAGGAGGCTAACCTTGGAGAATATAAGTAAAAACTTGATTATTCTGATAATGTTCTTTGAATTCTCCTTCCAGTGATTAGTTAGAGAAGTAATTTTCGGCACAAATATACCGAAACGTAACTGTAAATCACAGGAAACATAGAACTCTTTCAATTTGCAAAAGAATGGTCATCTAGTTCTCTCATATTGTCTCGAACTGGTGAAAATCAGCCAGTGATTGAGGTATCAGTACCCAAGATGCGTCTCGCGTTTATTTATGAATCGGCATCGTATCTGAAGGCTATCCGAAACAACATCATCTGCCTAACCTTTTCCAAACTATATTGACGTCGGCTTTCAGTCGAGCCAGATTCAGCTGAATACCAGTATTTTACATGAGGTGACTGTCTGTCTGACCTTCACAACCCAGTTACTGGGAAATACGATACCCCATGGTAAGCGGTTGTCAAACATTCGGGCTTGTGACTACCCGTAACTACTGTCAAAGATCTGGAAGCTATTGTAACGCACCCAAAAGAAGGTTAAATAGCGGTCTTTCTAATTATGTTTTTATAAAATGACATCACTGTTATGACATCGGTGTGATAAATTGCAGATTGCAGAACAGGTCTGTTATCGTGATGCAATGTTTACAATTTTGGAAGGTCATTCTCTAGACATTTCCGGTTTTATTCAAACTTAGTGTTAATATGCATGCATGGATTCGCAAAGTGTGTGTCATACTGTTAAAATAAAATAGATAATCTGTTTTTTAATGTTCATTTTTGAGAAAAAAATACGTATTTTCCTTACGATCCTGGGCAAAACAGAAAAATTGTTTAATCTCACAAATAAGACGCACATTATAAAATAACGATGATATTATAACAGCCGTTCAAATATTAATATGTTGCAACTTTTCCAACTTTCAAAAAATGCAATAATTTTCCATCATCATAATTTAAAACCTAGACCAAGTAGAATAGGGTCTTCTTTATTATTTTCTGAAGAAACTGTTATACCTTCATAAATGAATTTCACTAGTTTTAGAGATGTGCTAAGTGCCAACTAAGAATACTGCTTATTTTGTACGAGTATTTCAATAGTAAGCAAATAATCGTTATTTTTATTTCTACATTAACAAGTATGTAAATTGCAGTGTGACAGCGTATTGAAATCAGACGTGACGATCGGCACGTGTCAATTCGCATTTAGATAAATATTTGCTTCGGACAGAAATAGAAGTGAAGTAACCGTTTATTTTTTAAGACTTTTTGGCTTATTGACCTAGTGGCTGTAACTGCAAAGGCCGTTATAGTACATATTTGAGGAGATGACTTTTATATTGGTTCAAGTTGAAATATAAGAATATGTACTATCTTAGAGCAAAGTAGTACCTACATAAAGTCGTGATTTCAAAATCAGGCTAGTCAAGCTTTGCACATAATGTGCAGCAAGCTAATTTAAGTAATACTACACTTACTCAATTACATAGTCACCTACAACCGCATTAAATTATGTAATTTTACGATAACTAATGGTTACAATCAAATAAACGATGAATCTATCGATACACTTGATGCAGACCAAGTAGTCATTAAAAAATCTTTACCCATTTTGTCTAGAAACAAATTAAAATCCAGTACTACAGTCGTCCATCATTCTACAAACGACGATGGGAAATAGGTTACCGCCGACAATGCGCGAGCAACATAAGATTATGCATTGTTACCATCTGTAGACCCATCGAGCCACAGGTTGGCTACAAGTGGTTTGGAACGACGGTGAATCTTAGAGCTTTCTGAGGGATTATTAACAGGAATTTATATTTTCAATTTCACACTTTGTGTTTTTGAATGCTATTTGACGAATTTATAGTAACAATAAATATTGAAAGATTCTCTACATAATCATAATCAGCCTTTAACGTTCCCACTGCTGGGAGTCAGACCTCCTCTTAGTAAGAGGAAGTGGGCCGTTATCCACCACGCGGAACCAGTGCGTTTTGGTAATCATGAAAAGTGAAAACAAAAACAGTTAAACGCAAATTGGCATATAATTTCTCAAAGCATCATAAACATTTTTAGCAACACGTTTACAAAGTCCAATTTCCGCTTAAGAAAACCAGGGTTTCACAGCAATAAAGTGAAATTGTCCAGAAAATACCGAATAAATGGTAAGCATAAACATCCCGTGTCGATATTCGTAACAGTTATATTTATTATGGGCTCTTAAGATTTTATCGTCATTTGAGAATCCATTTGAGCGCCGGGACTACATTTTCCATATTTATTATTTCTTATTGTTATGACATGATTATAACGAAGTTTCTTCTCTTTTTCATTATTATTTATTCGTTATTAAAGTGCATTTCTTATTAGATTACGTAGTTTAGCTGTATTTACTGTTTTATATCTAGTATTTATTTGTATACCTACTATCGTTCACTACGTAGTTTTTTCTTCAGGAGGAAAATACTGCAACTAGGTATTGTCATTTTTTATCGATTGGAAGAAAAGCAATTAGACTCAATCATCATAATTTTAATTGCAATTTTAATCGTTGTAAGTAACTATTAAGCTAGGTAGTTTTCCTAGGACATAAAAATTATTACGCCTTGTTGTAAAACCCAATTTAATGTTCATAATCTAAAAAACTTGCACTTACTTGCTGGTGTTAATATATTTCAACTCTAGTTTAACTTTGACACGCAAGCATCGCGTGCTAGTGTTGCCTCACTAAAGATTTATGTTCAGTGTTACCATCTGCGAAAATGGTAAAAATGAGTTTGCACTTAGAAGGTCGAATGGGACAATACTCCGAAGAGTTTAAGCTATATTTTTAGCCAACCTCGTTGTACAGAATTGCTATAATAGTGCCTGGAATCATATTTCTTTTTGTTGAAATACGTTTATGGCTGACTGTAAATGGCTCGGGTTTGTAATAAATGACTTGCTAAGGCAACTAACTAATAACAAAGAGTTACTTTGTGTCGGAAATAGTAAAGAAGAAAAACAATTACTTAAATAAAAATGTTGTGAAAGATTTCATATCTTTTGACTCATTTCTATTTATAAGACTTGTGAAATCTTAATAAACAAATACACAAGTAATCATTAGGATTCAGTAAGCCCTCTGTAGATATTTCGACCCTTTGAATAATTTAAAATCAATAAGATTAAATCATTAAAATAGAATACACGACAGTAAATCCTAATTCCAAACAACGGCCATTTAAATTTCCGCATCCTGCGCCATAAATATTATCTACCTTAATATCTATTCTACCTTAATATCTATTCTACCTTTTCAATTGTGTTGAAACGACTATTATCCTATTCTCTCCTTTCTAGATCGTAGAATCCGGTATTGTTAAGGTAAATCATATTTACCGGTAAAGGACAGTTCCCATTGTTTCTCTCATCCGATATTCAGAAATTAGAAATTAGGGGGGAATTCGACCTTGAATTTGTGGCCTTCGTTTATAACCTTGACATCGTTAATGTCTTCATAATCCGGTTTAATGTTAATTATAAGCCGTGTGGTTGTGTAATTGATAATGATTGGGATAATCCTGGGATTTATGTCTGGGGTATAAGGTAATACACAAAAGGAAAAAGCTAGAATATTATTTCTGGAGTGAGGTATTTTCTCTGGAAATGTGATGTTTCTACAGATGATAGAGTTTTGTTTTAATTCCTGCTGAGTGGTATAGTAATAATAATTGTCTTAATTTAGCCAAATAGCCTTTTTCTGTTCTATAATCTCCATAATATTGTCTCCATAATGTGTCTGTATATTTCTTATATTTTATTTCTTCACATTCTTTATGGAATTATTCTCCAATTTCTATTATACTTCAGCAACTTTTTGCTCCCACAAGATCCCTCCTACTCCTCCTCCTTTCCATTGGAAGGCCTCCCACAAGGTGGACCGATGATCTGGTGAAGGCCGCAGGAATCCACTGGATGCGAAAAACACAGAACCAGTCAAAATGACGCTGCTTTACTATGTCCAGCAGTGGACGTCTTACGATTTAAGTGACGATGATGATGATAATGATGATGACGAACTTCTTCCATCTACTAACCTACGTCTTTAAATTCGGAATCCATCCTTTTAATATTTGTTCCATGGTTCATTGCTTCTATAAACATACTCAGTCAGCTTCCATTAACGATGTTCTAAAACCCAGATTTACTTAAATCCTGAGTGCACTTTCATTTCAATAAACCTTAGTTTCAGCTTTTGATGATCCAACCAAATTGAAGTGAATATTAATTCAATTTGCACAGAAAATAACACGTTTTCATATTATTTGAACTTAATTGGACATTTTAATTTGATGTGTTGATGACAAAATAACAGCGGTCTATTGTTTGTGAATATAAATAATGTTTTCGCTCATTTTGTTTTTGGTGATAACATTCCCTAGAGTTTTAACATATGCATGGAAGACACGCATGTTTTGCGATATATATCGTTTGAAGCGCAATTTCAAAGAAGCCTAGTATTTGACTGTTATAGAATAAGTTGGTCCATGTGTATCATATGACCAGGAATTCAAAAAACAGGAACTTAATTTTGACTGTAATTATGACACTCGTTCTTAATTTATGATTCGTTTTGATAGTAGAGTCATTTACATAAAATGTAGCTAACGTGTTAGTTTGGATGATTTAAAAACTAAAACTAATATTATTTTTGTCGAATAGCATTATTACATGTCGAATAGCAATTTTCTTTGCAGATGATTCTAGGATCCGTACGGAATGAAAGACAACAAACCGTTAATAGTTCTAAATGAAAAACTAACATTCGAGTTCCTGTAAAAGTAGATACTGAAATGAATAAAACTATCTTCAAGATCTCTTTAATGATTCTTGAACATATACTGAAAGATCTTATTGTTACTACAACTAGACTTCATTCAAGAGAATCACTAGAAAATGTAGACGAAAACCACAATTTTATATTAAGTCTGAAATCTTTCATAGATTAAATTTTATTGCACACCAATTACTGACATTATTGCAACTATCCTTAACACTGAGTAATCTAGTTCACCAACTGGAATCCTATCAAAGTGACGATGAAAACAGGGGTTATGTATCAATCCTGAAATCTTTCATTCTCGTTGATGATACTCGAACAACAACTGAAAATAATGAAACTATCTCGAATACTCCAGTCGATAACAGATCTAGAATCGTTACAAAACGGAGACGCGCGCACCGATAGCCGCGGTATGTGACGGACATAATTATAGTCTTACTTGCGTGCTTTCTTTTTGCATCGCTCGCTTAGGACTTGCGGACAGATCGCTTTGATTAAACGATTTCAGAGATGAGTTTGAATTTGTGTGTATGTTCTTTCTATCAATTGGCATACAAACATGGGAAAAATGAATTTCTTATTTTATTATATCTATGTATGACTGAAGAGATTATCAAGAAAAGATTCTCTACTAAGACCAAGCTCGGAATTCAAATAGATTTACTACTAAATTCTATGCAATCATTTTTTTATTTAGATTTTCTTTTAGTATATCGACTTGGTCATTGTAGAGATTGGTAGAAGGAATATCTATATTGCCTTAGTAGTTTTTACAATGAGTGTGTGCATTTAGTTGCAAACTTGTAAGACCATTTGCCATTTATGTTTCGCTAGGTATGTACTTTGTTTGAAAATACCATCCCTTTAGCTCACAGGCCATCTTTCTATCTAGTTTTCAAGTATATAAAATTAGCTTCACGTTCTAGGCTTAGTAAATATGAATAAATATATGCATATTAAATTGATTGAAATATATTATATTAATTAAGATTCATTATAAATTTAATAGCGTCAGATTCTAATCTGTGCAGGTGGTTAAGGAACCTGTTATGAACAATGTCAAAATAATTAACTAAGCCAATAATTTGATGCTGAACCGATACGTCAGGCCGTAATATATTGAGATCATAAAGTCGCACGAGTGTGTCCGACGCACACGCGATATGACCACCTAGGTTTTAATCTTGGCAACATCGTTATTGTAGATAGATACCTACTCGGTGTAAAAAGGCTGCCTAGAATCGTCTAGAATTGTCACACTTTAGCAATCTTCTTCATTTAGCGTATCGATGGCAAAAATTTATAATATGTTTGGTCCAAAATTCAGCTACGCGAACTGCACTTGCAGGCGCAGTCGTGAGGTCATCAAGGGCACAGGTAACAGCGCATGCGGCGTAATATAGAAGTTGGTACAGATATTTTAATGTTAAGAAACAAATAAATGTCAGTAAATTATGAGAATTACTATTTTAAACCTAGTAGAGCCCTTTCTGTCGGGACGTTATCGCAGTAGTGGCGCCATGGTTAAAAGAATATCTGGCCAGTCACTAATGTAGAGAGGCTAACTGTCTGGGATGCGTCAGATGTTTTGTAATACTGTTACTATTCTCTGTGTGAAGTTGTGACTTTGCTTTACTTTTTCAGATTACTTTAATGAACTTCATGCCCGTTCTCACTAGCACTAGGTGAGACCTACAAAAGAGCATCGTCGAATTTCCAAGGTTTCGGCTCAGTGCTGAGTCGAAAATCCAACAATGCAAAAAAAAATAAGCATTCATTTAGGTGTTTCGTAGTGTTAGTGAAAACGTGAGATCTCTAACTGCACTATGTGTCAATGATTTTCTGCCTTGAAAACTTTGTCGAATTCCTTAGTAACTCTGTAGTCCAGTAATTCAACGTACTCGTCCCTAAATGAACCAATCAAGTATGTATTTTTAAGCAATTATATCACAAAAAGGAGCCGTGTGTATAATTATAATGACCGTTGTGTAAGTGAGCGCAAACTGATTCGTTTTTAAGTTATCCTACTGGTTTCTTAGTTAAACAATCGGTTGCATCATCCGTCAATACTCGTATAAAAAACCGGAATATTTTTGTCTGTTATTCGTTGTTCTACGATGTTATTGTTTAATTTAAATTGAGTGAAAAAGGCTGGACTTATGAGGGCAATTTGCTTTTTAATGTTATTTAAAACCTTCAGTGCGTTCGTTTCAGAGTTTCCTATCTTATTAAAAATTAATTGCTACTGCATCGAAATACTTCATAGGGTTCACTTTGTTCAAAAGAAATATATAATTTTTATGTGTTTGACTTTAGTCCTCACCTGTATATAAATGAAAAGGTTCTCTTTATTAATCGCCTGCCTTTTTTCGTTTTAGTAACCGATATCGGTTGAAGGCGGGGAATATTGTAAATCAAAACTAGCTTTCAAACAATGAAACTACTATCCAAACACGCAGACCGCTTTAATCTTTACCCATTTAACCCATTTAGTCTCCAACAAAGGCCCAAAGACATCAAAGAAAACTGAAACGGGACTAAAACGGCACAAGTAAAAAAGCGATAAAACGTAGGATAATATAATAATATAGTGAATTCGAGCGTCCGCTCTTGGATTATTTTCCCAGAGCGCGGCGTAAGGCGTAATCTCATAATATGGCGCCCAACCCCCGGCCTTACTTGTCAGGCTTCGGTTATACGCCGCCGTTGTATCCACGTATCAAAATCTCCGAAATTGAGACTTGGAAAGTGATATTCTTCGTTTATTATAACTGGTATTTCGCCTTGTTTTTAGCTACAGGAAATTTGTAGGAAAATGGAGCATTAATATGTGTAGGTTACGATCTACTATGTGATGAAAATGTGTAAAAAATACTGAGTTTGCATATAATCTTTGACAACTGTGCTTGCAAGCGCTACTGCTGAGCTTGAGGTCCTGGGTTCAATTCCCAGATCAGGCAACTGTTATTGGGTTTTTCCATCAGGAATTTCTCAGTAACAGCCCGAAGCCTGGATTGTCAATAGGCCCTATTACATGGAACTTAAACCTGGCGAAATACTATAGCTACAACTCTGCCTAACCTTTCGGGGCTTGCAAGCGTGATATTATGTTACGTTATTTTTTACTGAAATGGGCCAGTCAGATCATCTTACAAGGAAACAGCTAGGTAAATAAAGTAAGAATGTAATGTTTCAATAACTACAAGAATTAATGGGGAACATAAACATTTTTTACCGATTTCTGATGTTAATGCAAATACTTTACATCGAAATGCATCTATTTTTACTGAAATTACTACTTAAATCGCTTTTGATGAGGCTTTTGCTAGTAAAATATTGTTTTTATGTATACTTAAGCAAAACTTTACTAAGACTGTCGAGTGTCACTGAATGATGATCACACACAGTGAGGTAACTCTTAACCGTTTCTGCTTATTTCTTTAAAAAAATCTATAATAGCCCCAGGAATTAATAAATTGTGCAAAACAACATCGAATGTTTTTTTGGATGAAATAATTTTCGTTGTCACTTTTTTATTACTGTTTTTTCTTTCTCTTTTAAAGTATGAATGAAAGCATGCAGAATATAGACTAGAGTTGCATTGTATCACTGAATTACCACAAGCTATGTTATCATTCGTTTATCATTATGTCATGCGAGATAACACTGTGCTATATCTGTGCTAAATTTTCTACTTTCTCGTGCGAATTCCTTTAGATGGCCTTGAGATTTGGAGATTATAACTAGCACATTTTTCATATGAGTTGTTGTTAAGTACATTTTCATGGTCAGAAGCAATGAAATATTTTTTTTTCATGTCATTATATTGTAATTTGCTATGGTGTATCATATTATTTTGAGGTATCTTTTACAAACCAACCAAAAGTTAAACTAAATGAAGTTTTTTTTTGCTTACATTAAAATGCTTACTTATTTTACGAAATCTAAAATATATTTTTTTTCGTCTTTACATTACGTTCAATATTATATATATTTAGTAGAATATAACCATATTACAGATACCCTCTTTAGTAATATGGTTCCTCTTATCTTATCATAATAATATAAGGGTCTGACCATCATTCTTTCGTGTAAGTAACATCAAGACCATCCCTTATCTTGCCACCGCTATCAAATACAAGAACTTTTCTCTTTTCTTTAGCACCGGTATGAAAGTACTAGTTGTACTATATCTTTTTTTCTCTTTCTATTCAGAAATGTAATAAATAAGATAATTCTACTACCCTATTAATACTAATATTCTAACCAATATTATAAATGCAAAAGTAACTTTGTTTGTTTGTAACTCAGTCACGCAAAAACGACTGAACGGATTTTAATGTTTGGTACACAGATAGTTTATAACCTGGATTAACACATACGATAGATATTTTTATCTCGATATTCTCAAGGGATCGACGACTCATACGGGTGAAACCGCGGGATGCTGCTAGTTTTCTATAAAAAGAAAAGTGTTTGAAAATGTAAGTTCCATTTGAAATAGTATTTTTTGCGGAAATTCTGTTTTTAAGTTTGCTTTATCAGTATCGTTTCCTTTCTAACCCTTTATAATCCATGGACTAATATCGTGCGACTCCAAGTCTCAGAAGGGGTTAACCATCCTTTCGATCCGCTGCGGTTCATGTCTGATAAGCCGTAAGATCTGCAAGATATTGGGATCTCCGGAAAGGTAAAGGAAGGCGGAATACGGGAATGTTTGGTTAGTCATTTTGAAGGTCGGTTTGTTATATTTTGTAATGAATTATTTATTGTTCCGCGAAGCTAAGAGAACAGAGAGCTGTCTTTGGAATATAGTGTCAATACACAGAATTTCAATAGTTACCTATTATGCACATAGTATGGTCAAATATTTTCAAAATTCAGCAAGCGGAATGGGCTAAATATTCGTATTGTGGATCAAATTATTCGGTTAGGTAAGTACCTATATTGTTTGCTAAGTAAGCATCCTTTTTCACTCCGGAAAAACTTTAGAAAACCAACAAAGTCACCGATAACGCAAGTTAATAATGTGTTTCAGTAAGAGAATGAAACATGTACTACAGATAGTGCCATCCACGAAGACGCGCCCCACTCTCTTCCTAATCGCTAGTGGTTATCGCTAGTTAATTCCGCACGTGTTTTAGTTTTGACAATACTCACTAATTACCCATTAATAAGTAATTACTGTGTATCAACAAAGCCAAAATACTAGCAGAATGTTGCACACTTGTACTTTAAGTATTAAAGAGAAGAGTAGGGCACGTCTTCGTGGACGACACTATCTGTACTTCATAATTAGTCATAATTTCAATAAAGTACTTGAAGCATCAACAACGCGTGGTGATACCACTCAACCACTACGTACAGCAGTGTTCATAATGTCAGATAATTTACATTCCATCGCTACATAATCAGTTATCTACTTTAGTGAAATGTATTCTACCATTTGTAATAAGAAGGTCTTAATAAGTTTTTGGTTGCAATGGAATTTGAAATTTGACCACGGTAATGACATTACCGTGGCATGATATTCAGTTTGTTGTTCCATAATTTGAAAATTATCTCAAATTCTTAATTCAAATATACCTACTTCAAATTTAGTAGGTATTATTAGAATTATAAACATGTCCACTATTATTATAAGGAGTTTCAGAAAGTAGAAGTAATTTATTCAGTGGGATATCATGTTTCACAATTCTGTAGATCCTAAATTATCTTACCTCCAAGTTTTCGATGAATACAGAATTCATGACTGTTCCCAATTCCTAAAGGACAGCCTTTTTTGGTCCTCAGAAATAGTGTTGTTACATATTTATTTATGAAAATGTTTTGTGTTTGTAAAGTTAGGGCTAAGCAATCATTGTTGGAAGTAAGTTATTACCGGTTTCCAAACTAAACACATTCATTCTCATAAAATCATGAATGTTTCATAAACATCCAATATTCCCGGAATTATATAAACATATAAGTTTCAATGTTTATAATATT
This sequence comes from Eremobia ochroleuca, assembly GCA_949629135.1. NCBI lineage: Eukaryota > Metazoa > Arthropoda > Insecta > Lepidoptera > Noctuidae > Eremobia > Eremobia ochroleuca. The sequence continues at coordinate 19,898,229 of OX451397.1, read as the reverse complement.
ATCAAGAAATGCTTTGTAGTACAAATGAGAATGTATAATAATTTTATACAAATGGACACCTTGCTTACTTTATGTAATATTGTTGTATGTGGACATTACTATTTATTGTACGTACTAATATTTACTTTGCAGTATTTTATCTTATAGATTGGGGTAAGTTGCGGAAGGTTAAATATATTGTACACTAGCTGCGCCCCGCGGTTTCACCCGTATAAAATTCGATCCCGTAAGAATATCGGGATAAAAAGTATTATATTTGTTAATCCTGGTTATAAACTATCTGTGTGCCAAATTTCATCAAAATTAGTCCAGCCGCTTGAGCGTGAAGAAGTAACAAACATACAAACACACACACACACTCACAAACTTTCGCCTTTATAATATTAAGTGTGATAATGCGCATGTACCTAATACGGGTCACACCCGTTTAGGTTGTTTGCAAACACGGTCTTGCAATTCTTAAATATAAGCCTATATAAAAATAAAAGATGATAAAAGTCGACGAGCATTAACGATGACAGATGTCAATGTCAATTTCTACTAACCATTTCAGTAATTGTAACTAATTGTTTTAAAATTAAGGGTAGTTTTCTAAAAGTAAATGTTGAATGTCGCCAATTAATTAACTATTCCAAGTCTGCATCCTCGGCAAAATAAATATTTTCCTTCTTTTTTCTTTTCTTTCTCTCTCAGTTATATTTGCAAACCGCTAATTTCAGTAAGTGTAAAGATGCGATAATCTCAAATTTTATGCAATGGAGTGCGTATCATCATATTTTTTTATAAAAGCTGTTAAATAATGATGGACTACGCACATAAGGGAATGTTTTGTTTGATAATTTGTAAATTACTATGCGAAGGCTTCGAGGGAGCACCAACAGCATTTTAAAGGTTATAGTGGATAAGCCTGACAGTCCATTCCTGGGGCACTGGTCCCGTATACACAGCTGCAGGTCTGGTGCAGCGGGAGGCGGTCTTAGTTATTGTTATAGGTTATGAATTAATTATTATTTTATTTTAATGAAAAAAAATACTTTAGTTATTTTAATGAGAATGTTACTAACATAGTTTATAAGTGTTACTAACAAGAATATGAATCATTTGTGTTCGATTTAAATAAATAATAAAAAAAAATATGTCAATCCAATGACACCAAATGTCATTTAAAATTTCATGCGGAAAAACGCTGCAGTGTACGTTCAGTGTGATTATGTCATAAATGCGGAAGAAAAACGCAAGTAGAAACCGCAAGTGTAGTATAGGCCTTATAAATTGTTTGCTGTCTTATTGACCGAAATTATAAAAACATCAAGATTATTTTCGCAATCAGGAATTGTTTATTTATTTTCTGATAATGTTGATATGCGAATTTTATCTACTATGCATGATTTTATTATCTTTCGCGTAATTTGGGTGTTGCTTTCATTTGGTTTATTACTGCCATTATTATTTCTGTACCATACAATGAATCACCATCATCTGCCTAGCCTTTTCCCAACTGTGTTGGGGTCGGCTTCCAGTCTAACCGGATGCAGCTGAATACCAGTATCTTACATGGAGCGACTGCTTATCTGACCTCCAAAACCCATTTACTGTTTATTACGATACCCCTTGGTAAGACTGGTTGTCAGACTTTCGGGCTCCTGACTACCCGTAACGACTGTCAAAGATCCATGTAAATGACAGCCGGGACCAACGGCTTAACGTGCGTTCCGAGGCACAGAAGGGTCTCGGTATGTAAAGATGATCACCCCCATCCACAGACCAACCGCGGCAAGCGAGCTTAACCTAATCAATCGAGCTGTGCGGTTTATTTAGCCACGGGCCCCTCCATATGATAAATCACCGTTTCATGTAAAATATTGCTAGAATAACAGAAGAAATAGTTTCGATACTGCAATACTATTATTAAATACTACCGCTGACATCCATTTATTACGGGAAATATAGTATTAAAACTGATTTGAAGTTAATGTTTCTGACACGTCATGACACTCTAATTTCCCTTACTTAGAACTAAATCTCTAACTAGGTATGGCCTATCTCCTTTCTATCCCAAGTAAGTAATATATTGAGCGTATAATATTTTTTTCAGTCCATTTCTCAGAAAAAAAGTCTTTAGATCATTTTTCCTTTATTAACTTTAAGATGGCTTCCTATTATAATGCGGATGACTGCCGGTTGACCTCTGCAACCCCAAGCGCATTGCATTGACCTTTCTGCAAGCGAAAAACAGCTAATTTATTATTTTTCTTTTTACCTAAGATTAGCAAGAAAATTGCGGTTGAAAAGTTCACCTGTTTAAATATAGGCTATGGCTGAGTAAAGGAAATAAGGTATTATGTCAGTTGAAATAAGTACTTATTGACTGAAAATGGCGCAAAAGTCGTATATGTGCCATTTTGTGACCAACAAAATATTTCAGCATACCGATTGATCATCGTTCTGTTTCATTTTCCGCGAAACTGAATCTTTTGAATCATATTTTTAAAGATATCTTCCCGTTATCTTTCGCCGGTAAAGTGGCTAATGTTTCAGGAGAAAATTAACTCATTTGTATTGATTAGAGGCGGCTGTCCGCAAAAACAAAGTACGTGGAAGGTATGCTTGCCGCATGTTATGGTCTTGCGGCATCTTTAACTTTTCTCGATAACAACTACAGAAAATTAAGTAATTTGTTAAAAGAGTTTTCAGATTAAATAATCGTATTAAATTGTTGATAATTTACAACTTTAATAAAATTTTAACAACCGGCATTTCTTCGTTGTCAATAAATCACACTCGTTTTGTTTTAAAGTAATTCGTACTTCAGTTTTATTGTAGACTTAGCTCATACAGCAGTGAAAATAGAGTATAAGTATTACGTAATATAAATAATGTGTCCTGCGGTCTGTTTGCCGCAGTATTTTCATTTAATTATTTACCGACGTAATAGTTCGTCGCCCAAACTACGTCACCGGTGACGTAACAGGAAAAATGGACAACGCCGGTAAACGAAACCATCATCTACATAATTACCGCATTACATCACATTTCTCCAAATTTCACATGGACATTACTTTTCACCCGCGCTGCAGATTATTTACCCCAAAATAACAACGTTGTTTACGCAAAAAATAAACACTGAGACAACATCGGAACTTTAATTTTTCATCGGAAAGAATCAATGGAGAAAGTGCGTGTTGTGATACTAAAAAATAACGTTTCTAATTCCACAATAGACGTTCGCCGGCAAATTGATTGTTCGCCCAATTTGACAGCTGTCAAGTTGACAGATCCAATTTTTTCAGACCAAAGGCGACAAAGTGTTCCACTTACCTTTAACAAGCCGCTGCAGAATAATCTCCTTGTGCTCGTTAGTGTGGGGCTCCCCGATCACCGCGAGCAAATAACATCCCGTGAGAGGGCTCGGTGGGGGCACAGAGGCAGATACCTCCGTCCCCAGAGACAAGGACCTGTCCTCGTCGTGGTCCATCGCCGACGGCGGCGCCGGCGCGACTGCCGACGGTTCGCCCAGGGCTAGCGTATGAATCGACCGCTCGGCACGAGAACTCCGATCGGAATGGATTGGAACGGACTGTGTGGTAGACACTTGCGCGCGCAACGCTCCGGCATCGACCGCTGGATGTGCGCGACACGCAGACGCGTCGGCGACTCGACTCAACCCCAAAACCGTCTTTTCGTTCTAACTTAACATTTCTTTTATGTGAAAGATAGAGATGGAATATGTCGTAGGGCGTATACAGAAGCCGCTGTAGGTTTTTCAGCGCACACGTGATCTGCATTGCGTCTAAACAACCCGGCTAAATAACCTCGGACCGGTGGCTCAGCTGTTCAACAGAATGCCATGGTTGTTACAATCGATAAATGATATAATCGGAATGACTTGACGTTATGGCGTTTGGTCTATTGACTTTACAGAAGGCTCTACTGACAGCTGGTTGCGGAGGCTGGTGTCCGGGTCTCTGGGAGGCAATATGTCTGCGCAGGACTGCAGTGACATATCCCATTTATTTCCCTGACATTTATCACTTTCCTTCAACCAACTTAATGATTAGCGGACTTAGCGGGGTTGTTGAATGTTTTGCGTTTCTTTTATTTTTTGACATTATAGTCATCTGCTGCTTCGGCTTGTTATAAAAATTAGAGTGTTTTCCTTTTTAATCGACTTCAAAAAAAGTAGGAGGTTCTCCATTCGCCGGAATCTTTTATTATTTTTTATGTATGTTCCCCGATTACTCGAAGACGGCTAGACTGATTTGAAAAATTATTTTTTTGTTTGAAAGGGTATACTTTCCAGGTGCAGGTGGTCCCATTGTCAACAGGTCAGGATCTGATGATGGGATCCTGGAGAAATCGAAGAAACTCTTCAAATATTATAGGCACGCCTATAGTGATTTGAAATCGTCCAGTTGCTCTCGGAAAGCCCATTTGGTGAAGTGGAATTAGTGACGACCACAGATGGCCACCGGAACTAATAAAAAATAATAAGTATTTCACGGGTTGCGATTCGATTACTTTAATATTGGTTAAGGAATTTGTGCCCGTCACAATGCGAATGGTTAAATGGAGCTTATGGTGAAATACCAGGAGAACTTCTCAATAATTAACGTCCCTGCATCGGGTAAAGCAATATTTGGTAAAAGGCGATGAGTAAGTTGACATTAAGCTATTGTAACAGATAAATTATAAACAAACCCACTAAAAAGCGAGAAATAAAAAACTATTTAACAAAAAAACGGACTTCCAAAAAAACACTACAAAGTGAAAAATAACTTTAATTGTGGAAGTCGGTGGCAAAAAACTAACATACCGATTCAAAGGCACCGACTTCCGAAATTAAAGTTATTTTTCACTTCGTACTGTTTTTTTTTTTGGAAGTCGGTTTTTTTTTTGTTAAAGAGTTTTTCCATCTTTAACTTGAACATTATTTTAAATTGGGTAATTATTAGGGTTCCATTCCTCAAAAGGAAAAACGGAACCCTTATAAGATTACTTCGTTGTCCGTTTGTCCGTCTGTCGTTCAAGACCCTTTTTCTCAGGAACGCGTAGAGTGATCCAGTTGAAATCAATATCAAATACTCAGGGCTGCAATTCCTTGAAGCAGTAAAAAAAAAAACTTCTAAGACAACGCAATCAAAAGATACAGGCGTTTATGTTCCGGAATCAAAACCTATGGGGCCGTTGACCTAGGATCTTGAAATTTGGCAAGAAGCATGTCATGTAGCACAAGTATAGGAAAAAATCCGAAAACCGTAAATTTGTAGTAACAGTACAAAAAAAAAATCGTGATAACCAATTAACATACCTACAATTTTCTACGGAACCCTCGGTGCGCGAGACCGACTCGTACCTGACCGGTTTTTTTAAACATTAATTTAAAAAATTGTAGTAGGTATATCGTTTCAGAGGCCCAATTCCCTGTTCTAATATATTTTATCGCTTTTACGTGCGTATACTATTATTTGATTGCGATCGTGTTTTTCTTATTTTTGGACATTAATATTACTATGAATAAATTTTGGCTGTCTCAAAAATTATACGTAGGTAGAGTTTTTTTTTTTTATATATAAATTGGTCCTTCGATAGTTATGCGTGCCCAATTAATTAATTCGGCCCAATTATTACGTAAGTTCGAACGTGACGTTTTTTACATTTAGCTGGGTAACTTACCTTTAACTTAGAGAACATAATTTGAAATTGGTCCTTCGGTACTCTATTTTCATAATTAAATTAAATTATTTTCTGAATTAATGGAAGGTGATGCAGAGAGCATTTGCAGCTTTGTAAGATAAATATGACTTACAAAGCAAACAATACAATTTGCAAATAAGTCCTTCAACGCATTAATCTATGAGAACCATCGCTACATCGGCTCCAGCCGACGTTATTTAGAAGATGCAACATAAATATCTTGACGCATACTTTCACTATCGGCGCCGGCGCATTGATTCATCAACCGTATTGTTCCGACTGCTCTGATTGCCTACATACGGAGAAAATGCTCTGTTGTTAATCAGCAAAGTTATCTATGGACGGGAGCGTTTTGTTTACCTAGGAAGAATTGAACTGACTATGCAGGGTCAGCGCGCTATGAAGCGGGCTATGCTCGGAGTTTCTTCGTAGGATCAAGTCAGAAACGAAGTTATCCGGAAACATCCGGAGTTACCGGCATAGCTTGCAGAGTAACCAAGCTGAAATGGCAGTGGGATGCCCACGTTTGTCGAAGGACCGATGGCCGGTGAAGCAGACGAGCCCTGAGTGGAGACCGCGTACCGGAAAGCGTAGTGTGGGACGCCCCCCAGCTAGATGGACCGACGAACTCATAAAGGTAGCTGGGACAGGCTGTATGCGGAAGGCGGAGGACAGGGTGTTGTGGCGCAGCATGGGAGAGGCCTATGTCCAGCGGTGGACTTGGGTAGGCTGAGTTCATTGATTGATACAAGGCAGAAACTTGAAGTTGTGCCTCGAGAGTACTTACTCTAACTATTGATGCTACCAATATTTATGTTAGGAACTTAACTACCATAAATATTAGTAGCATCAATATATAAAAGTACTGCGCCTCCTGGGCCCGCTTTAACTTTACACCCCGCATACGGCAGTAGCAGAAAACAATCCTTTGGTGCGAAGTATTAGTATCGAAAGTCTAATTAAAACTGGCGAAAATACTTACATGCTCATCAGAATGCTCAAGTGATATGGTAGAGGTTCGTGGCTAAATGGTAACAGCCGCACGGCTCGATCGGGAGTTAAGCTACGCTTGCCGCGGTTGGTTCGTGGATGGGTGACCACCTATTACATATCGAGACCCCTCCGTGCTTTGGAAAGCACGTTAAGCCATTGGTCCCGGCTGTCAATCGTGGATCTTCGACAATCATTAAGTGTAGTCAGAAGTCCAAAAGTCTGACCATCAGTCCTATCAAGGGGTATCGTGGTACACACAGTTACTCGGTTGTAGAGGTTGTATAGGCAGTCGCTCCATGTAAAATACTGGTATTCAGCTGCAACCGGTTACACTGGAAGTCGACCCCAACATCTTTGGGAAAAAGCAGGCAGATTGATTGAAGAATGCTCAAGGGATTCTTTCTAGTCGTTTGGTGCTTCTTGATTAAAATACAGAAAATATTTTTCTGATATTCGACACAGAGATAAGTTGACACATGAGTCAGTACATAACTTTCATTTTTCATACCGAAAATTAAAGAGATTCGGAGAAAATACAAACAGTATTTAAATTAACTGGGAGATAACATTATTTCTTATCTGGCTTAGTTTTAAAATAGGTATTTAGATTGTTTTTGTTTAATTGGTTGAATACTAGGCTTTTGACTACTTTTATGTGTGTATTTTATGTGATTAGAATATCGTGCGTTTTGTTTGTGCAGAATACATTTTTTTTTCCTTTCTATTTTGGAAAGCTCGCCCACCTGTGTGAAGGTAAGTAAATGCTTATGTTATTTATAATGATTATTCAGTGTCCTGGTAATACCGTTTGTGATTACGGTTAATACGAGTACCCATGTTCAGTGGTGGACAGTTGCGAGCTGATATGATTAATGATCTTGGAATAATATGTCAACCCTTTACCGAAGTACACCTTTGCGACATTTCTGCATTGCATCTTGATCATTTTACAACACTCTGACAAAAAATGTTTGCAGCACCTGTAAATGCTTTGATGTGTTTCAAATTTTTTTGTTTTTTTTTTGGAAAAAGGAATGAAGTGGTCGATTCTAACTATATATACATAGCAAAGTTCAAATTCCATTGCAACCAAAAACTTATAAGGACCTTTTTGTTACAAACCGTCACTCAAAAATTAAGTTTGAATACAGTTCACTGAAGTAGATAACTGACTCCGTGGCGATGGCATGTAAATTATCTGAGATTATGAACACTGCTATTATAAAATCCATCATAACCTGCTTAATTCTTCCCTAGAGTTCGGTGATCTTCTCGTCGGTCCAGAGTGTACGCGTGTATGTTGCCAGATCCAGTTTTCAGTGATTGTGGTAGCCAGGTCTCTTACGGGGATTCTCAGCATCCCTTGCCTCACCGTGACCTTGGCCGCTACCATAGTTAAGGGTAGGCGGGCCACCGGGCACTAGGGGTCAAGTATTATTTGTGCTTGTCATTTTAGGGGGTCACTATAATCGCTACGCTTGGCAGGCGGGTTAGCGATCGCATTATGGTGGTGTAATGCATAGAGAGCGCTGCTGCCCATTTTCCGGTAAGTCCCTTAGTTCACGGCAAGTAGGGTGGTGCTATTCTAGTCCGGCACCATACGGATGTACCTCATTATCCGCTCCGATGTCCCTGGAAATTGGAAAAACTGACAGTTCTTTTTATTATAAGATTTTTGTATGAATTATTGAAATTTGGACAAGATAACGTTTTATATGTGTATTACAATCGTAAGGTAACTAATTGAGGTTATTTAGTGAGTGAAACTAATTATTACGTCATCATCACCTTCCTTCCTACTTATTTTTTTTAAATTCATTTAATAAATTACCCACTCTACTATATTCTATTTGTATGTAACTACGTTACATTTGTAAGGACATGTTAAAATAATAAATATCATAACATTTTAAGCTATATACTCGTATATACAAATACATGAAAAGAAGGGGAAATAATCAAAACATCAATAAATTCGTCCGCATCGCTGTCAATAGGAAACGTGCCCAAAAGGCTGGCAGCACCACGTTGTATGGCAATGCTGATTCTTTGGCCAAAAAATAGGCCAGCCCTCTGGTCACGTGAAGAGTCGACCAACCGCTTGACGATGTCTCGAAATACTACAACAACCCCAAACGGCTCGAACATATGAGTTCCAAAGAGATTGAAGTATTTGTGCCGTTTGAGGTTATCCGCACCTGCAGCAGCCGCCCCAGCACAGCCCACCGTGCTTGGAAGATGGAATGGCGCAATGGTATCGACATACGTTGCATCTCACGCCAACGGCCTACCTACATTCCAACTCATTATGGTCATGCCGTCTGGTCTCTTCCCACCGTCGCATGTCAGGCCATTGGTTTGTAAAACAACTGGCACCTCGGCGGTGATCAAGATGAGGTCCCACTCTACTTAAATGTGGTCTTAAAACGCACGCCTGTCCAAAAACGAAGTAACTAATTTCAGACGAATTATCAGCTAATCATTGGTTCTGCTAGACTCAAACAGACAATATTTGCGACGATTCTTACTTCTAATTTTTATTTCATGATGTTCCGCCGACACTGAAATTCAGCGGGCTCTCGCGTATTCGATGCTAAGTGATTGAATTACAAGTACTCTACTTGTTAGCTATTCAATTTAATTTAAGTAAATATTTAACAACCTATCTTACGTCACTGGTGAAAGTATATTTATAGAGTAACGACTAAGGCGTCGTACTTCTGAAATAGAATAATCCCAACTCACACAGGGTGGCAGGACCTCGATGAGCCAACTGTAACCATGATTTCAGCACATGATTCTAGTCCCCCAACGTAGAAACTTTTCATCTGTTATAAAAAAAAAACAACTGTTTCATAGATAAGTACAATACTTACGGAGTCAAAATGTATGGAACAGCAATTTTTTGGAACGAAGTTCTTTAACGGAGCTTGCGGTAGGAGTAAAATTGGAGTAATATTCACGCAACGAAAAAGCGTTATACATTTCATGCGAGTTTTCATAATATATGTATATAATCTAAAGAGACAAAGAGAGAGAGAGAGAGGTATAGTTTTTATGGTGTCCGATGGTGCTGAAGCCGATAGTGAGGTCAAAATAAAAGTCCAAGATGGCGGCTGCAAAAAAATAACATTTATCGTCATTTTGACATTTTCACAGCCGCCATCTTGGATTTTCATTTTGAACTTCGTTCCTGACGAGGGTCCCCCGACCCTACACGTTTTGTTTTTTTTTTTTCAGTTCGTTTATAATCATGTTCTAAATTTATAGTAACAGGTTGCGCGTGGATGTTTTAAATCCTATTTCTTGTGATAGAATATGAAAAAAAAGAAAAAGTAACTTTCAAAACTTTAATATGGTGAACAGAATTATGTCGAAAAAATGTAACAACATTAGTCTGTTAAGGGATAAGGGCAGGAAAATAATAATGTTGGAGAAATATAAATTATATTTACTTGCAAATAAAATGGTATATAACGTGGTTTTTAAAATACATTATAGAACATACAAGAGAGAGGAGAGAGGATAGAGCGTTAGAGAGCGTGCGAGTGGGTGAGTTTGATAACAAGAACACGAATAATTTGCCCGTTTCATGCCCGTTCTTCTGTTGGGCAAGATTATTAAGTTCGGTAATAATAGAAAAAGTAATTGCGTCTCAATAGTAATGAGCTTATAGGTTCCTACTACGCTTTGGTATGGGTAACTAGCTTCATCTTTCTGACTAACCGATCTCTTGACATTTCAAAAGTGCCTGTAATTGGTTTATTTGAAATTAATGATGTGAATTTGAGTTTGCATTTAAAAATCCACGATAAAAACTTACATAACATAAAAACAACTCTCGTATCTAGGCTAATATCAAAGCCCAAATCTTCGTTAGCATAACAGACCCATTCATCTTTTGGATCGTTTAGCCGAAAAACAGTTTCATCGAGATCCAGATTATCAAAGGACCAGATACGCATTAGAACCAAATTATACAATCACGATATGCGTCATTTGGAGAAAAGAAAAGCCTCGTTGGTCTAGTTGTCCTAAGCGCTACCACTGAGCATAAGGTCTTGGGTTTTTCCTAGGTCGGGAAAAGTGTTATTGTGTTTTTCTATCTGGAGTTTCTCAATAACTGCCCGGAGTCTGGATGTGTGCTCGCTTGATGACAATAGGCTCTTCTTATATTACATTTGACCACAACCGAAATAAAGGTGAACTTATAGGTACAGGTTTTATTGGATTTTTATTTGTTTTATCATATGTATTATGTGTATCTTAGTCTGTGCTAAATAAATGTATTTTCTTTCTTTCTTTCTCACACCTCCTCCCAACCCTTTGGGGAAACGAGGCGCGTATTATGTTATGTTACTTAAAATCCTGCTTCAGATAACCTACCCCTGCTCCGACAGGCTACGAATAATTAGAATTCAAATAATCTGCATTGTTTACTATCCCGATGTGTTTAGGTTCCGTACAGTCAACTTCACGTACATGGTAATACTTTGACTTCTACAACGCCCGTATTACGTAGCAGTAAAGGTTGCCGTAGTTCTATTGACGTACGTTTGACTGTACTACATCACATTAGTATGCGTCCCCTGTCGTCTGTGCGTGTCCAGCCGAGTCCTTACAAAGTATAACATGTTGGGATGTTGTCTGTTTACGGGTTTAATACATGTTGTAGTGTTTTACTTTCGTATAGAATAAGTAAACATAGGATGATATCGATGTAGATGGCTACAAGAGTTGGGAAAGACCAAAGAAACAATGAATGGACTGTGATGATAAGGCTTGACGACTAATACAAAAAAAAAATATGGAAGAAATAGACATGTTGTGCCGACCCCTAATAAATTAGAACAGTGGCAAGAGAACTATGATGATGATGAGGGTGATATGGATTGAAAAAGCTTAAAAAAATGACTCAACAATTTACTTCGATAAAGCAACTAAAACAAACTACGCTTACTCTAGCTACGCTTGCCGCGGTTGGTCCATGGATGGGTAACCATCTTTACATATTCCGTGCCTCAGAGAGCACGTTAAGCCGTTGGTCCCGGCTGTCATTCATAGATCTTTGGCAGCCGTTACGAGTGATCAGAAGCCCGAAAGTCTGACAACCAGTCTTACCAAAGGGTATCCCAGTAACTGGGTGGTGGTGGTTAGATGGGCAGTCGCTCCATATAAAATACTGTTATTCAGCTGCATCCCTTTGGACTGGAAGCTGAACCCAACATATGTGGGAAGATCTTAGGCAGATTTACGCAACTAAAAAAAATCTTCTTTAGTTGCAGGTTATTCACAAACCTGAAAATAACACGAAACGGTGAAGGACCAGATTTTACCTAAGAAACAGGACCAATAAACCATAAGGTAAACCACAATACACCACAACACCCAAAGCATACCTGCTATTGTATAGGAGAAAGTTTTTTCTTACTGAACAGACAGCTGTGCTGCTGGGGAGTTTGTTGCGTCACTTCTTCTCCCCAGCGAAAGCACTAGGAAGTGGTGAAGGGTAGGCTTTTGAGGGACTGTCTTGTGAATAAATTACTTTTAATATCCTTTTTTTTTCTTTTTTTTTTAAACTTTGCCCCACACTAGGAATGTCTCCTGTATTGTGGGTGCGTTTACAAACATTTAAAGTCACATAAACAAACAGCCAGACCCGGAACAACTACTTGTAGGTCATACAAATATTTGTTCCGTGTGGGAATCGAACCCGCGACACGCAGCGCAGCAGTCAATCGCTTAACCACTGCGCCAAGCGTGCCGTCAATATTTATTTATAAGACACCTATAACACCAGTATTTATTACTCGTATTACTTACCTACACTCCACAAAGCAGCATAATAATTCAAGCCACATTACATTACTTATCAGTTTAAGTGCTGGTGTAATTCGCGAGTGCATCATTTAGTACACTTGATAACGTTAAGATAATCTTCGTAATAAGAGTAAATGACGTAATACACACGCCCACCTGGTTATTGTGGCGCCGTTTTAATTATGTTCAAAATCAGGAGGGAATTAATTGGCAGCAAAAAAAAGCCTATAGTTTCTCACAGCTGGGCAAAGGCTTCCCCCAAGTCCTTGGAGGAACTCCACCAGGTCGAACCAGCGCTCGCGGTACGAGTCCAGGTCATCTCACAACAGCTTTGTGGGCGTATTATATGTATATTATAATGATCACTTAAATCCAAATTGAAAAATGTCTCTTTTTTAATGAATTCCAAATTGTGTGTATGATATTAACACAATCAAAGTATTGTGTTTATATCATGCAAGGCCAAATCACGACCCGAAGGCCGTCTGATATTCAAAATTAGCTACAGACATTCAAGACAATTATTTCCGATGAAAATAAGACACTGGGCTGATTTAATCAGGACCAAGGACACTCGCAGAATCTGCAACATCCGACCTATTCTGTGAAAATCTCACCTTGAAAACTAAAGTGATGTGAGCTGTCAATAGTGTTGATCCCTAGCATCATTTGGAAAGACAGCTCATTTCAAGCTCACTTCACAAAGTTTCCAGTCTATTCTGCAAAAATCTCACTGTTCCCACGTTCACCAGTTATCTGCATCATAAGTCATTAGTTAAGCCTGTGTCTAGCTCGTTGGTATAGTGGTCACAAGCGCTACCGCTGAGCATTCTGGGTTCGATTCCCGGATCGGACCAAGTGTTTTTCTTGTAAGAATTTCTCAGTAGCGGCCCGGAGTCTGGATTTGTGCCCCGTCGATGTCTATAGGCTCGCCCCCTATTAGAAGATAGAACTATAACACACTGGCGAAATGTCGATGTCACTGTACATAAGTCGCCTACACACCCGACACCTATGCTTAACCTTTCGAGGACTACAGGCGTGAAGTTATGTAACTAAGCGTCTACGTTAGTAAAAAAGAAATTTTAAAACTTCCAAATGTGCACGACTCATAATTGTTTTTTATTCATTATAATTAAACTACTTTGGATAAAAGAACCATTTTCAATAGGGTTCCTCCTATAGGCGAAACGAATGTAAAAAAAAATTACAATTTATTTATGTTTTCGCAAACTACAATGTTTTCAGGCTTCACACTTGATTGACGGGATTTTTTTTTTAATATTTTGATGTATTTTTCGTTTCTACTGCACTAAAACAATATTTTAAACAGTACAGTACAGAATTAAACGCCCTTAAATTATTATCCTAATTAAGTAGGTTCTGTGTACTAGCAAGAGTATAACAATAGAAACAGTTGCAGAAAGGAGGCAAAAAAAAATGTTCGATCGTAAAGCACTCTCTAATGCTCCGCATTATGAGTCGTGCAATTTTCGTCACCATACTTGGCAAAATGATTGGTGATCGTCGTTTGTTTTTAACAGACACAACAACGATATACGAGTACTCTGACAACCTCTTCGGCCTCTACAAAGAAGGCTGTCTTTGCACTCTTCAAACCCACATATCATCTTCAACCATTCTCTCCTGCAGATAACCGATCTCCTGCCAATTCACCACCAATTTATATCAGACTGTTTATTGAACGTTTGCTTATCTGCCCATAACTCCGCGGCCTGAACCTCCAGGATTCTTGGCTGAACGCCAGTTCATCTGTTATGCTGACCTATAAACAGTTCTCTACAGCCAGTATTTTGATAAGTCATCCCGCAGTTCGATGACTTTTTAGTTGGCCGGGTCAAGATTTTGTCTATGAAGAATGGAAGTTTGTGTTTATGTCAGGGAATGGTCTGAAGATGGGGGGTTGATAACATGTTATGTGATTACGTGGAGAGTTTTATGTTGTTTTGATCCTTAATAGGATTGTAGTGATAAGAAAAGGCCAATTATTTTTGAAACAGTAACCGTGGAGTTTCTTGCCAGCTCTTCTCCATAGGAAACGAGCAACTAGAATAGTGCATCTAGCTTCTGACTGACGTTTCATAAGTGCTCATGTGTGTGTGTGTGTGGGTGACAAAAAGTGTCTCCTGATAAGTCTGCTCGCCTAGTACCATGCTTCACAATATGTTAATTTACTCTGTGTTTTATTTTTCTAATAACAAGCACTTCTAGCATTGAGTATAATTTTAGGTAGGAGAGGTCGGCTGTAGCGAGACTGATCCGAGAAAAAATCACCTTCAAGTATACAATAGGGCCATAAACGGACGTTGCGCGTAGCGGACGTAACGTGACTCCCTCGCAAATTGGCCATCGTTGAGCATAATACTTCGACCCTATGTGAGACAGAGCCCCAGTGCTAATTTTCAGCAAAAGACCGTGTTGACGTGAAAACGTCAACCGGTGCAGCATACAAAAAGATAAGAATAACCAAATAAAATAAAGACCTAAGTAGTAAATGTTTATATAAACATAATATTATTTATCATTTATTTTACATCCATTACTATTGCCTAAAGAACCCTATCACTGACCAACTGAAAGCGACAGAATGATAAATATTACCTTTTTACCTAACAGAAACCTTACTGATATACCAACTTTAATATCACTTAGCGCCACAAAAACGGCGTAAATACGGGCATAACCATTAACGCGTGCCGGAGTTTGGTCGCAAGAACTTGGCTTCTATTACACTGGTCGTGTGACACTTGAAGACCACGGTCCACGCCTCTAATCCTGTCTGTGACATGTCAGCAAAAAATATCTAGCCGCCGAACTATTAAGGTCACGAGCACTTGATAGGGATCTTACTATGAGTGTGGGAAGTCGGAAAATGGTCACAGAAGTGAGATTCGAGAGTCAGGATGGACTAAGGGAGGTTTTTGGTGAACTTTTTGAGCATTTTGTGACGTTAATTTCCTAGGAAATTATGAATGGCTACCGATTGACTTCTGATTGACGAATGGTTCTAGTGACGGTTTTGACTCCACAATCTTTGCTGTCACGATTTTGGTCAGAATAATTTTGTATTGTAAGTTCAACCGCCGCAGATTATTTTCATCATAAGCCATTCTGTTGCCTAACACTCTCATCCAGCTGCTACCGCACCACGAAAATCGTCGCTCTACTTATACTGAGTCGGATTGCTATAAGAGACAAAAATACTTTATTTCTTACTGGCTGAGTCCTGCGGTTTCACCCGCATAATCCTCAATCCCGTTGGAATGTCGGGATAAAAGTATCCTATGTCCTGTCCAGGTCATGGTCTACCCATGTGCCCTTCATCCAAATCCGATCAGCTATTTTAGTGTGTTAGTGAGCTATTTAAGTGTAACCAAAAAAACATACAAAATATAAAATCTTATCTCTTTATAATATTACTTTACATTTCGATTTTATTGTAATAAAACCGAAATTGCTAACAAACTGGAAATTAATTCCCAAAAATAACACATTCTATGCTCGACCAATGAAGTGTGACAGGGGTAGTTGTACGGATATAAGTGGGTCTACTAAATACACAGCAATACCTAGGAATTTATATAGGTACTTCACAAGAAGCCCAAGTAAAGATGGCGCCTAGTAGTTAAACCAGCCATGCGTGCAGCCTCAGCGCTATTATTATAGGTAACCCTTGTGTTCATGATGAAGCCTGAGTCTTTGAAATCAAAAGTTCACCATGTAAACGAGAATGATAGAACTTGCCAGTGGATCAAGAAGTATGAAGTAAATGATAAAAAAAGGAGTGTGTGTTTATGGCATAGAAGTGAAAACTTACGACTGGAGTCGAGTATATGCTTTGTCACCAACTGACTTGAGCCGAGTATACCCGATTCAGCGTCACCGACCCGAGAGTGACGGTTAAGTTTCCTTTATTGTTCAGAAAGAGCGCAAAAATGCCGCCTAATAAAGTTTACGCAACAAAATGCATATACTTACAAGTTATCATTGAGCATAGCTCGCAGAAGTTGTTGTACATGTGAAATTACGCCTGCACGAGTAGTATGGCTACCTTTACTCTACGAAGAATAGACATAATCTCTTTCAAAGCGGAATTTTCGTTCATTTTTGAAATCGCTTCGTAGAAATCTTTCTACGGTCTGTCATTTTATTTTTCGTTTCTTGCGATTCTACGACAGTTTGGTGGTTCGCGTCCTGAAAGTATAAAAACTTGAAGTAAATGCATAGCAAGCAAATAATTATTTTGAAACATAAAAATAATGTGTAACAACCCACAAAAGCACAAAAGGTAAATAATCAACAAAAATCAACCAGTAGGCTTAGCCTGGAACGCGGACGAACTCACAGGGAGAAGCTAGTGTTTTAATAATAAAATAGCTGAAATTAGGCGCTATTCAAAACAGAAGTAGGACTTCTAATACCAGCCGCTCCTAATTTAATCGGAACCAATCGACCCAGCTCCGAGTTAAGCACTAGTAGTAGCACATAGGCACAAACAGACACTTCCAGGTCACCGCTCGACGTACCGACAGCGGAACAGCTTGGTATACAGGTAATAATAATCGGCTTTTAACAAATTCGAATCTGTTATGCACAAACTAAACTCAACTTAGGTTAGTGCTATCTTTTTCTCAGACAACCAGTCATGCCAAAGGATAAGGTCTTGCTAAAGTGTTACCCTGTAACTGGGTTGCGGAGATCAGATTGTCAGTTGCTCCATGTAAAATACTGATATTAGAATAGAATAGAGTATAATATTCTTTATTATTTACATCATAAATAAACAAAACACACATATTAAACTGCATCTAGTAAGGGTGGTAGCCGACCATACATAGTTGTTAAAAAGGGCATAATGATCATCATCTGCGATAATAGATGGTAAACAAGATAAAAACAATAGATTGACAACAAGTATATTTTTCTCATATATTTTTTTTTTAAATAAAAATTAAAATTGATGTATGGTATATGTACGACTAAACTAATATTTTTCTTCTGTCCTTTTCTTAATGAAATAGAAAGAAAACGATGCACTGAACTTAAACTTAGTTTAGCTTTTGAATAAGGGAATCGGCGCCAATGTTTAAAAGACTAAAAGTAGTTGCAAGTTGCCCTCTAATCTCTTTTATTGACTGTACTAGCTAGCTATTTCGAACTAGCGTGTCGCGAATACCGAGTACATTGACTTCTAACCATTAATGCTAACTGAAATAACGATAAACTGTCGTTTAATTGGAAACTATGGATATTGTTTTCGATAAATGAGAATGTATTTTGTTTTCAAACCGTATTAAGGAAAGGAGATGTGTAGATGTTTAAGACTGAGGTGTAATTTGAGTCGGTACCAGTATTATAATCGACACCCAAGTGACCAAGAAACAAAAGGATTTTTGTCATTTAAAGGACAGACGCCAGCACATCAAGCTGCTAAAATCTGTCAAATTTCTTTAGTAGATTTTCAACTTTATCGCTAAAGTATAAGGTTCAAAGTTGATTGGGAAAACACACATTTTAGACAGTTTCGGGTAGCTTGATGGGCTGGCGTCTGCACGCTATCCCGTGATAGTAAATAGTTAGTATTATAATCTTTCATTTTTTGATCGAGATTTATTACTGAACGTGTGACTTAGTGTAAATTTAATATAAGTAAGATGCACTGACAGTGTGTATGCACTCATCATCATCATAAACAGCCTATAATATTCCCACTGCTGGGACACAGGCCTCCTCTCTGTGAGAGGGAGTGGGCCGTAATCCACCACGGGGGCCCAGTGCGGGTTGGTAGATGTCACATGTCCTTGAACTTTTGGTTCTAGGACGTGCCCGTTTCCTCACGATGTTTCCCTTCACCCTTTTGAGAGCAATGGTGACGAAATAACGTACACATAAAAGCGCCTGACTGGGTTAGACTTACAACTCGTAAGTCGCTTCTGTTACCACTGGGCCACCGCTACTCACGCAAATACACGCAACATACAATTTAAAACAATTACCTAAATCCAGATTTTTACATTATATTCAAAAAATACGATTTCAACCAGTAAGTTCATTTATGTGGAAAAATGTTTCTTTTAAGAAAACCAAAGACATTTCATCCCAGCCGAAGACAATTCAAGAAGTTGAAAACATATTTTTAACATGAAATCTTGAAGACTTCCACTCTGCCTATCATCCATCAGATAAGGCTATCTTTTAACTTTTCCTAAGTAGATTCATATTCTTGTCAGTTCTCGTTTGTTCAACACCCCACTATGGCGGCGATTACCGCTGAGACGAAGACATTTTGAATCTCATTAATGTCACTGAAAACTAGAAATATAAATAATATTTAATGTAGACAGTTATTAAAATGTAAGCTATTATGGCATTTCTACAAGTCTTAGAGCCAGTGGCTTGACTTTTTCCGATTATGCCATGTACTAGAATAAATATAAATGTAGAAAACGATAAATACAAATGAGGCAATAATGCCCTGTCTGTTACCAATGGTATCTCTTAGCTGATTCTAAAATTACTCTATGCACTTGACGATATACAGCGTGTAACGGAAGGGGGGTATCAACCCTGAAGGAGGTGAATGTGCTCATGAAACTCAACAACTACCCAAAGAACATAGGTCGAAATATGAAAAAAAAATTTGGCCCTCCCTTACAAAACTGACTACCAGCTGATTGATTTACTATGGGAGGGCCAAATTTTTTTTTCATATTTCGACCTATGTTCTTTGGGGAAAGTTGTTGAGTTTCATGAGCACATTCACCTCCTTCAGGGTTGATACCCCCCTTCCGTTACACGCTCTATAGACGATCACATTCTTTACATTCTTTATAGGGTGTACCATCACATAAAAAAATGCCACTAAAGTTACGTGCTGGTGAAGCTGTGAATAATTTCTCTTAAAGCTGGCAATCTTTAAAGTTCTGAACCCAAAGGGTACCAACGAAACCCTATTACTAAGGCTCCGTTGTCCATCCGTCCGTCTGTACGTCACAGAGTTGCATGTTTTGAACCGTAATAGGTAGACACTTAAAGTTTTCACAGAGTACTACTATGGTCGCGATATCAACAAATAATAAAAATAAAATAACTGTACGGTGGTACGAAACCCTTCGTGTGTGGCTGTTTTTTTTTAGGATCCCTTATCTAAAGGACCTTGAGGTCATGTTGTAGATGCGTATTGTGGTCGGTAGTCTTGTGATAGTTAGTTATAGGTATTCGATTATTGTTTTTTTAAGCATATACTAACATAGCATATACGCACAATCTGTCACTAATTCACTAAATAATTTATGTACTGATACATCTGAAATATCAAATTAGCCCTAATTTTTCAATAGTCAGATCTCTCAACTTGTAACTTTGTATAGAAAATATGTCAAACTGTCGTATTTATTCTTCAGGTAAAAGTTATCTCACTGTTGGAAAATTTGCCCTTTTTTTTGTTAGCCTATACTGTCCCACTGCTGGACAAATCCTTAATAATTAGCCGTTATTAAAATAAAAAAAAACGTAATAGGCTGTTGTTTAGTGTCAAATAAATCAAACATCACATCATCAAATGAACAGTATAATAAAGACTACATGCAATCAGGCTCCAACAACCGCCCCATGCATTTTCACCAACGTAAACTTTTTTTTTATTTTTGAGTAGGTACGCGGTCTTCACGCACACCGGCAGAAAATCACTGACCCATTTCCATTCACCTCCAATCAACATCCAACTGCATCTCTGATCACAATTAATTTAAATATTGGAAAAAGTCCATTTAAATCTGTTTGATAATACTCCCGCGCTGTCATCCGAATAATAAATGACCACAGATAACGGATCGCATATTTTCATCGGTTTAACTATTTTTCTTTATAATCTGTGGTAGTGCCTCAGATAATTAAACATGTGTTACGGCTGAGCGAGCGATGCGAATATGGAAATCTGCGTCAGTGAGTGTAATGGTGCCTCTACAAGTTTGCCTAACGAGGTTGGTATTGCGGTAGGCCTTGTTTCTCGGGTTGGGTTAGAGGGGGAAAAGGAAAATGGATTTCCTCTTTCCTGTTTACCGTTCTTTCAAAAAAAAAGTCTAGCTTAATTTGTATCACATTCCCCTGTGGATGTTATAAAACAATTTGTTGGTAAACTCATATTTTGAAATATAAATTGATTCCAGCAACAAAGGGATTTTCTTTCCATTTTATTGAATCCTTGAATATTTCCTTTTGCCAGTTTCTCATTTGCTGTGATGTTATCGATACATTCAGCCAATGTATGGAGGATGCGTTATAATTACGTATGCACAAGCAAATGCTTTTAAGAAATTTATAGAGAATGTTATCAGCTGAATATCATCATGTGGCGTGTTGTGGCGGATTATTGTTATTTTGTTGCTAGTTTTACGTACTAGAAAATATGTCTGGGTAAGTAGGTAAACTACTGTATACCTAAATGATACGAAGAAAAACATGTATTTATTTAAAAGTTATTACGAGTATTTACATAATGTCAATAAATAAAAAGGTTGGTCGGTCATAATGTTAACCGTTTTGTTGATGCTTCATATAGAATTACAACAGTCACTGGCCATTTGCGGTGTGTAATGCCACTAAATTTTTTCTTTTTTTTTCTTCTTTGGAACAATTACCCTGCTGTTCATCAAAATCACTTTGAGGAATGGCCGTTCGTTCGTTATTTGTAGTGTTGTGTAATGTGACTATATCAGTGTATTATTTCTATTATGAGTCAATGATACTCGAAATAAATGACTTTATTGTTTTTTTTTATTTTTATTAAAATGTTTTTGTAGGTCATGCACGGCATCCATACTCGGTGGAGCTCTTCTTTAGAGCATATCCCATGCGTGCTTAATTGGGTTGAGGTCTGGTCTGTTGATTCCGACGGCTCTCATCATTTCTTCTCGTGTCAAATGATGTCGTCGCTCCATATCGAAGCAACTTCTTTCAGTTCCGATGAGGAATTTGTAATGGTTTTTTAAAAACGCTACTACATACTTTTATAAGAATCCTGATTGACAGTTGATTTTCTATTTTTAATCAACATATTTGAAAGAAAATTCTGTATTCAAATAGTGAAGAATCAATAACGATCCAAAAAAGTTAAAATAATAATCCTCAATTGCGGCGATACTCTAAAACGTACTCATCCCTAGACACTTTTGATGTGTCTACAATGTGTATAGAACAATATGACAAGAACAATATTAACACAACCTAGATTCACACATTCTGCTACAAAAAGCATGATTACACCAAATATGTGCCCAATTTCTAAATGATGTGGTCACTGACCATTCAATACACATCGACACTCATCCGTAAACATCCAACAATCAAATTACTGCTTCCATTTGATTTCGCCTCATCATCCCCGGCTTTCGAGTTCAATTCGATATGTATAATATTATACTTGGTTACTCATTTGAAAATGCACGCCTCGCGGATTGGATATGAATTAATTATTATCGATTTGAACGCTATATTGGGGTGAGAATATTTATCACTGTTTATTCTGATAGTGTTGTTGTATTTGGGTGGAGGTTTTTTTCTATTTATCTTTTCGTTATAAAGGACTACGAAAGAAATAAACTCATGAGCATATGCCTTTTGAAATGAAAAGTTACTCTGATTTTATGTTCAAATAGTCGGATAGGAAACACCGACCACTTTTCGTTTTAAAACGAACCGTCAAACGGTTTGAATAGGGATGTATCAGGACGAAACTTTAAAAGACATTTTAATATTGGAATAAGTAATATAGTTTGTTGCCAAAAACGGACTCTTACGTGTCTGTATTACTATTAATGATTAAGTGCACTTGTTGACAACAAACTATATTATGTCAACGTTAAAATTCATTGTATTGTTTCATCTCAATTCACCCCTGCATCTCTATTCACCTCGTTTGTAGGTAATTGATTTTTGACGTGTAAAAGTGATTACCATTAAACAGAAATATATAATTAAATTAAACTAACTTGAATAAAAGAGACATTTTCAATGGGGTTCCTCCTACGGGTGAAACGAATGTATTAAAAAAAAAGTTGACTCAATTAATTCTTTTTTCCGCAAGCTACAATGTTTTCAAGTTTCACACTTGATTGACGGGATTTTCTTTAGGAATATTTTGATGCTTTTTCGTTTCTACTGCATTGAATCAATTTTTGAAAAATTAATTTCCATTAAATTATCTATACTTACATAATGATATCTAACTTACATAAGTAGTTTCCGTGTACAGGAGTATAACAATATAAACAGTTCCAGAAAAGAGACAAAAAAAATCGATCGTAAACTACTCTGTAATGCTTCGCATTATGAGTCTTGCAATAAATATGATTTATGGTAGGTTCTTTTTAATGCATTTTATGAGTTACGACTTTAATCAAAATGAAACTTCAGGAATGTAGAAATACAAGTGTTACAGGTCTTCTCCTTAAAAGTGATTCAAGATTGCCTCCTTACGGAATAAAATACTGGCCTGCCGGCCGATTCTGTTAAAATCTCACCGTGAAATCGTAAATGAAGTGAACACTTAATAGTGTTAATCCCTAGCATTAGGGAATGACAGAGCTCACTTCCCGCTCACTTCACCTAAGTTCTCACTTTGAGATTTTTACAAAATAGCACTGCAGGACGCGAATAAAAACATCCCATGATACCACAGCCCAATTCACCTAAATTCGGATCTATCCTAAATGCATCGCGTCACTCCATGCAATGCGAATGCAGCATTGTGTACCAGAGTTGCATAACCCTCTTGAAGCTAAACTAATTTCATACAATACATTTTACTTTTTTACATTTTCTGTACTTTTGTAGAGTTTATTTCCTCGGTGAGTGAATTCATTGCATAAAAAAACTATTTTGTTTCGTAAAGCGAGGGGTCATTGTGACATTTATAGGTTAAAGGTCGAACATCTGTAGTCTTTTGTTTCAAATTGTTTTAGAGTACCTTTATAGAAGCATCTTAATTTTTTAAATAAATAAATAATATATTTCTTAGTATACAGGGTTTCAGGGATATTGACGCGCAACCTCTTACCGTGTCGTCAAAAACCCCTGGCGTTGACAATTTTCGCCAGTTATTAAAAAAAAATAGCTGTACCTTTGCAATATATTCCCATTTTTTCAATGTTTTTTACTGTGTGTACATAAATAAATAAATAAATAAAAGGTTTTATTTTTAAAAATCGTAAAAATAACTTATCAAGCGATCAAATCGACATTTCTTACAACGCCATCGTTATGACATCCACGGTTCAAGGTAGGACAACACCACAGACCGTAAAATTGGTGACAAAAAAGTGCAAACGTAAATCAAATAGAAATCGTACCCTTTTGAGGAAGGCATTTATGACCAAGTTTTCATTTTGGAGGTCCCTTTTTCATTATAGAAATAAAACGAAATCGTTAATAAAGGAAGATAAAAAATTAAAAAAATACCTTTTCCATGGTGTCGATCCGGTAAACCGCCAGTAAGTTAGTAAAATGTCGCTCAATATTAAGGTATCAGTATACTATTAGTTTATTATGTGGTATCAATAATAACATAAACGTCAACTTTACCTATAGTGGAGCGCCGTAAGATTTATACCTCGGAATCCAGGGCCAGTCAATGAATCTTCATAAAATTTTTTGAAATGTGTTTTTAACAGCATATAGAAAAATGTTAAAAATAATATTTTGCCCGATCTCAATTTTTTAATTATTAAAATAAATAATTATAAATTTTTCGGAGTTTTCTTTTATTTTTATTAGTTTAAAGTTATATTTTGAAAAGGAGAACTATTACAAACTTGTCCTTGAGCCTCAAGGGACTGCAGGTACAGAGGTGAGGGGTGGGGGGAATTATAGAAAGGAGAAAAGCAGCTGTTGGGCATTGTTGACGCGGTCCCTAACAGATTAGTACACGTTGCACCTACCTAGGCTAAACACGTAGCTGTTTTTTGAAAAAAATATTTGTGATTTTTGTTTATATGCAATTTGTATATATTTATTATTGTGAGGGGCCCGTGGCTAAATAATAACAGCCGCACAGGTCGATTGATCAGGTTAAGCCATGCTTGCCGCGGTTGGTCTGTGGGTGGGTGACCATCTTTACATATCGAGACCCCTCCGCGCCTCGGAAAGCAGGTTAAGCCGTTGGTCCCGGCTGTCATTCGTGGATCTTTGACAGTCGTCACAGGTAGTCAGAAGCCCGAAAGTCTCACAACCAGTCTTACCAAGGGGTATCGTATTACCCAGTAACTGGCTTGTGGAGGTCAGATAGGAAGTCGCTCCATGTAAAATACTGGTAGTCAGCTGCATCCGGTTAGACTGGAAGCCGACCCCGACATAGTTGGGAAAAGGCTGGGCAGATGATGATATATATTTATTATTGTGCAGTAAATACGATAAAAGTTAATTACTGAACATAACTGTGTTTTACAAACTTTGAAAATAGTGGCATAGATAGTAAGTATTTGTTTTTTTTATTTTGTTACTCGCTTATGAAAACAATTTCAAATACTTAATCGTTTATTTTATAATAAATCGATGCTGAAAGTTAGAATGTTATAGTTAAATTCAATAATATTCATTATTAATCATGATATAAACGTTAGTTATTAATATTACTAATATTTGTTGTAACAGCCTCTTATCAAAATGAGTGAACCATCGAATAGTGATGACAATCAAAGTAATTATTGCCTCATTTGCGATAAAATCAGATCTAGTTCTCAATTAAGCTCCGAACTAGGAGAACATGTAAAGCTAACTAGAGGAATATCAATGCTGAATGCTACTTGGTGGGAGTGTCTCAGTATTCAAATACTCGCGAATTTGTCTACGTGCATTCAGTATGCAGGCAAAAATATATCAATAAAGGATACATAAGTGGTCATTTAAAAAAAGAAAACATCACATCAGCATGTTTTCCACCTAAGAAAAAGCTTCGAAAGGCTACTTCAATTGACTTTGATTGGAAAAGTAGGTGTTTTTTTAAGTGAAAAAGAAGCGGATGAAATGAAGGAAAAAAGAAAGTCGAAATCGTCAAAACAGCAAATCAGCTATGTAACTACCTCTGATTTCAAGAAAACCATTTTAAATTTGATCAGTGAAAAGAAAAGTGAATATTGTCGCAATATATAAAAGGGGAATAAATCAATGGTAACAGCTGTACTAATCCTTCACCTACAATCCACATCAATGACGATGACGACAATAATGAACAATAATGTACAAATGTATAGTTGAAAATATATTTTTTTTTTTTTGTAACTCGTTATTTTTTGCTAAATATTAATAAATTAACATTAAAGTTACTATGCAAATATAATTTAATAGGTATAAAATTGAAATCTTTACTTTAAACATTTTTTTCTTCTTGTCCCTCTCATTTTTCAGTAAATTGTTGTTATAATTTTTTTTAATCAAGATCGGCCAATATTTCTTTTTTAACATTTTTATTTAAGCTTTCAACAATGCAGTCGAACAGTTTTTATGAAGATTCATTGACTGGCCCTGGATTCCGAGATTTTACAATTTTTATGTCTTACGGCGCTCCACTACTACTGCAGAACATTGGAAGGTATTATTACGTTACACAGCCAATTACTGCTAAGTACAGTAACAAACCAAAAGCAAAATAAAAGACTACCAACACTGTCTACAGTAAGTTCAGTAAATCTTAATTCCACTGACATAAGAACTCTGACCTCTAACTACCCCTGAAACAAGAACAAACCCAAAACCAAAAACAATAAAAGAAATATAAATTATAACCAAAAACAAACTAGAAACAATCGTTCCCATATAAAGAGCCCAATTAACTTCCTCCGCGCCAAGTCTCCATTCCGAGCGCCTTCCAAATTTGAATTTGTATGAGCCACAGATTATAAAATAAAACAGATTGGCTGAAACCGGCCGCTTGGCTTGTTCATACAGTAAGAACTTCGGGTGACAAGGAGAAGCGGGAACTACGATGGGCATGGATGTGTGAGTGTTCGCACGAGGCATGGAAAACTGAAAACATTTTTTGGTATTTTTCGGTGGTGGAATATTTTTTTGTTTTTCCACATAAGGTTTTGGCACATTACGAGCCTTTAATCGGGTGAATGTCGTAATTACAGAAACAATTAAAAAGCAATTGTGCCTCGCGTGGATCCACGTTCGAAGGGCTTAATACCATACTGGTAAATTAATATTATTAAACCCGAATAGAAGAAGGGTATAAAAACAGAATTCAGTTACCTGTATTTATAAACATGTATCAATCGGTACCAAAATAGTAAAAATTATCATCAAGATAGTTAATACCTACAGAGTTTGCACTACAACATTCAAAGCTTCGTCAGATCTCTTCAGTTTCTTATCTAAGACATATAACCCGACCGATTTACGAAGGTAGCCGTATTCCTCGGCCCGTAATGGGCAGTGCGTGCAAGCGGCCGCGGTCGCGATCGATCGCCCGTCGCAGTGCGGCAACACGCGATTTCCTCAACAGCTGATTTCCAAACACGCTCATTGGGCGGCTTATGGCCGACCGCTATTATAATGCAATTTGTGGTCTATTCTTTTTTTAAGTTTTTCACCGCGCGAAGAATTGACGTGTTCGATTTTTGAATACAACTCTTTATTGATATTTGACGTCATTCTCTGCCCAACCTTTTCTCAAATATGTTAGGGTTGGCATCCAATCTAACCAGATGCAACTGAATACCAGTAGTTTACATGGAGCGACTGCCTATCTGACCTCCACAACCCAGTTACTGGGTAATACGACACCGCTTGGTTAGACTGGTCGTCAGCCTTTTGGGGGTGTGAACAGCGTAACGTGTTTTCCGAGGCACGGAGGGATACGTAAAGATGGTCACCCATCCACGGACCAATCACGGCAAGCGTAGCTATATTTTGATATTTGAGGTATCATTTTAAATATTTTGTATAGTTGTTTTCATAATAATCATAGACAATAGGTAGAGGTCTCTTGTCTATATTGCTAAATATCTTGGCAAGCTCGGTAACCAACACGCGTAGGCAAATTGATGTTGACACTTAGTAAATTCTGCTGCCAATTTTATTCACTTATCCACATACAAGTGACACTTATAAAAATACATATACAGTTAAACCTGGATAAGCGAGAGTTCAAGGGAGCACAATCTCATTCTCGCTTATAGAGGTTTCTCACTAACCCGAGTTTCTCGCTAATGCAGGTACAAGTAGGGTAGCGTTTCTCTCTTATGCTTACGGTTACGCAGCAATAACAAGTCACAGCAAGTAAGAATGTAGTAAGTATGTAATTTTATTTAGAACTTATTTACACTTAAAAAAATCCGTCAATTTCTCCAGATTAAAACGCATTCACTTAAAGTACTGTCATTAAGTGATAAACTTAAAATAGTTTATCACTTAATGACAGTACTTTAATTTTCCGTTTTAAGATGATGCAGAACAGAACTTTCCTTCGAAATTGATAACTATGAACTGAGTAAGTCCGACAGACAGGACGGCACACAGGCACACGTGTCCATTCGAAAAGAATGCGATACAATAACAACATTTAGTTCCACGAAATAGAATAGGTACAATATTGACGAGAAAACAATACAAAAACAGTGGTAGGAAGTACCACGAAAGTTAAGAATGAGTCATAAAATAGCATAATTATGTTAAATAAATAAAGCTCGACTGTCGCTTATAGAGGTATAGATAAGTAGCAGTCTCACTTACGGAGGTCTATGAGGGAAAAACGACTCTCTCTTACAGAGGTTTCTGTTTCTCGCTAATAGAGGTTTTGGGAGCTTAAAATGACGGGTCCTGGCTATTACTCTCACTTATAGAGTTTTCTCACTTATCCAGTTCTCACTTACCCAGGTTTGACTGTATTCCAATAATATAGTTTTCAGTGGCCTGCACCCCCTCCCATAATAATATATTCCCTCATATAATACGTGGGAGGATCAAATATAAACCGGAGTTAAGTAAAAAAAAAATACGCACGTATTATTATACTCTTAAAAACAGGAATATATTTTAGTTTTCTACATAATCTCCCCTTCTATTAACTCATTTTTCCCAGCGCAGGGGATGTTTCTTGATGCCAGTATCGAAGAATGTAGTCGGTCGTGCCTTTAGCCAATTGCACACAAATGATTCCACTATATGGTCAGTGTGAAAACGGCGTCCTCCACTTGAATTTTTTTTGTGCCATTCCTACACTTGAGTTCTTGAAGACGTATTCTTATCGAACTGTAGAGTCAATGGATGCAAAATTTCGGAAGGTTTTATGCCCTCCCGTGTTATAAAAATTATGATAAGTCGTTGCTTAACAGACTTATATAATCACCTCCTGCTCATACATGATGCTACTTGCGCGCAATAAACTAAAGTGAGCCGGAGCAGTATACCCCCCTCCCCTAGATGATCCCCCCTAACACATACAACAGCACCAAGCGCGTCACTTCACTCAGCGACCAGTAATAAAAAAAGTCCTGTTTATATTTGATTCACCTAATATAATATCTTCCTGCCGCTGTCCCATGTTACTTGGCGCCCGCCGGCGCATCACGTTTTCTTCTTCCATTCTCCCCTGTCAATCGTCCCCTGCACCATAATTATTATATAATGAAAGCTGTCAGAACCACGTAAAATAACTCCGACAGGTATATTGCATTTTGAAAACCTCCGCTCACACTGTTAACAGCGATTTAAAAATAGATGAAAAGAGTGAAATGCGTTTTTCATCAAAACTCGCTCGCAACGGAATTCTAAAGAAATGAAATGTGTTTTTCAACGTGGTTTTATTTGAATGCGTCGCTCACAATTTTCCCTCTACAAACACTTTCATTTGTACACTAGAATTCTGTTTCACGTGTGTTTTTAGTCACACTAATCATAGACAGAAACATTCCTCATAATTTATTAGTTTTTTTTTTCACTACAATACTCACTCTAACGCTGTCCTGCCGTAATTTTTGCCAGCATCCTAGTTGCGTAACACATTTATAATCACAATCCGAATAATTTTGAAGGATGTTAATCTATTGCTTCATATATCCGAATTTGTCTGCTCAACAACGTAATTAACGCAATTAAAGTTGTTGAACTGTCAACATGAAAGCCATTGCTATTGAACTGTCAAAACCAGATAAGTTAGAAACTCCTATTCTAACCCAACTGGGGTTACAATAGGAGTTTCCCCTTACATGTGCCCCCCCCCCCCCCCCCCTCTCAACCAGCATACAATCAGGGATTTACTTCACCTACAGACACCACATATAAACAACTGCTATTCTGCCCACCGTTAATTCACCTGATGTCCTTAACTTTGGGTTTTGAACAAGAATGAAGGTTAAATTAAAAATACCAAGTACTAGCCGAAAACTCTTTTACCAAAGTCACATAATTTATGACCCTCAAGGTACTTACTAGAGGCTTTTTGGTTCCACTTCATTTTTTGGGAACCATTAACCTTTTCAAGCCATTGGGTGATTAATTTTCGCAACATTACCTGTTATACACTACTTGTGTTTAACTAAAAAAGTTATAGTCTTGTTATGTAGGAGACAGCTAAGACCCTTGTTATGAAGGTAATCTACTGACCTAACTTCAAAACGTTAAGGCAGGTTGAAAAAGAATAATGAACATTAAAAGGAATCGGTAAATCTTCTGCCTAGACCAACGATATCGGGGTTGGCTACCAATCTAACCAGATGCGCCCTGAATAGCAGTATTTAACATGGAGTGACTGCCTATCTGACCTCCACAACTCTGTTACTGGACAACAGACTGGTCAGACTTTTAGGCTTCTATATACCCGTAACGACTGTCAAAAATCTATGTAGGAACGGCAGCTGGTACCAACTATTAACGTGCTTTCCGAGGCACAGCGGTGTGTAATAGATAGTCACCCATTCACGGAACGATCCCGGCATGCGTTGCTTAACCTTGAACCGTTCCGTGTGTTATTATTTAACCACCAGCCCCCAGAAACCCAAAATGGTCAATTTGCAAGAATCTGACGTAAATTCAGAGTAAGATTAAATCATAATATTTTTAAATATAATATGTACATAGGAACTTCTATTCGCAGCTAAGGGAACCTAACCCTAAAACCCTAATGACAGCAACCGCTACTTCACACAGCCGCTCCACTTTTTACGCCTCGAGGCAAAATCCCTCAGAATAAGTGATAACGTTTCCTATTCAACTTAACGACTCCTGTAAGTGTATGAACATTAAGGATTATTTAGAGGACTTTGACCGCACACATTTTCACGTAAATCCAGTAGTATAAGGGCTTTTGGAGTTGAGGATGGTTCCATGATTACGAAGATCATGCTTCGGCAGACGTGTAAAATAGGCCGGTGTGACGCGGTCCTGCCAAAGGCAATTGGTATACTGCCTATCTATTCTGTAAATATCTCACCGTGAAAACAAAGGTGAAGTGAGTCGTCAATAGTGTCGATCCCTAGCATCAGCAAGACTCACAGCTCACTCTAAGCTCACTTCACCTTAGTTATCACGGTGAGTTTTTTCCAGAATCGACCGGCTGGACTATGTTTATCTGTATTCGACCTCAGCTTTTGCGTAATAATGATGAAAGATTTGTTCAACATACCTACATACATAAAGTGTCGTGAGGGAAGTTTCGAGATGAAAATCGATGGCTATAAGATTAGGGGAAAACCAAAGAAACGATTGGACAGTGTGAATGATGATATAGTTGGAAACGGTGTGACTACCGAGATAACGACTAATAGAGAAATATGGAAGAAAAAGGCATGTTGCGCCGACCGCAAATAAATAAATTGGCACAAGGGAAGGAGAATGATGATATTCATAATTATGTCAGAGTCATCCGTTTGACTATTCGGAACGCCAGCGCCATCTGGTGGGGCTGGACAGAGTCTAGTCTAAGATCGTGGGGGTCGAGAAGAGCGAGCAGCGAGATGGGGCGGCTCACATTGGACATCAAACGGACAACATGCGCTCAGAAACTGTCTCGCGTTCCGTATCGTTGAGTTCTTTACTCGTACTTACAGTGTGTGATTCGCTAGTGTGATTCAGTTGTTCGTAAAATTATAATCTGATTTGAACTGTAAACGGTTTTTCTATTGCGCAATAACCAACACTACACATAGTACGAACACACCAGTTAAAATATGGCTGATAATAACGAGACACACGTACCTTATCCGTCACATACATAAACTCTTGGATCAAAGAAACGATAGATGGACTGTGTGCATGATGATATATGGCTAGAAAGGGGTTGACTACCGAGATGAGGACTAATAGAGAAACAAGTATGGAAGAAAAATACATGTTGCGCCGACCGCAAATAAACAAATTGGCATAAGGGAAGGAGAAAAATGACATGCATACTTAAACTCACGCCTTCTCATGGGTGTAGGCAGAAGCGCCACATCCTTACAATCTAGGTTTGTTCAAGTCATGAGTACATTATGATATAAGTGCGGTAAGTTGAAAATGACAGCTGAGGCGA
The DNA here is from genome assembly GCA_949629135.1 of Eremobia ochroleuca. Taxonomy (NCBI): domain Eukaryota; kingdom Metazoa; phylum Arthropoda; class Insecta; order Lepidoptera; family Noctuidae; genus Eremobia; species Eremobia ochroleuca. The sequence continues at coordinate 19,866,194 of OX451397.1, read as the reverse complement.
TATTGCTAGCCCGAGCCGTAGGTGAGGGCTATAAGAAAGCAGAGGCTGTAATTATCAAACCGCACGTATGTCATACGACGTTTTATAACACATTTGTGAGGAAATAAATAAAACTCGGACTTTCTTAAACGAATAAATCTTTAATTACTTGTTGAAACAGTTATTAAAATTCGAACAATTTGTAAAATTAATTATTACGTTGCCAGTTGGCAAGCGCCTTTAAGCGCCTTTTGCGCGTTTTTTTTTTTTGTTTTTTTAAGCGTCTTTTGTTTATGGCAAAGGCACAAAAAACAGCCAGTGTTACTAATAAAGTAAATTAATACTTTTGTGTTTTTGTTACAGATAAATTAATTGTCAAAATTAATGAAATTAAAGAATTAAATGTTTATTTATTATATTTTATCTCCCAAACTTAATTTTATTCATAAAATGTTGACCACTTTTCTGACATAAAAACTCTTTGCTAAGATTTAAAAAAGTACCGTTCTATTTAGACGGAGCATCTTGATAAACCGTGCGCTTTACATTACAATTACGCACAAGTACGTAATGAGATACATTACGATATTGAAATTGGTGCAGTAAGAGACCTTTTACGAGCAAATGTGTTATAAAATATATTACAGTGAAAAAAAAACTTATCACGTGGATTTTAATCAGGCTTCATTGACTCTAAAAACCAACGACGCAATTTCGACGCAATTTCGAAGTTTAATTATAACGTCATCTATTTTTCTACGCCGCATTCGGTTGTAAACCTCCACCAAAAAGTTTGAAGCAAAATAAACGATGAGCTAAATGCTGCTAACTCGATACTTACGCACCATTAGGCAGCCGTCTCCCTCTATTGAGCCTCGTAACGTGATCATTCTTGTGTGTGCGTGGGCTTTCTTGTGGTAATGGACTTCACAAAGTAGATTCTTAGGTATATTACGATACTTAAAATACAAGGAACATATTTTACAATTATGTTTTTAGGAGCTGGCTGCAGTTATGATTTGTGATAAATACTTCGAACTTATTTTAAATAATAAAAGTGTCGGAGTGTCGGATCTTGGATATACTTAATCGCCGACGTCATTTTCCAAATGTACATATCTACACTAATATTATAAAGAGGAAAGATTTGATTGTTTGTTTGTATTGAATAGGCTCCGAAACTGGACCGATTTGAAAAATTGTTGTACCATTAGTAGCCGACATTATCCCTGATGAATATAGGCTACTTTTTACCGCGGGAAAATGCTTAATTCCTACGGGAAAACGGGTAATAGGATTTAAACGGCGGGAATTTCGAATTCTACGCAAACGAAGTTGCGGGCGGATGCTAGTACTAATAATAAAGCTGAAGAGTTTTTTTGTTTGCGCACTAATCTCTGAAACTGGCTGTTGAATTTAAATAGTACATTGTTCACCGAGAGGAGAAAGTGACCGATTACCGTCGAGGGTGTCGTTTGAAGCCCGAGCCGTAGGCGAGGGCTTTAAAACACCCGAGATCGGGAATCGCACTTTCTCTCGAGTGATACATAGTGCTTTATACTACACCTACGAGGAAATAAAAAACGAAATCTTTATTTTACTTTCTACGAAAACTGAATCCTCAAACAACACACAAATTGGAAATGGCGCCAATGGCGTCTGCAATTTTCACATGTTCTTTTTTCAAATTGTTTATCCTGCCGCCGCAGGGTCGCACTGCCAGCCCGACACCATCCAACACACAGCTAGTGGCCAGTGTCATTTTGCGAACTTGGAGATAAAAACTCACTGTAAAAACTTTTTGGCTTTTGATATTTAGGTTACCGGCGCATAGTCTTACCCAAAATTAAAAAAGAAAAACCACGTAAGAAATGGATTTTCATACACTTTTATCTCCCGCTCAGATGCGTTTTCTCCCCGCATATTTGTTCGATATACAATGACGTACTTTCTACTGTAAATTTGATAAAGTATCAAGGTACTTTCCAAGCAGGTGTAGTATAAAATATATTTTTTTTGTATTTGATAGCCCAATCCTTTAGGAAGGCTATAAGCTATTGAACATCACGCTAGACTCTCAGCAGGAGCCGAGCAAAAAGGAAAAAAGTAAGAATGAACGCTAAGCGAAAACGAAGTAATAGTGCGGGCAGGCGATGCGATGCGATGCGACGGGGGATGGGGGAGCATGAAATTTTACGCGGGCGAAGTCTTGGGCAAAAGCAAGTCTTCTATGTGCATCTACTCGCACAACTATACACATACGGCACCTGCATTCTAATTACAAAAATCACCACAAACAGCATACAATCCAATTTAAAATTACACAAAAAAACAATATCACACAACCTAAGAAATAAAAATAAATTACAACGAAGACAAGCCCGTACTAACTATGGTAAAAAAACCATATTGTTCGAAGGAGCACAGCTGTATAATGACCTGCCAAATGACGTAAAAGATTGTAACAACATTAACTCATTCAAAATTAAACTAAAAAAATCATATTCTTAAAATGTAATCATACCGCATACCTATCAATTAATATTAGCGACTTCTTACATACCTAATATTTAATTGTTCACCAGCACGCACCTGAGGCAAAATGTATGTCATTTAGATTTAAGCAATTACTTTGTATCTCATTGTAAGTGAACCTATATATTGTTCTTATGAGAATAAATTCTTTAAACCTATCTAAATCAGCCTATAATCTTCACACAGCTGGGACATAGGCCTCCTGTACCTGAAAGGGAATGTGCCGTAAACAATCGCGCGAGCCCAGTGCGCGATGGTGGAGGTCATTTTAAAGTGACTATAGTTAGTTCGTTTTTTAATCCCAGAGACTAATCTGACAGGTGTAGGTATTGTCAAACATATAAGTATACTAAAAAAACGCGAACACAAAAGACTTAAATGTCAGATTAGCCTCTGGGATTAAAAAACGAACTTTACCCCGGTACTCAGAGTCATTACTTAAAATGAATCAATCATCAACTTTAGTTGAAAAGTATAAATTGGAACAAAATTTGAGTCAAAAATATGTCAGATTGAAAACATTTTTTGTTGACATTTGTGCCAAGATAATGCTGGTTAATAAAAGTTAATGATTGATTCATTTTAAGTGAAGTCTCTGAGTGCGGCAGTTAGAGTAATAATTTAGGGCATAAGCTGATACTTATAGTCTAATCATAGACCCTTTCACAAATACTGTGTAGGATACTTTATAATGAGCAAACTCTTTGTATGACTTTGATACCCCAAAAACTATTCAGCTAGCCAACCCTGCGCCTTACCAACCTTGCGCAAAACCTTTACTTAGGTAGGACTAGTTTAGGATGCCTGCATTCAATTAGGGTGCGACCTAAACAACAAGCACCCTAAATCGTAATTAACTATACTATCCCCTATCCCTACAACTGATGACATTAACTATACTATCCCTACAACTGATGACATTAACTATACTATCCCTACAACTGATGACATAAACTATACTATCCCTACAACTGATGACATTAACTATACTATCCCTACAACTGATGACATTAACTATACTATCCCTACAACTGATGACATTAACTATACTATCCCTACAACTGATGACATTAACTATACTATCCCTACAACTGATGACATTAACTATACTATCTCTACCTTGCGACATTAACTATACTATCCCTACTAACTGACGACATTAACTATACTACCCCTACAACTGATGACATTAACTATACTATCCCTACAACTGATGACATTAACTATACTATCCCTACAACTGATGACATTAACTATACTATCTCTACTACCTTGCGACATTAACTATACTATCCCTACTAATTGACGACATTAACTATACTACCCCTACAACTGATGACATTAACTATACTATCCCTACAACTGATGACATTAACTATACTATCCCTACAACTGATGACATTAACTATACTATCCCTACAACTGATGACATTAACTATACTATCTCTACTACCTTGCGACATTAACTATACTATCCCTACTAACTGACGACATTAACTATACTACCCCTACAACTGATGACATTAACTATACTATCCCTACAACTGATGACATTAACTATACTATCCCTACAACTGATGACATTAACTATACTATCCCTACAACTGATGACATTAACTATACTATCCCTACAACTGATGACATTAACTATACTATCCCTACAACTGATGACATTAACTATACTATCCCTACAACTGATGACATTAACTATACTATCCCTACAACTGATGACATTAACTATACTATCCCTACAACTGATGACATTAACTATACTATCCCTACAACTGATGACATTAACTATACTATCCCTACAACTGATGACATTAACTATACTATCCCTACAACTGATGACATTAACTATACTATCCCTACAACTGATGACATTAACTATACTATCCCTACAACTGATGACATTAACTATACTATCTCTACCTTGCGACATTAACTATACTATCCCTACTAACTGACGACATTAACTATACTACCCCTACAACTGATGACATTAACTATACTATCCCTACAACTGATGACATTAACTATACTATCCCTACAACTGATGACATTAACTATACTATCTCTACTACCTTGCGACATTAACTATACTATCCCTACTAACTGACGACATTAACTATACTACCCCTACAACTGATGACATTAACTATACTATCCCTACAACTGATGACATTAACTATACTATCCCTACAACTGATGACATTAACTATACTATCTCTACTACCTTGCGACATTAACTATACTATCCCTACTAACTGACGACATTAACTATACTACCCCTACAACTGATGACATTAACTATACTATCCCTACAACTGATGACATTAACTATACTATCCCTACAACTGATGACATTAACTATACTATCCCTACAACTGATGACATTAACTATACTATCCCTACAACTGATGACATTAACTATACTATCCCTACAACTGATGACATTAACTATACTATCCCTACAACTGATGACATTAACTATACTATCCCTACAACTGATGACATTAACTATACTATCCCTACAACTGATGACATTAACTATACTATCCCTACAACTGATGACATTAACTATACTATCCCTACAACTGATGACATTAACTATACTATCCCTACAACTGATGACATTAACTATACTATCCCTACAACTGATGACATTAACTATACTATCTCTACTACCTTGCGACATTAACTATACTATCCCTACTAACTGACGACATTAACTATACTACCCCTACAACTGATGACATTAACTATACTATCTCTACTACCTTGCGACATTAACTATACTATCCCTACTAACTGACGACATTAACTATACTACCCCTACAACTGATGACATTAACTATACTATCCCTACAACTGATGACATTAACTATACTATCCCTACAACTGATGACATTAACTATACTATCCCTACAACTGATGACATTAACAATACTATCCCTACAACTGATGACATTAACTATACTATCCCTACAACTGATGACATTAACTATACTATCCCTACAACTGATGACATTAACTATACTATCCCTACAACTGATGACATTAACTATACTATCCCTACAACTGATGACATTAACTATACTATCCCTACAACTGATGACATTAACTATACTATCCCTACAACTGATGACATTAACTATACTATCTCTACTACCTTGCGACATTAACTATACTATCCCTACTAACTGACGACATTAACTATACTACCCCTACAACTGATGACATTAACTATACTATCCCTACAACTGATGACATTAACTATACTATCCCTACAACTGATGACATTAACTATACTATCCCTACAACTGATGACATTAACTATACTATCCCTACAACTGATGACATTAACTATACTATCCCTACAACTGATGACATTAACTATACTATCCCTACAACTGATGACATTAACTATACTATCCCTACTAACTGACGACATTAACTATACTATCCCTACAACTGATGACATTAACTATACTATCCCTACAACTGATGACATTAACTATACTATCCCTACAACTGATGACATTAACTATACTATCCCTACAACTGATGACATTAACTATACTATCCCTACAACTGATGACATTAACTATACTATCCCTACAACTGATGACATTAACTATACTATCCCTACTAACTGACGACATTAACTATACTATCCCTACAACTGATGACATTAACTATACTATCCCTACAACTGATGACATTAACTATACTATCCCTACAACTGATGACATTAACTATACTATCCCTACAACTGATGACATTAACTATACTATCCCTACAACTGATGACATTAACTATACTATCCCTACTAACTGACGACATTAACTATACTACCCCTACAACTGATGACATTAACTATACTATCTCTACTACCTTGCGACATTAACTATACTATCCCTACTAACTGACGACATTTCCCTTTTGAGAATTACATAGGTGCGCCTACATAGCCTCTTCTATCGTCTAAGTTATAAGCGGTGAAAATTTTCTTTTTGTGGGGTGATGCGGGCTAACCGTAACAGTTAAAAAGTTCTTGAAGTTCACATGCCAAATGAGCACCAGCTAAAGAAATAGACAAGGCATTCATTCACTCATCAAAACTTAAGAGGGTTCATCACTTAGAGCCATGTTGGAGATTCAAAATTGATGATTTCCGACGGACAATAAAACCATAATGTGTGTAATTTATAGATGAGATATTGACGTCATATTATTGAGAATTTTATAATCTAGTGCATGGCTGAAAAACATTTTAAATTTTTTGTATAGTTTTCTCATCAGAACCGTTTTTATGCAAGCCTTTTTTCAAACTAGCGATCGACGGTCTAAGCAGATGCGAGATATTAGTAAAACCGTATACGACAAACTTATAACAACATTACTTTATAAAAATTAATAACATTTATTAGTGCATGGCTGAAAAAAAAACACGATTACTGTAAGTTTTCATTCAAGAAAAGTATATTCAAAAGTGTCAATTGTAGCCACTTTTCGAGATATTAAACGTGTTAGTTTAGGATGAAATCTGAAATATTTATATTTTCTTTTAGACCTAGTAAATTAAGACATTTATGTTCTAAAACATGGTTCAAATATTTTTTTAATAACTTATATGTTTATTTTACTTACAGTAATCGTGTTTTTTTTTCAGCCATGCACTAATAAATGTTATTATTTTTTATAAAGTAATGTTGTTATAAGTTTGTCGTATACGGTTTTACTAATATCTCGCATCTGCTTAGACCGTCGATCGCTAGTTTAAAAAAAGGCTTGCATAAAAACGGTTCTGATGAGAAAACTATACGAAAAATTGAAAATGTTTTTCAGCCATGCACTAGATTATAAAATTGCCAATAATATGACGTCAATATTTCATCTATAAATTAAACACATTATGGTTTTATTGTCCGTCGGAAATCATCAATTTTGAATCTCCAACATGGCTCTAACGGATAAACCCTCTTAACATACAGGATACATACAGAACAGCTACCTATAGAATTTGTTATGGTAAATGCAGTGGAACTATTTTAATTTTAAGTGTGCTACAATAACGCATTGGGTCTAGCTTGTAAGGATATTTGTATGTTTAGAGTAAATAAATTAAACCTAACAATGCAATCCAATTGCTGAGCTTCGTTTTAAAATAGGGTGCCATGATTAGTAAATAGAAGAAAAAAAATCAATCGTATCACCATTAATTGGTCATTTCCTCCTTGTTCTCAGTTTTACATTTGAGATTAGGAAGTACTTACATACATACTTCTATTCAAACTCCTATTAAAACATAGCGGTAAAAAATAAAAATATTATTTACAATTCGTGTTCGCACATAATCGCTTCTGTCATGCACCACGCCACGTAGCCCGAGGAAAATTTAGCACTCAAGAAGACTAGTGCGTGGGTACGGTAGGCAAGCAGACCATTATCATATTAAATATTAATAGAACCATTTCCAGATACTAACGCAAGCCTAGCGTAGCCTAGCCAACTGGTTACGGCTTCATATTGCACTTCAATCTTGGATCTTTCCCGGTAAAGTTCAAAAACTTATTTTTCTTCGCCGAACGGGGCGGTTTTAAGTCAGTAAGTATGTGTATTTGAACAGATTATTTTAAATTGTGTGACATTTACGGCATAAAACGTTATTTATTGGTCTATTTATGCTGTACTCAGGGTGGGGTGGAACTGAATTCTGTAAGCACTATTACCATCGTATACTTTTCTGACTATTGAGATAGGCTTTCGAACAACTCAATCATCCATCATAGTTTACAATATTTATTTATAACTTAAAAAATATATATATTATGGATACCTGAGTGGCAGATTTCTGCAAATCCACTGCTATGTAGTTTTATCAAAAATAAAATTCAATTAAATTTATTTTATAGTAGTACATGCAATAATCAGCCGTAAATTTCCCATTACTGGGACACAGACCTCCTGTCTGTGAGAGAGTGGGCTGTAATCCACCACGCGGGCCCAGTGCGGGTTGGTGGATGTATTATATGTAGATACAATAGATGACGGCATGGTTGGCGCAGCTGCGCTGCGTGTCGCGGGTTCGATTCCCGCACGGAACAAATATTTGTATGACCTACAAGTAGTTGTTCAAGTCACAGTTGTTCCGGGTCTGGCTGTTTGTGTATGTGAGTTTACATGTTTGTAAACGCACCCACAATACAGGAGAAATTCCTAGAGTGGGGCAACGTTTTTTTAAAAAAAAAAGATAAGTAAGAATACTAAGATACTTAAGAACTTTTTTGACACATTTAAAGACACAATCGGAGGTAGTTCACTACAAAGTTAAATTTTGACGAAAAATCAGCAATTTGATACCTCACACCTTTTTTCACAACTTAAAATATTTACGCAGAAATGCTGCCTTAGGATGGAGCTAATTTACACTTCATTTCATTAGTTTACAGCGTAATATCCACAACAATTTCGTATCCCTAGATACAGCTTGTAAAACGGGTTACCGAGGGTCCGCTAAACTTTAATCCCGCTTGTTTTACGACCTCGTCCGAAATCGGTCGGGATAAGTACTTGCCATTATACTTGTCAATATTTACCTTAATATACAAGTTAGACTTTTTAGAGATGGGGCAGTAAGGGCAGGTACCTTATCCGTTGTCACAAGAAAATGGTCTTAGAAGTATCCTTAGCTTTTTGAGAATTGATTGGTCTGTATTCACAGATTTTGACAACAGGTACAGTCAGCAAGAAAATGGGCAGTTTTCACAAAAACTTTTTTTATTTACATTTTTAATCGATCCTGTGGTACTGGAACATCAGTGGGTGGGTTCAATAGAGTTTAAATATATGAAACAGGATCGATTGGCATCAAAAAAAGTTTTAATGTTTTCTTGTTGGCTGTACATGTTTTTCAAAATCTGTGAATTACAGATCGACATGTCGCAAAAAGTTAAGTATAGTATCCTAAGATCATTTTCGTGTAGCTGTAACGTGACCTTACCGCCCCGTCTCAAAAATCCACCCTATATAAAGTAGACTTCTTTTTGTTGAACAGAAATCATGAAAAGTTATTTTATGGTAGATGAACGAAGATAAATTGGAATGTTTGTGCGTATTTGGATTTTGAAATAGGCCAGCTTGTGGAATCTATGGATAAAGGGCTTAGCAATCCCCGGGAATTGAGTTTTAACAGATCAAAGAAGAAACATTTTGCTTTTAAGGCCATACATAAAGTGCCAAATCAATATTTAGAAACACCCTTTTCACAAATCGGATCATAAAAGGAGGAGGAAATCGAGGAGTTGTGCTTATATTTATATGTAATTAAGTATATTATATTATATTTATAGTTTTACGAGGAATAAGCTTATGCGTTTATATTTAAAATATTTATTCCTCAATTTTCATGATTGCACCTACTACTGTTTGTCTCTGCATCACCCAAAGGTTGACTGGTAGAAAATGCCTACGGCTTAAGTCCGCCTCTGTAAATTTATGTGCTTGAACTATTAAATACATAAATAATAAAAAGGCTACAAAAATAGGGTTACAGAGAAAATTTTTGTATATTTTTTAAAGCCAGTAAACACATAGGTAAGTCTTATTTGAAATCGTGACATAACCAAACGACATCGATTTGTGAAAAAAGTTATTCTTCATATTGATTTAGCACTTTTTAATAGAACTGCTACCGTATATTTGCACATACATATTAGTTACATCGTAACATTAAAAGAAAATCTAACAACTTAGTTTTCACCCTCGAACCCGAACCCTCGTAGGTTACATATCGATATGAAACTTTATTTGATCAAAATTGATGTTTATCTAATCACTAGCCGACCCGGCGAAATTCGTACCGCCTCAGAATCAATAAATGTTGTGTAAGCTTGTTCATCAAATGTATGAGAAAATGAATTATCTTCATGATTTTGTTTTCGTGATTTTTTTCCATGTTTTAATAGTTATTCTGATATTCGGGGCGGAGACAAATCCAACAAATTAAAGATCATAACAATCGATCCTGCCGTTCTTGAGTTATAAATTGTGTAACTAACTCAACTTTGTTTTATTTATATATAGATATAGATAAACTTATATATCACAACGACAATCGTATGCTACCAAGTAGTCCTTGAAACTTTTAAGTCTACACCAAAGTGTAACCTAGGCACGTCTAGATTGTAGGGTACTGGGGTCTTCAGATCTTATCGGAAGGATTAATTAACTTCATGCCAAAATGGCGGCTGGTCCTACGCCTTAGGGGTCATAATGCAACCTCAATATAGAGTCATAACTCGCCCAAATGGTAGAACTTTACTAGCCTTGTTTAAGAAGCTTTGAAGTCGTTTAGAAGGTATATTATTAACCCATTTGTGTAAGTTATCGACTTACACAGTCGCTGCACTGCAGTTTTTAAAGCTGGAATTGATCTGAAAGTTGATCGACATTGAAACATAACTTGAGGCACAAATGAGACAAAAAATAATTAAATAAAATTGAAGAAAGATAATTTACAGTAGATAGATAGATAGAATACTCTTTATTATGTACACCATAAAATAACAAATATAAATGTAGAAATAATATTAGTAGCTAAATTTGTTATAGCCTATAGTATAAAAATTCGTTTCTGATCAATGACGTGCTGTGCTGGTGCGGCTGCTGCAGTTGCGGAAAACCTCAAACGGCGCAAATACTCCAATCTCTTTGGAACCTATTTGTTCGAGCCGTTTGGGGTTGAAACACTAGGGCCATGGGGTCCGAGTGCCCACCTATTATTTCGGAATATCGCCAAGCGGATGGTCGACTCTTCACGTGACCAGAGGGCTGGCCTATTTTTTGGCCAAAGAATCAGCATTGTCATACAACGTGGTGCTGCCAGCCTTTTGGGCACGTTTCCTATTGACAGCGATGCGGACGAATTTTTTGATACCCTTTGATTATTTGCCCTCCTTTTTATATACTTGTACATATTATTATTATTATGTTAAGACTGTTAGCTTTTTAAACTATATAAATAATTAAATACTTTGAACATTAAAAAAAAAATCTGATTGCTTAACATACTTACAATCTCAATCTAAATCATTTTGACGGATATTGCTAATCCATTGCTTCACATGTTCGAAAAATTTGTCTGCTCAACAACGTAAATAATGCAATGAATGTTGTTGTACTGTCATAATGAAAGCCATTCCAGCTTTTAGTGTGTTACGCAATTACCCCGCTGATTGATCAAATAAGTTTTCAGAAACCAAAAATCTACGCAGTTGTTAGGTGTATTCAAATTGTTTATGTATTGATTTTCTAGTCTTAAGCTACAAGTGTAAACAAAGTTCTCAGCGAAGTACTAAGCAGATTAATCTAACAAGGAAGATATCCCAACGTGTCACCTCCGATTTTTTTGTGACTGATATATGTTATTCTCCATCAAATTTTAAGAGACACGTATTTTTTTTTTGCCAACGCGCCTTTTTTGTGGGTGAAATAGCCCCCTAAACATTACCACCTTTCGGGGCAGTTTGAGGGTTTTACATTCTTCTAGTTAATATTTTTCCAAAAGACCAAATGGATATATTAATATCCATTTGGTCCTTGTAAGTTAAACGATGAATAGCGATGGCGCGCTGGTCTGCAAGATTGCATCAGGGACTTGAACTAGAAAAGTCTGCACAGCTAGATGCAGATTTTTCTAGTTAATCAGTCCTTGTAAGGAAACTGACTTGTGAAGATGAGTAAGGTATGAAAATCTAGAATTTTTAAGAAGGAAATTAATATTAAGCAAGGTATAAAAATCTAGATTTGTCAAGGATCATTCAGGGTTAATTTTCATCATATCTTAATTGTCAGACATTTAGTGGTTTTTCAGGGTTCCGTACCCACAGGGCGGCAACGGGACTCTATCCGTCTGTTTGTCCGTCCGTCCGTCTGTCCGTCTGTCCATCCATTCGTTTGTCTGTCAGCGGGATGTATCTCATGAACCGTAGGTAGACATTTGAAATTTTAACAGTTTGTATTTCTATTGTCCCTATAACAATAATTGAAAGAGGGTCTCCATACAAGAAACGTGTTTTTTTGGCATTTTTTGACTTGTGGCACGGAGGACACCCTTCGTGTGTGAGTTCGACTCACACTTGGCCGTTTTTTTTTGTACTGCTGTTACAGCTTAGTCTGCTGGAAGTTTTCAGAAAACATAAGTAAATACTTAAAACTGTCAAGTTCTGATTGGTTGATCAAAACTACCAACAACAGACGTCTAACAGTATCCGAACAGAGATTGAAAAAGTCAACATAAACACCACATTCGGATACGTCTCATAAACAAATAGATCACCACAAAAAATTTCAAAGAAAGCCGAATTACATGTAGCGCTGTAACATTATCATGTAACTGTGTCACTCGCCTAATTAGGACTCGTCTGGACGAAACATATAATGAATTTCGTCTCGCTTTAGACCCGTGTTTATAGATCTAGAAACAAATTTCTGAGAGTCTGGAGCATATAAATTACGATTTAAGTAGGAGAAATAAAGATCTGTAGGTTTCCTGTGGTATTTAGAGAATAAAATAGGATGCTTTCCAAAAGGTTTGGCATCAGCATTATTCAACATACATGGGCTCAAATTTCATCATGCATACTGTGCTCACAAATTGGTTTACTAAACAGGAAATGGTCTTCCTCACAGGAATAATAACTTCTTTCTGGTATTTAAATTACAGATTTGTTTTTGATTTTATGTAGATATTTGGTTTTCCTTTCTTCTCTTATACACGTCGTCTCCATTTCTTTTTATGTACTCTCCTATTGCAGGTATGCGAGAAGAGATAGATGTCTTTAGAAACAAACATCACCGTTCCTTTCTTCTTGTCTGATTACATAAATAGTTAAATAAATATTAGGCAAACCGCATTTTGGAATTGCTTTTTTTGTACTAAGGCGGATGCATGGACAGTAATTCTCTATGACACAATGACTAAACCACGAGAAATCAACGAAAGATTGGCGAGATTATCTAAGGAATTGACGTGGTTTCGACGTGGTTTCGATAAGGAATCGTTTAGTAGTCATAGTGAATTAAGGCCCTAATGGGAAAAATTCCTTACCGAATTACTCCGGTATCACTTGAACTAACAACTCCATATCAAGATCATCTTACTTACCCTCAAATTCAACTTGAACATAATTGAGAACTCGTAACCCACATCCTAAATCAAGATAAGTCTAAGTTATATTCCTGACGTGTTAAGTTCAACAGTTTATGTCGTAATATTCTAGGTTTAGCGTCTAATGTGATTAATTTGCGCGTTACTGCGTACATCCCTTGACAAGTAGGTCACGGGAAGTTCAGAGGAAATTGGTTTGATATTAATTATTTCAGTTTCGATGATAATTACTGGAGGTGCATTATAGCGTAGCATAACCAGTCTATAATTTTGCCACTGCTGGGACACAAACCTCCTCTCTGTAAGGGGAAGTGGGCCATAATCCACCACACGGCACAGTGCGAGTTGGTAGGTGTCCCATGTTGTCGAATGTTTGGTTCTAGGTTATACCGATTTCCCCACGATGTTTTCCTTCATCATTTTTCATCAGACCAGTGGTGAAATAATTTACACAAAGTAAAAACCTGGTAAAGTGACGTATTTGGGGGAGGCCTTTGCCCAGCAGTGGAACAGTATAGGCTAACAAAAAAAATCCTGTTAAATGAAAAAAAAAATCAAAATCAAAAGCCATTTATTCAAACTAGGCTGAGAATCAGCACTTTTCGAACGTCAAAATTACAAAAGATAGTCCCCCAAAACGCCCGCCCTTCACCACTTCCTAGTGCTTTCGCTGGGAAGAAGAAGTGGCGCAACAAACTCCCCAGCAGCACAGCTGTCTGTTCAGTTAGAAAATACTTGACTGAATACAATACACGGTATGCAAAGTAATTAACATTACAAGACACAGAACACTGAATTAAATTATTTGCCAAAAAAAAAAAACCTGTCTGGTCAAACTACAACTTGCAAGTTGCGGTCGTTTCTACTGCTGGGCCACCACTACTCCCAAGAGCCTCCAATGATGTGAAAGTACGTCAGACGCAGCCCTGGGCAGTCAGATTTGAGGTGACTCGCTTATTCAACACTATTGAACGTTTTGGTCGTGTTTTTGGTTTATCTCGTGTCAAAACGTGAAACTGAAGGAACTTTCTTTAAGTTAAAAAAAAAACCTTGTCACACCCGGTGACTAAAACTTTGATCAAGTCTGTGATCAGTAAATTACTGTCAAGTCAAAGTTTATTAACCCTTAAATTGTCACCCTTAGATTTCTTGTGTGTATTAATGTTGAAATTGCGTATATGGGTTGAAATTAGGATAGAAGAGAGGATAAAGAAAAAAAAAAGTTTTTTTTTTTTTGTTTTTACAATGTCACATAAAACGGACATTGTCCATTATATGTGCAGTTGTAGTACATGAAACTACGTGACATAAAACGGACATGGCATATTATATGTGAAGTTGTGGTACAGTGCTTAGGAGTGTTAAAACAGCGTCTGTGTGCGTGGAAATACTGCGTCCTTTAAAACGGACAAAATCAATTTAAGGGTTAAATCAAAATCACCCGACTTAGCCAATAAGCTACTTTCGGAAACCAGTAAGTAACATAATCTTGAACAATCAGTCTACCTAGCCTTTTCCCAACTATATTAGAAGCGACTGCCTATCTGACCTTCATAACCCAGTTACTGGTTTTCAGACGTTTGGGCTTGTAACTTTCGTAACGACTGTCAAAGATCTACGAATGACAGCCGGGACCAACGTCTTAACATGCTTTCCGAGACATGAAGAAGCCTCAACATGTAATGGATGGTCCCCATCCACGAACCGAACGCGGCAAGCGTAGCTTAACCTTCATCTCTGTGGCTGTTATCATTTAGCCACGAACCCTTCAACAAAATCAATCTTGAACCCATTAAAATCTCAGTAATTTTTTGCTCAAAGTGATGTAAAATGTAACTATCTTATTCCTGAATAAACCCTTGTAACCTTCACAACAAAAAATAAATTGAAGTACAAGAAAATGTTTTTCTTTTACCCCTACTCTTTGTTAGCGTTATATTTCTTTGCTGACGGTACTGTTGAATGAATAGCAACACTTGTTATGTAAACCGTACCTTTTTGCCGTGCACTTTATTATATTAATTTTTCTTTGAGTTTTTTATAAAACGTTGATGAGAGTTTATACATCGTTTTAAAATTGTATTCTTCACAAACTTGTACCGTAAAAATGGAACCAATACCGTAAAACGAGCCATCGCTCAAAATGAGTAGCAGAATTTTTCGACTTTTGTTATTATTATTCATTTATTTATTCAAGTATAGTTAAATGACTCATTTACAATGATTAATACATTACACATACGTATATATATATATATATATATATATATATACATATAGTATACCAAGGAATAAATCGGTAATCGTAAAACTCAAATTATAGAGGAGAAAATGGTCTTCTGTTTTTTATTAAGTACGCAAAACAGTTGTATGTATACGTAAAGATACCTTTCTCGTCATAATGTTGTTTGTTGTCCGCGTGGTGGATTACGGCCCACTCCCCCTCAAAGAGAGGAGGCCTGTGTCCCAGCAGTGGGAGCGTTATAGGCTGACTATACTTTCCCCACCCTAACTTCACCTGCTGTAAAAACCCGGTACAGCCACAAACTCGGTCAGTCCTGCGGCTAACCGCCTGCAACTATTACGGATTCCGTCCGCGGCTCCTTATTGCATACCAACGAGTTTATTATCCAAAGACGTGCTTCGGTGTTGTACAGGAGCTGCTTTTAAAATAAATAAACTCAGTTTAACCGCATAGTTGATCAGGGGATTCAGGGAATCTTTCGGTCGGGCAAAAGAAAGACCATTTAAATACAATTTTTTTGAGACATTGCCAAGCGGTTGGTGAACTCTTCGCGTGACCAGGACTGGTCTATATTTTGGCCAAAGAATCAACATTACCAAACAACGTGGCAATGCTGCCAGCCTTTTGGGAACTTTTTCTGTTGACGACGATGCGAACGAATTTTTTAATGCCCTATGATTCCTTTCTTTTTTATACTTGTACATATTAGTATAATATATATTATATATATATTTAAATATATAAATATATAATATATATATTTAAAGACTTAGTTTTTAAATTATGTAAATATTTTAGGATAATAAATCAACGTGTCATGCTATAAAAAACATGCTCCTTGTTCCGTACCAAAATGGTAAAAAGGAACCCTTATGGTGCGACTCAGTCTGTCTGTTTGTCTGTCCATCTATCACAGCTGGATATCTCAAGAACGACTAATGATGTCAACTTGAAATTTTGAGTAATTTTAGATGACGTTTGCTCAACTATCTTGCAAATAAGAAAAAAAAAAATATTTTTTATTTTATTTTATTTCGGGATAAAAAACAGGAGTAAAATTAAATGTTATACGTACTATCTTACTAATTAAACAAAATACTTATCATTCTACTAGCAACATTATCCACTTATTACTAATTCATTGTTAATGGTACGCGAGATAAAAACAAAAACAATACACGAGTGAATCGAGTGAAAGATTAAATTATTGCTGATTAAATAAGTGCTTTATAACAACGAGATTTATGGGATAGAAAAAGGAAATAAGTAAAAAATACACCACTTAATAATTTATAAAGCTAAGATAGAATCGACTACAGATTTCCTAAATTGATGCGCTGTTAGATTAAAAATATCACGTTTTCAATTTACCTATATATATTTATTTTTAAATATATTTACCTATATATTTTTTTTTGCAACAGGGACTGAAAGGGGTCTCAAAAATTCGAAGTGGGGCTACTAGGACATTTCATATGAAAGAGCGCTGTTTGCACATTCTCAAATATTTTTTCTTTTTTTTTACGTTGCATAGTTTTCGACTGTCGATGAAAAATTAAAAAAAATACCATACCCCCCCCCCCCCCCTTATCTCCGAAGTTTGTATAGAGAAAAATCTGAAATTATTCTGTGTGATAGAAGTTTATGTAAAGGTTACAGGAAAAATAAAACAATGTTTCTAAATAGCACGCTTTTTTCAGAAATCATCAACAAAAGTTATTAGTTCCACTATCGGTCAAGAGATGGCGCTGACATTAAACTGCAATATTGTACACCGCAGTGTTAAAATTCTTCTACGAATATAGGCCTTCCTGATGAAATTTGAATATATGATGGTACTGAACCCTCAGTGCGGGAGTCCGACTTGCTCTTGCCCGGTTTTTACTTAAATAGCTTTTGTAAATGACAGACATTTAGATTCTGATCGTTTTGTAGACCTATGCCTGTAATTTCTTGCGTTTAAATAAGGAAAGTAATGCCTTCAATCCGGCACATAACGTTACTGCGAGGCGACATATCCTCCTGATAGGTTCCGGTTAACTTACCTGTCAGGTAATTTCACAAAACTTAGTAGATAGTCCCATTGTTGCACTATGGTAAAGCCATTAAGATGCAAACATAGATCCAAGCTAGGGGTATAACTTATATACAGCTATATGTGTGAAACAAAGTATATTTTCATCCCGATTGCAGTAGTTATGACTATGAGTTCTCCAGAAATCAATGTTTCTACATTCCCCTTTACTTCTGTCCGTTTTTGTGAGAATGTGTCATTTGGGACTTGTAAATTTCAGTACCTGCTGTGGTTTCATTGTTCTCCTGTGAATATTATCCTACGTAGCAGAATCCTCACCTACATAAAAGCTAATGTAAAACTGGAACATTCAAATAATATAATGCTTTGTGGTTACATGCAAAAACTTTAAACTTACTCAACCTTGAACTTTCCGTATGTAACAAGAACCACGTTTCACACTGTTTTTATGTAGTTAAAAATGACATATACACATGCATATACTCACGCCTTCTCCCAATAACTTGAGAATTTCTAAAGAAAATCAGACCAATATTTATGCTCTACATACAGTCTGACATAACGACGCGTAGTAAGCACCTTCGTGTTACCTATCTCCAGACACTTAGAAGGGTTGCCATAAATCTGCCGGCGCCATGATGGACGCTCAATAACGGCACAATTCGAATTTTCTCAACCGAACAGTTTTGCATCGTGACGACGCATATAATGGGGAATTATGGATTTACGACCGGTGGCAGGATGTACCTATTTATGATCTTTGTTTAGGAGGTTAAAACCTCATTGATTAATCTTTTAGGTCTAGGAGGTTTTGGACGCTTCACTTTTTTTTGACTTTGACTTTCATTCGGCATCTTTCACTCGAAGTAAAAAGCCGGAACAGAAAATGAGACAAAAATGAAAAATTTTGTTCATTAGTGAACCGATCCAACGATGTTGAATTTCGACACTCTGCATCTTTCACTTGCCTAAAAAATGATGCGGATGAACGTTAATTCCTACATAATTTTGTGGCTTTCGTATGAACGTGGAATGAAACAACAAAAATGAACATTACTCGAGTGAAGCATCTAATATCAGCTTAAGAGGTGAGATGAAATTTGATTGCGTTATGTTTGCAAGTGAAAATGGATATCACTAAATTGCAGGACACATCGCATTTGGCTCGTTGAACAGTTGTGAAGGCGCAAAATGAATGTCGAAAGTTAACATTCTCAACCCCTAAAAATAATGTCATCGAGACCTTAGTCACTTACAATGGGGGGTCCAATGTGAGTTGTCGACATTCTTGTTAACCGAAGTTTACAATACAAATATGGTAAAGTTTTAACATTATTATGGTACAATACAATGTTTTCTTTAAAGAATGTTTTCACAAGTTTCAAAGATGGCGGAGTTCTGAATAAAAAACAAAAGAATATCAAGAATTACTTAGTACTTATATCAGATATAAAATATCACTGTCAGTTGTTATTCTAGTCGCAGTATGTCCTGTGATACTTAGGTACTAAATGTACCTAAGTGCCATTTATTGGTCCCGTAAGACGCAATAGATCTAGCAATAATTACATACTATGTACACTATTTATGTACACACAGGTGCCAGCAAATCAAGATAATAAAATCGCTAAAGCATTTAGGTTCAAAGTTGATTGGGAAAATTGGACAGTTTCGGGTAGCTTGATGTGCTGGCGTCTGTACTTTACTAGGAACCTAGAAATAAGTTATGTGCTCCTCATCATCATCTTCTGCCCAGCCTTTTCCCAAGTATGTTGGGATCGGCTTCCAGTCTAACCGTATGCAGCTGAATACCATTATTTTACATGGAGCGACTGCCTATCTGACCTCTACAACCCGTTACTAGGTAATACGATACCCCTTGGTAAGACTTTCGGGCTTCTGACTACCCGTAACGACTGTCAAAGATCTACGAATGACAGTCGGGACCAACGGCTTAATGTGCTTTCCGAGGCACGGAGGGTCTTGGTATGTGAAGATGGTCACCCATCCACGGACCAACCGCGGCAAGCGTTGCTTAACCTGATCGATCGACCTGTTCGGCTGTTATTTCTTAGCCAAGTTATACGTTTCTGGTATGTTTATGGCAAAAGGTAACAGAGTCATGTTTTCATAACTTTAGCCTATTTAATAATTATATACTTATATATTATATAACTTTAGCCTATTTAATAAATAATAGGTAAGGTCACCAAATAAGGCCTACTTTAATTTTTTTATTACCTAACTAACAGGTTTATAATAAAAATGCACTGGTAATTTGAAATACTTACATTTATTTAATAAACTTTGTAATAAATGAAACAAAATTGCTTTAGAAACAAAAATCACGCTTTTGTGAACACAAATAACCAAAATGTCACTTTGGCCTTATTGGGAACCCTGTGTCTTAATAAAGCCTTAATAAAAACAAATAAGTATTTAACTTCTAAATTAGTACAAAACGTTGTCAATAGTTACATTAAAACTAATGAGATCCTATAAATTACTTTTGGTCATTTTAGATCAGCCTTAACGAGTTTCTCATCATTTAAAAGTACTATATTAATCAGCCTTTTTTATCTTTTTTTTTTAAAAAATATCCTGAACAGTAAAATATTTTATCAGCGGGTGTGAGTCCCACACACACTTCATGATACCAAACGCCACAAGTAAGACATTGTCGCATATCATCAACTCGGTCTTCTGTACAAGCTGGACAGTACCAAGAAGGTTTATTATCGTGACGTTTTGGTTAACAGCGTTTTCCATCTCTTGCGAAGTCCATTGAGCCCTTTTTTTCTTTGTGGTAGAAGCTGGTGATTCGTTTTCCATGATATTACTGAAAACAAGAATTTATTATTTTACTGTGATAGTTTTCTAACTAACATAAAATATTGTCCTAATAAGGCCTGTACCTGTGCCTTAATAAGGCCTATACATTTTTTTTACAGGCTTTATTAGGGCTTGGCACATGGGTAAACAAAACACCAATTATATGGAATACACCGATATTACAGCTTTTTTACTTATGCGAAGAGATGGCTAAACGTATAATTATCCTATAGACAAAACACAGCACACCGTGTACGAATAATAATAAAAATACTTACTGTTTACTCTGTCAGAATTTTATAAAAACAAGCGTGCGCTCCGCGTCGTGGTTGTTTTCGACTGCAGGTTCCAACATGCTTGCGGCACGAGCCGCTTGCTGCGCTCGTGTGCATTAGTTAATGTACACGCACACTTCTACAAACATTGGCGGCTATTTGAAATCGTAAAGCGGGAAATTTAAAAAACAGGCCTTATTAGGACATAGGCTTTATTTGGGTCACCCACTAGCTAGTAAATGTGTGTAAATTATATGCAATAAAGGATGTAATAAGTCGTTCAACAACAAACCTCGATTTTACGATTTATACCAAACTCTGTTCAAAACATTTAACTGACATGAAATCCTAGCCGAGACATAGTTCAAGCAAAAATCAAAGCTTATAATATTTCCCGAGAGAACGAAGTAAGGCACCTCTCAGACGTGGGAGCCGGCAGCCGGCGACACCCGACCACGGCAAACACATTAAAGACACTCCACACTGACGGAACAAGTATACCGGTGTACTTGTAAACCAGTGTATAAGTTGTATAATAGATGTGCTAAAAGTATGACAGTTCATGGATGGGATATTGATTTTTGGTATGGTGTTTCTACTCAAAACTTTTCCGGTAAGAAACTCTTGTTTCTTCTAGACATCTACAAGTATAATATTTATGTAACGTGTAGTTTTTAAATTAGATTTAGGCTTGAAAAGGAAAACTTTGTCTTCGTTAATGATGCCTAATTGTGTTATACTCGTAAACAGGTATATGATAATACCAACGTACTCAGAAACATCATTAAAAAAACACATTCATTTACTTGAGTGAATTTTCGTTTTGTTCGTTTTTGGCAACACTTTATGTTCCGCAGTTTTTTTTAATAAATTCGAGGCGAGGGGCCCGAGGCTAAATAATAACAGCCGCACAGGTCGATCGATCAGGTTAAGCTACGCTTGCCGTGGTTGGTCTGTGGATGGGTGACCATCTTTACATACCGAGACCCCTCCGTGCCTCGGAAAGCATGTTAAGCCGTTGGTCCCGGCTGTCATTCGTAGATCATTGACAGTCGTTACGGGTAGTCAGAAGCCCGAAAATCTGACAACCAGTCTTACCTAGGGGTATCGTATTACCCAGTAACTGGGTTGTGGAGGTCAGATAGGCAGTCGCTCCATGTAAAATACTGGTATTCAGCTGCATCCGGTTAGACTGGAAGCCGACCCCAACATAGTTGGGAAAAGGCTAGGCAGATGATGAGTTTTTTTTAATAAATTAAAAGATGATGTAGTCATCATCGTCATAATCAGTCTATAATGTTCCCACTGTTGGGAAATAGGCCTCCTCTCGGTGAGACGGAGTGGGCCACGCGCCCAGAGTGTGTTGATATAGTATGTCACATCGTCGAAAAATTGGTTCTTTGGTTGTTTGCCTGCACAACAAATCATTCACACGAAGTAAGTCTACGTAACTCGTAAGTCGCAGCCCCCACCACTGGGTCACCACTGCTCTCAAAGATGTAGTACAAAGTATAACGAGTAATACACAAATCTGCGGCCAAACTTCAATACAGTTTGTGATATATACCTATACCGGAAGGATACACTTCACCATTTCGCACTTACTGGAATTCAATCAATATTAAGTAGTCCTTGATTAAAAGAGGTTTATTCAATCAAGCTTTACTTAGGCAATCCATTGTTCAAATCATTCGGGCAAGGGATCCTATGCTTAAGTAAGAAGTTACCCAACTCAATGATTGATTAATTCAAATGGAAGTCCATATACATCGATTTGATGCGATTGAGTGATTTTTTTGAATTGTTCATAAAAAAATATATTATTATGTCAAAGCAGAATTTCTAAATAGTTAGGTACAGAGCTTCTAAGCTCCCTTTGAATTGTTAGAGTAGTTACAAAAATTACTCACTTTTTAACTTAATCATAAATTTTTAATATTTGTATCCTGCTTAAATAACTCACTATACTCATTAAATAAAAACAATTAAATATCCTAACTAAACTAAACATTACAACATACTAAAATATGGCGTCGAAAAATTCATTTCATTGAAATTATCATGCAATTTAAATTGTATGTAATACCATCGGACGAGTTTGGAAAAGCCTCACAGTGAATTCTCTTAACACTACTCCTAGTAAATTAATCTTGTAAGCCACGGAACAATCACAAATTAATTAAAGCAACTTCAACAACCTTTTACCTGCAAATAACCACACAACTACATATT
This sequence comes from Eremobia ochroleuca, assembly GCA_949629135.1. Lineage (NCBI taxonomy): Eukaryota > Metazoa > Arthropoda > Insecta > Lepidoptera > Noctuidae > Eremobia > Eremobia ochroleuca. The sequence continues at coordinate 19,842,888 of OX451397.1, read as the reverse complement.
CCGGACTAGGCACCCACCCCTCACTACGTCTCGGGTCTCACGGTCTTTATGACTGGACAAAATATCAAGACTTCTTTATCATAATGCGCTATGTCGTCCCCATTATGCGATTCTGTAAAGCCAAATGGTTCTGTAGCAATTGCATTCACTTTAATATGTGAGTTAAATACTGTATTATACACATAAACCTGCTTGAATAAATTCCGAAGAACCGTATCAAAATCCATTGCGTAGCTTAGAAGAACAACGCTGTCACACAAACACACGAAAAGGGACTTTAATTTACAATTTTTTATGTACTTTCTGAGTTTATCTTAGATCTTACTGACATCGGAAAACAAACATCGTGAGAAAATCTAGACTTTTAGTTAATATAAGTCTAAAATCGCCAACCCGTTTTGAGCAAGCGTGGTGATAAATGCTCGTGTCTCCTCCGTACCCTTCTTCTCTTCTTTGCCTTGCAGTGAGACAATCATAGTTTGATGTTATTATATAGATAAAGCGAAACATTTAACACAACATAAACGTTTCTGCTTCTTCGTCAAATACAAACAGTTTGTACACAACCTAGCCAAACCCGACCGTAGACATCAAAGGGAACACAGTCCACTGACTGCAACCTCTCGCCAATACTCCAAGTATTTGATTCCGAAACCATTCAAGTATGCAGACTTGAAAGCTGAACGCAGACGTAATTGTATGGGTATTTGAAGTAGGAAACAGTGCATTTTTTGTTTTATGCAAGCTTGAAGTAGGAGGAAAGCTTTTTTTTCTTCCATGAAAGTTATTATATCACATACATACATATTATGTACCTTCATAAACTCACACCTTGTACTCATGGAGGTAGGCAGAAACTACAGAACGCCACTTGCTATGATCCTTACATACTCCTTTTGCCTCGTTTACGTTCATACATCTGGTTAAATAGCCGCAGAGGTCATTCGATCAGGTTAAGCTACGCTTTCCGGGGTTGGTCTGTGGATGGGTGACCATCTTTACATACTGATACCCCTCCTTGCCTCGGAAAGCACGTTAAGCCGTTGGTCCCGGGTGTCATTCGTAGATCTTTGACAGTTGTTACGGGTAGTCAGAAGCCCAAAAGTCTGACAACTTACCTAGGGATATCGTATCACCCAGTAACTGGGTTGTGGAGGTCAGACAGGCAGTCGCTCCATGTAAAATACTGGTATTCAGCTGCATTCGGTTAGACTGGAAGCCGACCCCAACATAGTTGGGAAAAGGCGGGCAGATGATGACGTTCAGACGTCTGGTCTTATACTCACGGCGATTCCGAGTACTACGCACCTGACCTTTCTGAAGAACATCACCAATAAGGTCACTATATGTCCTCCCAGGGCGCCCCCTCCCCGCCCCTCCACTCACATCGCCTTTCATATGAATGAAAGGATGACCTCTCAACATGACCAAACCATCAAAGCATACTCTTTTCTACGATATTATATATGTTCTATTATATCATACGACAGTTATCGTGAAAATAGTCTGTATATTTTACGGTCATTATTGCAGCTTTTTGTTGTTCAAAAGTTATTAAGTATATTAGATGACAGTTTTCATTAGTAGCAGTCCGCAAAAAAGTTAACGACCCGTAGTCCGTAAATTACGGGCTAAAAAACATAGGACTTCGATTCAGCCTCAATCACCATGTTTGGCACATAAGTCTTCTATCTTCAAATATATGTATATAAGTCATAAGTACATAAGTCATCTGTCATCGACTTTGATGGTGATCACAGTTTGACAAAAGTTATACCATATAAAAAATACTAACTCAAACACATTTTTGTCACCTTTTATTTAAATAAAAATAACAATTCCGCAGATTCCATTACAGTTGCCACTAAGAAACTATCTGTGTGTGTGTGTGTGTGTGTGTGTGTACCTGTGTGTGTGTGTGTGTTAGTCTATTTCCTAAGAGAGAAAAACAGCTTATGCTTATTATACCTCCTTATTAAATCTCATCATCTTCAACTAAAATTAATCTCTTCACAACGATTTATATTGCATACCCCAGTAAAGCTTAACTTTCATAAAATCTCATAATAACGTCAAATGAGCGCTCGGAATGGCTCGCAATTATTTGTAGAGAGTGCTACGGCGTAGCTCGTAGCGCGTAGCTCGTAGCTCGTAGCGGGTTCAGGTTGCTATAGCCTTCATACGTCACATCTAGCAGGTAAGGTAAGCACTAGAATAATATGAGGATTATGTACATAGTTTATATGCAGGAATAGTGTTAGTTTCCGTATAATGGGTTGGATACACCTGGATGAGGGTTGTCGTTTAGCATGCGATTATGAACTGGAGTTTAACTGCATAAATAGGTAAGTATCATAGAAGTTATATAAGTTATCTTAACAAAATACCCGTAGCAAATAAACACCATTACGTACCATTACGTATACTGTAACTCAAACCTAAATAAAACCAGTGTCATGTACAAGTGACATAACATTTTTTTTTTTTATCTTTCTTATAATGAAAGTTCATATCAAGATCTAGTGCAGACAATCCATTGGAAACAATATTCAATAATCTTTTATTTAAACAATTCTTTATGGACAGAAGACTGTCTTACCAAAAAGTTTATATTACCAAAATGAAAATATTATAGGCCATAAAGAAAATCTAGTTCCAAATTGAAAACTGTCTGAAGCTCTGTTCCAATGTTGAAAAAAAAAATCGAGGCATAGAGTTTTTAACGTAAACTTTTTTTGTTGGTTTTTAGGTAGTTCGGCACAAACGTGTAAATCTCGTGTTGCCGTGCAATTAAAACTTTAAGGTTTTGTAAAAATACTAGCGGATTACTTTTTCATACTGTGTTGCGACGGATTTGGCAGTTTTCCAGGCAACATAGTAGGGTTTTAGTAACTTAAATCAATACGTGCGGTGCTTTGACGTAAAGTGCTAAGCAATTTTGATGCAAAGTGATAGAATTGTGTTATTTTATTATTACATTGCAAGCCGTGTACCGGTTGGGATGTCCCATCGGCAAAAACGGCCAACAACTGCACAAACATTCATCCCCATTTAACCCCTGTAGTGTGATGAATTTTCAAAAATCCTGCTCGCCTTCGTCAAAAAAGGAATTCTTCTGCAATACTTCATTCTTGTGCAACCCAGGGTTTTAGGCTGTGCGTTATCTGTCAGTGAGTGAATAAATGAATTTAATAAGGTTTCGCGCTTGCCGAAGTCGTTTTTTGGATGGGTGACCATCCATTACATATCGCGACCGATCCGGGCCCCGGAAAGCACGCTAAGCCAGATGCCATAGATCTTTGACAGTCGTTACGGGTTGTCAGAAGCCCAAAAGTCTGACAACCAGTCTTACCAGTATTACCCAGTAACAGAGTTGTGGAGCTCCTAACCGCTCCATGTAAAATAATGGTATTCAGCTGCATCCGGTAAGATTGGAAGCCGACCCCAACATAGTCGGGAAAAGGCTAGGCAGATTTTTGTCAAAAAGATGGTAAACAAATCTATTCCAGTAATTTTATTGCAGGAAATAGTCTTAATTAATTATTTTATTTGCCAGAATGTAGACAGAATTGATCTGAATTGTTATTATTATTGTGTGGCGAATCTCTCCCATTATTGGCATCTATGATTATTATTTTCTTATTATTATATTGACATTTATTTAATTCAATAAAACATTTTTGATGGGATTATCTGTTTAATGACTGTCAATAATTATTGATATTATATATTATATTATTAATTATAATTAATCTAAATAAAATATGTAACATTATTTTATTTTATATTTGCACGCCGAAATTAAAGGCAGAATAAGAGAACAATTTCGTACATTTTACTGACCTTCTGTACCTACCTTATTTATTTGTTTTTTTTTTTTTTTTGACGCACACGTACACACGCTAATTACGTTTGCTGCGATCGCAGGATCGAATAAAACCGAAATTATTTTAAATAAATTTAATTACTGAATTAATATTATAAAGTTAATCCTATGAATTATGATTCCAGGTCGAAGTAGGACAATAGAATAATCATTCTTACAATTTATTGAGCAAACAACAGTTTGCGAAATCGATTGACGTCATAGGTTAGGTATCTTAGAAATTAATAAGTATCTGGGCGGATGCAACATCAGCAATCTTCATATACCTAGTAGCGCTATGTAATTCACTAATATCTAACCAATGTACTCGTACTATACAGAACTCATATTTAACAGCCCTTGGTACTGACTGTCAGTGGCCAGTTTAATTATCATTTATAAGTGAACCGTGAGTTAATAATGACAATAAATATTGAAGATAACATTACAATCGGCGTCAGGAAAACGAATGATTAGCCGGTTGAATGACGAAATTACAGAAACAATTATACATTTTTATTATTAGTCATTGTGTCTCGCGTGAACTCACGTTTGAGGGGTTACGTCGTCTTGGCTCTCAGAAGTTTGGGAATAATAGACACTCATAAAATAAACACCAAATACGAGGGCGGGTCAATAAGTCCGTGACTTTTTGAATTTCTGACCTCTTTACTGAAAAAGCAACACTACTCCTGTCAACAGGCATCTGTCAGTTGACTCCTATCAAAATTTGAACTTACTGCGTCAGTTAGTTTGTGTTTGACAGCTATCTTTATCAGACTACCCAGTAATTTGAGGAAAAAATGGAAAAAAGTGAATTTCGTGTGCTTATTAAGCATTATTTTTTGCGAAAAAAAACCATTACCGAGACCAAGGCTAAGCTTGATAAATATTATGGGGACTCTGCACCATCGATTTCAATGGTAAAAAAGTGGTTTACTGAATTTCGTTGTGGCCGTACAAGCACTGAAGATGCCGAACGTCCTGGACGCCCAGTTGAGGTCTCTATACCCGAAACAATCGAAAAAATTCACGATATGGTGTTGGCCGACCGAAGATTGAAAGTGCAAGAGATTGTGGAAGCCGTAGGGATCTCGCATGGCTCAGTCGTTTCAATTTTGAATGATCACTTGGGCATGAGAAAGCTTTCCGCAAGATGGGTGCCGCGTTTGCTCACAGTCGACCACAAACGCAATCGTGTAACAACTTCACAGGAAGGTTTGGCGTTGTTTAATCGCAATATGGAGGAGTTTTTGCGCCGTTTTGTAACCGTGGACGAAACATGGATCCATCACAACACACCAGAGACCAAACAACAGTCAAAACAGTGGGTTTCTAAGGGTGAATCGGCGCCAAAGAAGGCCAAGGTGGGTTTGTCAGCCAATAAAGTTATGGCGACTGTTTTTTGGGATGCACGTGGGATAATCCACATTGACTACCTTCAAAAGGGAAGAACAATCAATGGGGAATATTATGCCAACTTATTGGACCGCTTCAATGACGATTTGAAAAAAAACCGACCTCATTTGGCCAAGAAAAAAGTTCTTTTCCACCAAGACAATGCAAGGGTGCACACATGTGCAGTTGCCATGGCAAAAATCCATGAATTGGGCTATGAATTGCTCCCTCATCCACCCTATTCTCCAGATTTGGCTCCGAGTGACTACTTCTTGTTCCCAAACCTGAAGAAATGGCTTGGTGGAAAAAGATTTGACTCCAATGATGAACTCATCTCGCAAACAAAGGCCTATTTTGAGGACCTCGACAAATCATATTTTTTGGAAGGGATAAAAAAATTGGAGAAGCGTTGGACAAAGTGTATAGAGCTCAAGGGAGACTACGTTGAAAAATAAAATTATTTATTTATCAAAAAATCTGTGTTTTATTCCAAAAGTCACGGACTTATTGACCCGCCCTCGTATCACAATGTTCTAGTCACATCCAACATTACCTAAAATTCCTCATCTCTCCATAACATCGGGGTGGAGTTGGCTCTCTGCCGCGCCACGATGTCTCGCCGTAACGACGCGACGTCTATGCGTCTCTTGTGCAACTCTTCCTGCATGAAAATATTTACACTAAATGAGGGTGTGATGTGTGTTCGGGCAAAGAGCTCGTAGGCTGTGGTAGACGTGAATTATTGGTGGCTACGGTAATAGAGGGTGACAGTCTGCTACCATGGATTCAGTACATGATTCTAAACCCCCCTGCGTTGAAATTTATCGACAGTATTCTAAAAAAAAAATGCTGTTCCTTACATTTTGACCGCATATGTTTTGCAATTTTCTATGAAACAGTAGATTTTTTTTTTTTACCGACGAATGTCTGATTGTCGTGATTTCGGTGTTTCGGTGCTCAATTTTTTTATTACAGTTTGCGCGTCGGTGTCCATGCCACCATGTATACGATGTAGTTAACAATTATTTATTAGCGATTGCCACAATACGCGGTCAAAATCTATGGGAGGGTTTTTTTTTATTGACTGACGAAAAGGTTAACAGGTTATTATTTTGTAATGTTAATTACATTCCATATAGTATTCTATAGAATCAAGTATGCAGTGCGATTATACTAGCTTTGAAATTATCAAAGTTTTGAAATTATATAAAATGATCAATAGAATTAGCATAAAAAATGTTATTAAAATTTCGATTATGATTGTAAATGTTTGCTTTGTAAATCCGTAGCATGAGTGGGATGACACTGCCAGCTCACTCCACGCAAGTTTTCACGGTGAGATTTTTACAGAATCGACATGCTGCTAACTTAACAGACAGCTGTGCTGCTGGGGAGTTTGTAGCACCGCTTTTTTCTTCCCAGCTCTAGGAAGTGGTTACGGGCGAGCGTTTTGGTTTCGTCTTATATAATTTTGACGTTCAAAAAGTGCTGATTCTCAGCCTAATTTGAATAAATGACCTTTGATTTCGATCTTTTCACCATGGCAAGCAATTCTAGTGAGGTGGCATCTACATTGCCACATGCGAACTACGCATCATATTGACCTGATATACAACGTCCCGTTATTAATCGTTGGGCAGTTACTCACCAGACACAAGACTCGTCTGGTCAGAGGATCCTTCCTGTGACCTCTCTTCCTCTCTCTCTTTCTCTGCCCAACGATTGATGACGATGATAAAGTCAGGAGGACCCTGTTCTATGGAGTATGAGAGAATCCTTCCTCTGACCAGACGGGTGTTGTATCTGGTGAGCAACTGCCCAACGATTGATGGCGATGATAAAGTCAGGAGGACCCTGTTCTATGGAGGATGATTGAACTTTACACCCTGTCCCTCATACCTCCGTACTAAATAAACACGAACAATAAACGAAAAAAAAAATGAAACACTGGAAAACACAACAACAACAACAACACAACATACACAACACAACATTGTTCATCAAACAAGTTTACAAAACTACGGTCCTTGAGCCCCAATACATGAAAAATAATGGTGTTTCCACTAAACTCATTACTTAAACTAATCACACTGTAGCGATCTAGTAGTTATTTTGAGAGTTACAGAGACTAGTCAAGGGCTGGTTGGCATTCACTTTGGATTCCTATAAAAGGAACATTGGACAACACAAAATATTAACAGTTACACCAGTTGGCATCAGCTTCGGCTTGGCATAAAACAGGACCAAAAAAAGTTTGGCATAATGTATGAGTAACTTGTGCTTGTTTTTAAAAACATAAGCCATGCCTTCCAAAACAAAAATTAAACTTGGACGCGGAATTAAGATCTTAATTTATATAATACTAGCTTTTGGCCGCGTCTTCAACTGTGTGTTTTAAAACAAATATCTGGGAATAAAGGAACCTTTGCCCTTCTCCAGGTCCCAGGCTATCTATCTGTCAAATTTCATAACGATCGGCTCAGTGGTTTAAGCATGAAAAGGTATCAGATGGATAACGGAGTTACTTTCTCTTTAATATTAAATATATACTAGCTGCGCCCCGCGGTTTCACCCGCATAAGTGTCGATCCCGTCGGAATATTGAGATAAAAAGTATCCTATGTGTTAATCCCGGCTATGTACCAAATTTCATACAAATCCGTTCAGTCATTTCAGCGTGAAGAAGTAACAAACATACAAACACACACACTCACAAACTTTCGCCTTTATAATATTAGTGTGATAATATAATATTGTTTAGATACCTACTTCTTATCTAATCAAATTAAATCAAATCAAAAGTCATTTATTCACACTAGGCTTAGAAACAGCACTTTTCGAACGTCAAAATTACAAAAGACAGTCCCCGAAAACGCCCGCCCTTCACCACTTCCTAGTGCTTTCGCAATAATATGAAATAGCTCCTATAAGAAATAAATACCACCATTCCTTTCTCCAACGCCAAATGGTTAGTACTGCTGCCTTCAATTATCGTTTATCGGGGATAATCTATAAAATTACAGGCACATAAAGACTTTTCAACCGAAGCCTGTAACTTTGACATAGCCTCGGCAATCACAAAGGTGTTGTATGGGTCAATCGTTTGTTGTGACACTACATCAACTTGCCGTGTTATATATATTTATTATAACTGTCAAAGAATTGCAGCTGTGATTCGAATATATTATAGTTGATGGTCACTTTACATTTGGTACGGTATGGTGGTTACTTTCTTGGTCGAAGGTCGTAATCAATAACATAGTCTTCTACTAAACGCCCAGCTGTTACAACTGTTAGAACTGAATAAATAAAGATGGCCGTTCAGTTCAAGGCTCTAGTTCACTGCAGTGAACTACACTCTACTAACATATTCCTCGTGTGTGGGAGTTCAAAGCTCTGCCTTGCGGCTTGGTTACGTCATAATGAACGAACTATTACCGTTTGACTTCAGTGAAGAAGTCGGTAGTTTTCATGCCTTGCTTGATTGCCGGAGGTAAGTTTAAATTTTTGCAACTAAAAGACTAGGCATTCATTTTCACCAATGCACTTGAGACGACTTTACAAAAATGGCACTTTGCAATGTTTGGACTCAGAGCTTCCTTTTTTTACTTTTTTGCGTCCTTTATAAAATAAAAATAATAAACCTTAATTACAATATTAAAGCTAATACTAAAACATATAATAATAGCCTCCCGACCGATTTCGGTCACGGTGGCCAATCACAACGGAGATTAGCCAGGTTCGCAGAAGATATTAAGTACACAAGTGTGTGCGTAAACACAGGTGCACTCTCTGTGTGTATTCTCATAGTCCGATGGGACGGCAATCCGACACGACCGGGAGAGATCAGGCGCAGTACCATCGGCTTTACGTGCTTTTCGAGGCACGCGGATATTAAGCCGTCAGCTTCCAAACTCCGGACTGTTACTAAGAAATTTCTAATGGAAAACCCAATAACACTTTGTCAGACCAACAAACAAACAAACATATATATAGGGTCCCATTAAAATTGATAGACAAACTTTTAGAAATCATTCAGACCACCAAAATAAGGACAATTGTAAAAAAATATATAAGAAAAATGTATTAGATACCTACTTACAAGAAAAATAATCAGCTAACGAAAATAAACTAATGCTTATATACACTTATTATTTTACGTCAAAATAAAATCACTATAATCAGTGTTTTTTTTACTTGGATATCTTTGGTTAGATGTACTGAGCGCTGTGTTACAATGTGTCCATCTATTTTAATGGGACCCTGTATTATGTACAAGTATATATTTTAAAAAAAAGGCAGGAGCTCATTGGGCATCAAAAATTTCGTCCGCATCGTTGTCAATGGGAGAAGTGCCCAAAAGGCTGGCAGCATAACCACGTTGGATGGCAATGCTGATTCTTTGGGCTAAAAACAGGCCAGCTCCCTGGTCACGTGAAGAGTAGACCAACCACTTGGGGATACCTGAAATACTCGATGACTACTCGGACCCCAAGGCCCCAGTATCGACCCCCAACCAGCTCAAACATACAGCTCACAAAAAGGATGTTATATTTGCGCCCTTTGAGGTTTTCTCATACAGCACCCGCCCCAGCACAGAGCGTAAGCGTAGTGGGTACCGTGCTAGGAAAATGGGATGGCACGAGCTTTCTTAATTTATGGCAAAGCTTGGTTTGAGTTAATATGTATGATGCACAATATCCACTAGCATGTATTGCATAAATTGCCCGCAACCTAATTTGACTACTGCTCCACGTGCCTACCAGCAGAAAAAGGTACGTTTAAAATAGTTTATATTTTTTTCATGCGATATAAATAAGCGCACTGTAAATAAGCGTAGTGTCCGTGCAGGTACATTGTTCGCTGTTAATATCTGTCGGACTAATTCCGGTTTGCGTTGCCCTGTTCGTCGTATAGTGGTCTTATAATCGCAACTTCATTGATATTGATATTTTTGTATGTTCCAAATCGAAATTTAAGTCTGATGTTTTTAAAATGTTATCTAATGAAAATGGGAAATAGTGTGAACCCTTTATTCTAAATTTAATTTACTTCAAATATTTTAATTATTTTTATTAATGAATTGTATTGTTCTGTCAAATCCTTTTTTTTTGTGATATTAAGGAACAATCCCTTAATCTTATCCAAATATTAATATATATATAGATATTCTTTTTTTTTAATAATTATTTTATTGTATTGTTTTAATTACTTTAAATATCTGAGTAATGCTAATCTAGTGGCACTTTTTACCTTATCCTAATTTTGTTAACATGCGGATAATGTAGTGGGCTGCAATATTGTTAATACTACTTATGTGTCTAATTGTTACTTGTAAACATTTTATATTGTAGCTGTTTATTGTCCCATAATAAAATAAAATAAAATATGCTCTTACTTGACCACCACCCCGCCACATGTCAAGCGATGACACGGTCGACGATGGTGCACGCAACCTATTCTCTTGTAGCTTGAAGATAACCAGGTTTATATCAATATACACAGAATCTGGCAAGAACTTCCTCGCCTATTATGTTGACATACAGTTCACAACTAAAACCCAGCAACAATATAACGATATTCCAGTCAAAGCACCGGGCAATCAGTGCGGTAATATGTGATAGTTAAGGCACCAAGTAAATCAACAAATTGTTCGGTCAACTGTACTGTGAGAACGTTTACAAATAGCTGCTGCTTCGTTAAATTCAACAATGAGAGTATAACTGGGTCTAACGGTCCTGTGTCTTGCTTGCAGTGAAGTGATAATTCTCGAGTCATTTGTTTTGTTGCGTAACTACATAGGTAGGAAAGGCTAGGAAAATCTGCAGTAGTGTTATTCTGTAAAAACCTCACCGTGATAACTTGGATGAAGTGAGCTTAAAGTGAGCAGATATTAGTGTCAATCCCTAGCATCAGATAGAATGACAGCTCACTTCACTTAACTTCTCACGGTGAGATTCTAACAGAATCGACCGTCTTGTCTCAATATTGTAGGTGTCCTGCATTCGCATTTTAGTTTCCAAACATAAAAAGAAATATGTGCTTTTCGGAAAATTACTTTAATATCCAGTCAAGTTCAGTTTGTGCTACAACCTCAAACATTTTAAGGACTTTTTCAATAGAACCAACCAATTCTGAAACCTAAGTTTCACTTAGATAACCCTTTATTTATAAACGTTACTTAATGATTAGCGACGTTTAACTATGCATTTTTGACGTTTAGATGTCTCTTAACTTTAAATAACGCTTATGAATAAACCCCATAAAGTTGATTTTTGTTAAAGTGGAAATAATATCAGTTGGAAACAATGATTTGAATATGGAATAATCGAATCATTACACCATATCACCCACTTACTACTGACAAATCTCACAGCATACAGTTCTACTTACCCATTTCAGCAACAACCTTCATTACACACGAATCCCATAGCTCAGTTAAACCTAGTCCATACAAATTCGTAATTTATCTATAGATAATGCTATCCATCGCGCGCTGGTCACGCGCGGTTCAACACTACCCCTAGCCGGCCCGTAATGAAATGTAAACAACTACAGATGGACTACTCTGTGTATTGCTAAATGTATTGATATAATATAAATTGTAGGCGAGATTGAAATACGAATAAATATTCCATATATCAATAAAATTTATCATTCTAATTAGAAATGACGATTAGTATATTCATCCAAGCGGCTATTGCTTAGACAATAATATAACGCACGTAAGCATTTACTTATATTAAAATTAAAACTTAGCTATTTAATGCATCAGCCGTTTTATTTCATGGATGCAGACTCGATTCCGAATGAATATCGATATCGATTAAAAAAATCGATGGTGCGGACTTCTCTTTCCTTTTGTTTTTTTTTTTTCTTCTAGTAGCTAATGCGTCCCCGCCAAAGGTGATATGTAGTTTGTTGTTCAGAATATTGCACTAATGTCTTCTCTAGTGTGAACTATCCTGGCTCGATCAGCATATATAAAACGCGTTCAAGAGCTGTCAGCTTCTTCTTTGTTGTAGATTATTGACACTGACAGCTCTTGAATGCAGTTTACATGTGCTGATAGCATTCAGTTGCATGTGAGACTAGCCCTTAGACATTAGGCGGTGCTGAAGTTCTAAAAATAGACCCATTTTTTTAAAGTTGTAGCATTTTTTTTTAATCGGTTAAAAGTGCTTTTCAAAGAAACGAAATCAATAGCTATTTATGTGTTTAATGCTCCGTTCCTGTAAACAAAAACGAATCGTTTTGCTTGCCAAGGGTAGCACTTTTTATTGCCAAACGGGGCACATAAATAGATTCGTAAGCTAATTTTCCTTGTGATAGCTATTTCCATAAGGGAGGGTTTATTATGCAAAGCTATGTTTGGCCTTTGCTTAATTGTTAGTAAAGATACAAGAGTCTTAATTTTAACCAATAAGGGTCCGTAAATTTATACGAATTGGCCATAAATGGTCACGCTTCTATGAACTGGCCGTAAATAATGCAGCTAAACTATGCAAATCTTCATGCGGAATTAACCTGCAAAGTAAAGAAGACTACATACACCACATGAAAATCACTTACTCAACACTGTCGCATAAAGAAAATTCCCCATGAAAATAAAATAAGCAATTTTACGTCTAAATATTAATCACTGCAAGAAACTCACGTTCCCTGCTAGATTACCTGACTACTACATTTTAACGTGCAGCAGAAAATACTGAAATAATCCGGGATTGTATATCTCTGTCATACTCATAAATGGAGGGTAGTTCTAGAAAAAGCCGGCTGTTTTCTTAAAAGAAGTTTATGGAGTATATTTTTGTTATTACTTGGTTTTACGCAACTGCGGCATAGCGGGAAGTTTCATCATTTTGGTAGTTTGTAAAATGCAGGTGGTAAATGGTGCAGCAACGAAGCTACAGATTTGCATGGCGTTATATTGCTGGTTATTTTGTGGCAGTATTTTGTTTTATCAAATAAAAGTAATTGGGACTGCATAACCTTCCACTCTAGGGGATATAGATGTGATGCTAAGTACCTGCACTTTACTATCGGTTTAACCATAATTATACCTACTTATTTTTAAATGAACTAAACCTGAATCGTTTATTTATTTATTCAAAATCTATATTAACATTAACATACATAAAGACAGACTATGTTTAGAATGTATCAAGTTTTTTTTTTGGATATTTTTTTTTCTTTTATTTTGTTATAGTTCAAGCTTATTTTTTTTACTTTAATTTTAGATTTTACTTATATTTTCTTGTTTAAATAATTTTTCTTTTGGTACACCACTTTTACCATTTTATACTTTGTCGTTGAAGAGCGGGGCCTCCTAGCACAGGTATATATTTTCCTTAAAAGGAGGTCAAAGTTGTACAAGTTTCTGAATAAACTTTTTGCTGCAAAACAGTAAGTAACGTAGATTGTCACCTTATTTCATAGTGATTGAAATCGTTAGTTTCCGGTTTCCGAAGCCTACATTTAATGCGTAACTTCGCGCGCACCCCTAGCCTGTAATAAGCTCAATAAAATATAGGTAGCACAATATCTGAAAAGCCACCAATGCTAAAAATGATCAAAAGTTGTTACTAGTATTCAGTAAGACCCTCATAAAGTAGCCAATATGTAGGGAAGAACTTTATAAACAGCTCATGCCATGGTCAAAATATTTTCAAGTCAACGAGGAGATATCGGACACTGTCTAAGGTGTATTGAACGTATATTTAATCGTATCTCCACTCACAGAGGCTATATGGCACCCAGAGATGAGCCTTCTCAATTACCTACATTCTTTAACAAAATAAGCAGAAGTATCAGCTGAACTCATCGTGGCATTACTTGGCACTGTGGCATCCATGTCGTCGGTTCATTTAGCCTTAAGTAAACTCCGTCGGTGCCAAAAGGTAGACGCAAACTATGCCGCAGTGTTACAATGTGGAACGGAACTTTGTCTGTGGGGTATTATTATTTATACACCACGCGAGCCCAGTGCGGGTTGGTGAATGTGACATGTCTTCGGATTTTTGGTTCTAGGATATACCAGTTTCCTCTCGATGTTTCCCTTCACCGTTTTGAGAGCAAAAGGAGGTAAAAATAAAATAAGTCCTCCCAAATAACTAAGTTTAATTGAAATAATTATAATAATAATAATTAATTAATTAATTAATTATAATAACTATAATTCACCCTAACTGTCATCCGTCAGTCAGGGTGACACCTTAAAATTCTCCGTTTTTTTTTTTTTCAATTTTAATGTATTTATTTTGGAAAATTCATTGTGTTCCAAAAATTCGCAAAGAATGTGCGTAATATGGAAGGAGTGATGGGGCTATGGAGAAATTTCTTGAGAACGCGTGAGCGTGCGTGATCCATCGCCGCCCGTTCGATGTCCATCGCGCACAGGATGGATGGAAAACAGCACTTGAAGTGATTTTTTGCTCCGTTGGCGCAGTGGTTAAGCGATTGACTGCTGCGCTGCGTGTCGCGGGTTCGATTCCCGCACGGAACAAATATTTGTATGACCTACATGTATTTGTTCCGAGTCTGGGTGTTTTTCTATCTATAATATGTATGTATTTACAAAAAAAAAAAAAAAAAATTGTATATAAGTAGTTTATCAGCCATCTTGTTACCATAACACAAGCATTAGGTTGCTTAGCTTGGGACAAATGGTGCTGTGTGAAATGTCCAGGGATTTATTATTTATTATTATTATTATTATTAATTCCAGGTTCTAAATCTAACTTTCTAATTATACTCATTTACATTTACAACACACCGCTGTACCTCTGCCCCGGATACACATGTAACCTCAATAAGAAATTAAACATTTAGAAAACAAGTCTCAGCCGTGAACCCAGGTGACAATTATTG
Source organism: Eremobia ochroleuca (assembly GCA_949629135.1). Classification (NCBI taxonomy): domain Eukaryota; kingdom Metazoa; phylum Arthropoda; class Insecta; order Lepidoptera; family Noctuidae; genus Eremobia; species Eremobia ochroleuca. The sequence continues at coordinate 19,827,756 of OX451397.1, read as the reverse complement.
TGAAATAGATCGCCAGTTCAAACAGCAGGCTTGTCTGGCACCTAATAACCTAAATATTGCGTCCCAGGCGAGCGGCGCGGCGGCGGTGGCTTTATATGACGCTCGCGTGCTACGCCGCCATGTCAAATCAAATATTATTGTGGGGCTAGGAGAACAGGGAACACCTGGGCCAAAACTGAAGTGGGAAACCTGAGTAAAGTTCGCCTGCGTAAATATCTGTCCTCACACACAGCTGTCCTTTTAATGTTGCCACATTGTTTTTGTAATTATGTGCACAAGAATAATAATAAGATTTACTTAAGGAGGCTCTCGTGAGTAATACTTCTGGAGATGGCTCGTATTATTAGGAGGTTCCCCTCTCTGGAGCACGTACTATTTTTAAATGTCATAATTTAGGTATATGTTATGAAATAAAGGAGAGAAAAATAAACAGTGAAGAGGTTTGGTCTGTGTAACATGTAATCAATATTGTAAGGCTCGCTATCCAAAATCTTTGCCTTTTGATCTTAGCTGATGAGAGTGGTGATGGAGTTAGTGGTGGTGGTGATGGAAGTAGTGGTGTGGTATTGAGTATTGAGTAACACACAAATATTGGGCAGTCAGACTTACTCTTCGCTAAATTTCTTACTGATTGACTAATCTTTTCACCACAATACCTACCAGCAATTTCCACAGATAATAACTTTTTTCACTATCTTAAAGAAGATGATGTACCTAGAGTATGAAAGTGTGCATCAAATTAGCTGGTTGCAAAACAACTTCATAACGAGGATGATAAAAGATCTTTAATAGTACATTATGATATAAGTGCGGTAAGTTGAAAATTACAGCTGAGGCGATATTGCTAGCCCGAGCCGTAGGTGAGGGCTATAAGAAAGCAGAGGCTGTAATTATCAAACCGCACGTATGTCATACGACGTTTTATAGCACATTTGTGAGGAAATAAATAAAACTCGGACTTTCTTAAACGAATAAATCTTTAATTACTTGTTAAAACAGTTATTAAAATTCGAACAATTTGTAAAATTAATTATTACGTTGCCGGTTGGCATTTTTAATGTTGTCAAGCTATTACTCGTATTATTAGTTCCAATTTCACCAGTTTCTCTCTCACTCTCTTGAGTGAAAGTAGGAGAAACGAGACCACAGAGTTCTGCAGTCGGTGGCGGCGACGGACGCGGCTGCGGCGGCGGCGACGATGGTGGAATGTACGTGTGTGTGCTCGTAGATGGTCGAGAGTCAAAACTTGGCTCCAAAATTATATTCGTTGTAATGCGGGAGCTAATTTCTTCCTTATTTCTCATCGAGTCATCTAAGTAGCCCTCGGCTACATTGTTCGACCGCCACCCTCCGTGGCGTTTTAGTGTCAATAAGTCCGCACCTGAATCGACGAGGACCTTCTGAAACTGTGCCCTGTGTATTCATGTGGATCATCCAAATTAAAAAAAGTGGCAATTTGTTTCGGCATTGCTCCAAATTTATTTATACCAATGGTTGTTTAGTGCATTTTCCATTTTGATAATTTTAAAAAAATCTGTTAGACCTCGCTTTTGTTGAACGAAGCGCTTCGTATTTCTTTACTATGTCGTAAAAAGGCCCTTGTATTGTGAACGATCTTGGAAAATAATTATTTTTTGTGATTTTGACCTGGACAAGAAGAATCCGCCCATGGTTCTTGACATCATTAGTTGTGATGTTTGCCAACTCGTGACGTCTACATGCACCATTTATACCGAATATTAATGCAACCTGAAAAAAGATAAAAACAGCGTACAAAACACTAATATTTTAAAGAATTACGAAAGTGAAAGAAGTTAATAACAATAATTTAGTTTCAACTGACCTTTGTTGCCAACTATTGGTAATCCGGAGCTTCTTTTAGGAACTTCTCGATATTGTCAGCCGAAAATACTTTCGACTTTTTACTCACATGGCCACTTGAGCGTCTTTTTAGAAATGCCAGCAAGTTGGAGTATGACTTGATATCAATGCCATGTTTTGTTTTCACAGTGCTTTTTAGCATTGAATAGTAGCACCACAATGAGCATGACTTATATTTTTGAGAAAGTTCCATGAAATAGGCTAAAAACACACTTTCTGAAAATGAATTTGCATCTTTGCTTGTTTTCCATAAGAAGAAATTTTGATATGCTTGTAAGTATCTATCGGTCGATTTTTCGGGCAAGAGGCTTAGAGTAGCCTTTTTCGCTGCCTCTGAGACTTCTGGCGGTGTCGAATTAATAAATTCATCATTACTTGACGACATTTTCTAATAAAATCAATACAGCGAAAAGAAAAAGCGCGCGGAATAATTTTTACTTTTTCACAAATTAGCGATGCGCGCGCATCAGCGTCTTTTGTTTATGGCAAAGGCACAAAAAACAGCCAGTATTACTAATAAAGTAAATTAATACTTTTGTGTCTTTGTTACAATTAATTTTCAAAATTAATTAAATTAAATGTTTATTTATTATATTTTATCTCCCAAAGTTAATTTTATTCATAAAATGTTGACCACTTTTCTGACATAAAAACTCTTTGCTAAGATTTAAAAAAGTACTGTTCGTTTTAGACGGAGCATCTTGATAAACCGTGCGCTTTACATTACAATTACGCACAAGTACGTAACGAGATACATTACGATATTGAAATTGGTGCAGTAAGAGACCTTTTACGAGCAAATGTGTTATAATAGTACATTATGATATAAGTGCGGTAAGTTGAAAATTACAGCTGAGGCGATATTGCTAGCCCGAGCCGTAGGTGAGGGCTATAAGAAAGCAGAGGCTGTAATTATCAAACCGCACGTATGTCATACGGCGTTTTATAACACATTTGTGAGGAAATAAATAAAGCTCGGACTTTCTTAAACGAATAAATCTTTGACGACATTTTCTAATAAAATCAATACAGCGAAAAGAAAAAGCGCGCGGAATAATTTTTACTTTTTCACAAATTAGCGATGCGCGCGCATCAGCGTCTTTTGTTTATGGCAAAGGCACAAAAAACAACCAGTATTACTAATAAAGTAAATTAATACTTTTGTGTTTTTGTTACAGATAAATGGTTGTAATTAATTGTCAAAATTAATTAAATTAAAGAATTAAATGTTTATTTATTATATTTTATCTCCCAAAGTTAATTTTATTCATAAAATGTTGACCACTTTTCTGACATAAAAATTCTTTGCTAAGATTTAAAAAAGTACCGTTCGTTTTAGACGGAGCATCTTGGTAAACCGTGCGCTTTACATTACAATTACGCACAAGTACGTAATGAGATTCATTACGATATTGAAATTGGTGCAGTAAGAGACCTTTTACGAGCAAATGTGTTATAAAAAACATTAAAAATCTTTGTCTTAAAGACAACTTATCTATTCAACAGTTTTCATGGCCCCTCACACTAGCGTCCACTAGCTATACGACCAGTAGCGTCCGTTACCATGAACTGTGACCTTATGGGCCGAGACCTGGCCGTTTTCGCCACATCCACCCAGTTATAATGAATTACGTAATCACATCGATTTGCTACTCAAACGCTATAATTTACTTTACTTTTTTGGGTCATTTAAAGTAGGGCTTGCGATAAATTTCTTCGCGCGTGGAATGGGAGGGGCACATTGCTCGCAGGACAGATGGCCGAAAGGTTCTGGAGTGGCGACCACGTACCGGAAGACGTCGCGTTGGAAGCCTCCCACAGGGTGGACCGTTGACCTTGTGAAGGCCGCAGGAATCCGCTGGATGCGTCAACCCCAGAACCGGTCGAAGTGGCGATGCTTGGGAAGGCATATCTAGCAACGGACGTTTGCTGATGACGTGAATTAAATCCAAATGTTTTCTTACTTACAGAAGCTGGCTCTGCTGTATTAATCGTGTGGAAGGCAAGGGATCGCTTCTACCAGATGTGCAAGAATGCTTCCTATTTTGGCAATTAATTAGTATAGGCAATACTAATTGATCACCGATTTAAATAAGCGCGATAGAAATATTTCGATAAAGACTTTTATAATACATAGCTGTATTTTGCGATAAGATCTATCGCAATGTACATTTTGAAATTGTGCGGTAATTGCACCTACTACACTATTAAAATCAGAAACAAGCTAATAAAACCTTTTTAATAAACAATACACCTTTTAACAAAACAAAACTCCACAATACTTACTTAAATAACTATGTAATTTAAAACTTGTATAAAGGAAAGTTAATCCATATAAAGTCGTTATTATAATATTTCAATGAAAGCAGTCCGGTAAAGTCTGGCCCGAGCCTTTAAAAAGGCTATTTGTAAAACTTATTGCCCACAATACGACAGGAAAAGCGTTTAAAGTGAGCTAGAAGATGTATTTGCTGTAGAAATGAGGTTTTCTTTACCGTGAGTGCATTTTATATTATTATGGTACCGACAGTAAGAGAAATAATAATATTTGCCTCTATATAGTCATGTGGCTACAGAGCAAGGACTTTTTAAATGAAGCACTACTTTAATAGGAAGAAAAACAACGAGCATCCATGATCAAGCTTGCCCACTGTGTGATTTCAGAGGGTAATAGTCAAGTTCCTTCAGTCGTACTTTGCCATTTAAAGTCAGACTTCTTCTTCTCCGTGTCGCTGGCAAGATTGTATTTCAGATTTCGTTGGCCCAAAACATTGCCAATTCGACGGCGTCGTTGGTGGCAGCGCAGAGTTCACTTTGACTGCATTTTTTGGGACACAGATGGCAGGATAGCAGGTTTGTGACATAGCTCCAAAACCACACCCTACTGCCGTACCGTCGAGGCAGCCCCACTTTACCAAATTGGAGTTACATCTTCCCACTTGTGTCCAGAGGATTTAAAATCAGTTTAGGCCTTGTAGACTGTAGGTTTGCATTTTCTATTTTGTTAAGTACCTGGTACTTGTTGACAGGCCTACACTGTCCTCTCATACCTATTAACACTGTAATTTGAAAACATTGTAAAAGCCATTATTTTTAAAAAGAATAACCGTGGAGTTTCTTGCCGGTTCTTCTGCATAGGAAACGGCCAATTGGAACCGTGCACCTAGCTTCTGACGTGGCATAAGTGCCGATGTAGGTTTATGTGAAATAAAATATTTTGATATTGAGTTTCATTATGATAGTCTGTAAATAACTGAACGTTATTTACAGACTATCATATTTAGGTTCGCTCACCGAGAAAAGGCCTGTGTCCCTGCAGTGGGAATATTATAGGCTGATTATGATACTTAGACTAACTCTCACTTTTACTTAGTTAAAGCCACGTGACTGACATGCAGTCATCGTAAGTTTAGCTACGAATGGGACCCCATTTGCACTATTGGACTGCGGAACTCTAAAAATCGATACAAAAATGTCAGCACTCAAAATCTCATAGCAACCTTTCAATTTATTCAGAAAGCGTAGCTAGTAACAACAAAATATCGGAAAGCCATCTTTGTCCCCGATATCGATTCCCGCCCATTAGCAATCCTCAAGCGTCATATAATGAGTTATAGCCGTTTGCCAATCCGCCATTTTTTCCCAAACCATAAATTTTCTTAATCGCGGATTTAGGGTTTTGGATACAAGTTTTTTTCGGCAATTAATTAATATTGAAGCGGTTTGGCTCGCAACAAAGAAAGTTGGGTGGAAATGGGGGTTGTTTTAGAGATGATTGATACAAAGAGGAGCGGTTATTTCGATCAGGGTTGCTCTAAACACAGTCAGACCTGCCAACAGACTAAGTTTATATGCAAATAAGTAAATAAACATATTTATGTGGGGTGCATTCAATTGCCTTTACGAGTGACTCCGTATGTATAAATTTACGTTTGGCACACACTGCGGGGTAATTGCACACATAAAAACCATTTTATGTGTGCGGGTGCCAAGTCAATCGCAATTAATGCCTTCCATTTTGACAGTTCAGCCACATTCATTGCGTTATTTACGTTGTTGAGCAGACGAATTTTACAAACTTATGAAGCAATGGATTGGGAATTTCTTTCGAAACTCTCACATTGACATTTAAAGTATGTTACGCAAATAGGGTGCTGCGCAGTCAGCACATGAGCTGTCACCATAATAATAGTTCGTGGCAATAAGATGCCCAGTGGTTAAGGCCTCGCCTCTTATGAACGAGGTTGTAGGTACAAATCCAGGCAAATACTAATGTGAATTCATATGTACTTTCTGAGTTTATCTTGAACATTATTGACATCGGTGAAGGAAACCATCGTGACGAAGCCAGCCGGTCGATTCTGGAAAAATCTCACCGTGATAACTAAGGTGGAGTGAGCTTAAAGTGAGCTGTGAGTCACGCTGATGCTAGGGATTGACACTATTGACGACTCACTCCACGCTCACTTCACCCAAGTTTTCACGGTGATTGAGCACGCGTGGTGAACAGTGCTCGTGCCTTCTCTGTATGAGAAGAGACATTTGCAGTGGGATAATAATAAGCCGATTATTATTATGAATACGAAAGAAGAAACAATAGAACATTATTGAATATACAACGTGTAACGTTAAATGCGCAAAACCTGAAAATAGTTTGATCAGAATAACGAGCAGAATTAATTGAACCACTTTTTACAATATAGGTCACATTTTTAAAAAAATCTTCATTAAAAACGTTGCCGTGTCTATTTATTAATAGGTCAAGCAAGCCAATGTCAGCGCGGCGCAGCGGCCCCGAGACGAATACTCCCTCGATTGAGAGTCGTCGCAGACGCAAGAAACGATCAGGATGGCCAGTAAAACTAAAACAGCACATAAAACCTTTACAATTTTTTTAATGAATTATTTTCTCTGTGAAATAGGTCAATTGAATTAAAAATCAGTTGGGGTGCCTGAGGTCTTGCGCATTTAACGTTACACGTTGTATAGGTATAAAATGTTTGAAAATCGCACTTATTACAATCACTAAACCAAACAAAGCGTTTCCCTAGGTATATATGAAATTACAAAGTTACAGATCAAACATACTTTGAACTCTTAACAGTATCAATTCTCTTCTCTTCCTGAAAGTAAAGTCCACAGCTAATTTGAGGAGCTTAGCGAACCCGCCCCACTTTCAACTTGTTAAATATTTAACGCCTTTAAATATCGCTATTGTCAACTCCTATTCAGTTTATTTTCTGATCTAATAGAAGGGATCGTTAAAGTTTGTTAAGAAACTGGTAACTTAAAACTGGTAAGTATTTGTTCATGGAGACGTTGTGATTAAAGCTTTTAGTAGGTAAGTATCCAACTGTCGATCGGTGTAAAATATTTTACACAGGTTGGTTCTCCAGAAGCTCTTGCTTTTTATTGCTTAACGGCGTAGGATAGCATTTACCTTTTTTTTTGTAATCGTATTAGTGTTTCAGGAGCTTTTATATAGGGTGACTGGTAATTAGTGACCGATACTTAAACACATGATTCTACTCATCATTACAAACAACTTTTACTATCGGACCAAATCCGAAATCGTGAAAAAAAAATCAGCTGTTCCCTACATTTTGACGACTCGTACGAACATAAATGTAGGGAACAGCTGATTTTTTTTTTCGCGATTTCGGATTTGGTCCGATAGTAAAAGTTGTTTGTAATGATGAGTAGAATCATGTGTTTAAGTATCGGTCACTAATTACCAGTCACCCTATATAATCAGGATTGTGCCGAAATGTAGCAGTTCGTCGTAGACAATCATGTTCTTGGTACAACATCATCTGTCATCAGAAGACAACCGCCACGCAACCATTGTCGCGACGCTCCATTAGAGTGACTGTCACCAGCCAGTGTCACTCTTTTCCAACCTTTTCGGTGATTCCAGTACCTTTGGAACAAAACTAGAGGGCGCCACTTGCTGCGCCGTCATGATTATATCCTACAATAGTAGCTATACTGAAAGTAAATAAGAAGAATCTTATGCTAATCTTGATGATAAAACTGTACTGAAATGACAGCTGATTGACGTATTGAAGAAGACATGCTGCCTCAAACAAATTGAGATAACGACAGGCAAATTCTGATGACAATCGAACTGTAATTGTTTTAAATATTTCAATTACCTTTAGTGAGTTGCCTTGGCTTACCTGGAAGTCTTTAAATAGACTTCGGACTCAGTTAGGCCGAAGCAAAGAAAACTTGCTCAGATGGAGATTCAGAGACGTCTCCGCCCTGGAGTGTAAATGTAGTTCTGTCCAACAAATAATGGGGCACTTAATATCTTGTCCAGCTACATGAGCTGATGGACGCTACAGAAGGCTCCAAGCTCGTAGCCAAATGCATTGCTGAACTTACAGAGATTTCCATCGACACGCTTAGACGTAGAAGGCCACACGAAGGACAAATCTTATCTGTCAAATCTAACCAGCACACATATCGAACCCTATGTTCATGTAGGTATATCTCGTACATAGCTTGTACCTTCTGCATCATTTATATTTTTGACAATAAACTACAAATTACAAACACTGTAAGCCGTGTCTTATTTCTATGATTTACGACCGAACCCCAGTTTATTTCATTTTATACTGGACCTTTCTCGCCCGAGTTGTAAAGGCCATCTGTTGACAACAATTGTTATTGTTGTTTAGAAGAAAAAAACCTTAATACTGTTCTGTCCAACTTTTGAATTGTTTTCAAGCTTAAATTGAAAAAATCTAGGGGAAATTTGAAAAATTTGAGGTAAAAAAAATTACTTCGTTACATTCTGTCATCTCGTTAAATAATCTAAGTAATCAAAATACAATGTTATGGAATGAATACAATTAAAGGTAATTTATCACTTTCACATTTATTAAACCCATCATCTTTTTGCATTGTTATATTCTTCAATCTTGGTTGATAAAGCACTTATGTAAAGGGCATGTGGTGGCATCTACATCGCCAAATGCAAACTACGCATCACACTGACGTCACGAAAAGTCCTGCATCGAACAAACTGAGCTTACCGTGCAACTAGCATATTATATACAACGTCCTAACATTAATCGTCAAGCAGTAGCCCACCAGACACAACACCCATCTGTACGGAGGATCCTCACTTTTCTATAGAGTATGAGAGAACTTTATACCTTGTTCATCATGCCTATATAGACATAACTAACCGATGCATCATGCACAATCGCATAAAGAATCTAGGTACGCCAAAGAGTACTTTACCGTAATCATTCAGTCAGCCTTTAAAATAAAATAAAAATGGTTTCAACTCCTCCATACTGATTAAAACCATTCAACTACCACCGTTCTAATGTTAAGTACATACCCTGCATGTAAATTATGAATTATGAGCATACCGCATCGAACCCTGCCAGCACGTTATTAGGCAAATATCTGGAAGTGTACAACACTGAAGAATGGCACACAAGTTTATTATGAGCTCAACTTTGACGCCATAACACTCATAACGTGACCTTTTCATATTATATTGATGTAGAAGTTAAACGACAACAAGTATAGGCGCACATTCAGCCTGCGACTTCGCCGCGTGGAGGTCGGAAATTATCCCACGGAAACGTTTTATCGGGATAAATAGTATACTATGTGTTAATCCAGATTATAATAAACTATCTGTATGCCAAATTTCATCCAAATCCTATTAAAAGCATAATGGTGCCGATTCTTTTGTTCACAAAGTAAACTAAATTTAAGTTTTGTGCATCTCTTCTTTCTATTTCACTAAGAAAAGGACAGAAGATAAGTATTAGTTTAGTCCTGTCAAATTAAGATCCCCCATGGACAAATATAAACGTGATTAAAACATTGGCTACTAAAAATACGTCAATTTACGTCAGGTGCTAATTTGACAGGACTAAACTAATAATAATAATAATAACTTTATTGACACTAAAAAACCTTCGTTACAATAAGTAGTACATGTAGGTAGCAAAATCAATTGATTGTAAAAAGGTGTCTGGAATGGTGGAAACCCTGCCTCCTAAACTAGGGGAAACCTGTGCCTTAGGAGACAGAAGGACTAAACTAATGTTTATCTTCTGTTCTTATTTTAATGAAATAGAAAGAAAAATGTGCACTGAACTTTGATTTAGTTTAGTTTGTGAACAAGAGAATCGGCGCCAATACTAATCGTTGAAATACTATCGTGAATTCCTGACAGACGGACGGACAACCAAGTGATCTTATAAGGGTTCCGTTTTTCCTTTTGAGATACGGAACCCTAAAAATGCAGCTATAATAATTCCAGAAACTTTAAAGTCCCAAAAACTGACCTACACTACACGATCTGTTCATTAATGAATACCTACAACTCCAAAATCTATAAAATAAAACTATGAAAGTGTACAAAGCGGAGTAGAGAAACCTCCTGAATACTTGATGTGACGTCACAGGAGACCTGGCGAGAGCGCGGCTTATATTCCCAGAAATATTACTAAGTAAATGCAGCAAGATACGAATAAGGGTATGAATGACAAACTAATATTTAGCTTCTGTCCTTTTCTTAATGAAATAGAAAGAAAAAGATGCACTGAACTTAAATTTAGTTTAGTTAGTGAACATGGGAATCAGCGCCATTGTGTACAGTCAGTCAGTCAGTCGGTGGATTTTTTGTCGATGTATACGAGTATGTCACCGTATAGTTACTACTATTACGTATTACTACTGAAAGATACATCTTTTGAGGCTTACTTTACTTAGGGCTAATTTTCAATCGACAGATATTTTTTATTCGTGGAATAAAATTGACGTCGGACAGTTTTGTATGGAAGAACTGTCAAAAATGCAAAATTATTCCTTGAATAAAATTATCTGGCATTGGTAATATCAGCCCTTAATAAACTAATAATAAGGTATTCGATGTGCTTTATGAAAACTGCTACATTCCAACGCTACTTTTCTCCTTACTGGCATTACCTACAACACGAGAAAATGAATTTCAGGAAATAACAGAACTTACACAACTTTATTAATGGAAAATCATAATTAATTAAAATTTTGTTTCATTGCGAAAGCATCTAGATGAAATTCCTAGAAATGTTTACTAAGAAGACGGCTCGTCTAATCTAATCGGTGTTATATCCTGTGAATACAATTTCGTATTTCACATTTAGCTGAGGGACTTGAAAACTAATAAGATCAAGTTTATAATATGAATGTTATAAATAGCTGAAGGATGTTATGTGAAAAGTCATGCTGACAATGAAGAAATGGTAAATAATAACTTGAATTATTGAGAAAACTGAGGCCGAGATCTGTAGAAGTAACTTAGCTCGTACTTTGACTAAGACTTGCTTCCGTCTCTGTCTTGCAATTATAGTTTTACAGTCGTGTGACAGTGACGGGAATAACGCTTAGCCTAAGTAGGTACTAAGTAACGTTTATAGATCTCGGCCTAAGAGGCTCAGCTGCATTCCTCCAGGTTTCAGCTCGAATTCAGTTCAAATTCTGGGGGGCCGTGCGGGGCAAACGTACATGATTTACGAGTCAGGACTAGAACATACATACATAAACGCACGCCTTCTTCCCTTGAGGGTAGGCAGAAACTACAGAAGGGCAACTGCTACGATCCTTATAAATATACTCCTTTTGCCTCGTTTATGTTCATACATGCAGATGCACGATTACTCTCAATTTGAAACATTTTGAAGCATATTGCTAATCCATCGCTCCATATGTTCGAAAAGTGTGTCTGCTCAACAACGTAAAAAACGCAATGAATGTTATCGAACTGCCAAAATGAAACCCATTGCTACTGATAGGGTGTTACGCAATTACCCTGCTGGACATACACGCACGCCGGTTGCGAGGACTATGCACCTGACCTTTCTGAAGAACATCACCAATAAGGTCACTATACATATATCCTCCTAGGACGTCCCCTCACGGCGTTTCCACTCACAGCTGCCTTCTGACAACTAGAACATATCAATCAACTAAGTCCATCTAAGGGCTCTGATACCCACATGAATCATTAGAGAGAATCACCACGATTTACAACTGAAACTTTAGGCGCGTGGCCAAAAATGGAACTAACAGATTAATCTTGTTTTTCGATACAATTTTACGAAACAATTTCCCAAACGTTTATCAACAACGCCACCGTCTATTTCATTGAAGTGCCAAATGTTATTTGTAGCCAAAGTACTCGTACATACTAATATCATGCTTGTAGCACAGTGATGTCATTGAAAACAAACAGCAAGACACCGCTAAGACAGCAATGCAATTGTTTTATTTTAATGACAAGAACGGACTTCATACAAAACTTAAAGTACTGAAAACTAAAACTATCAACAGTAACATTTCTAATCCCATACAGCTGAAAACCTCAACTGCGATAGTACCGAGTGCTATTCCAGACCATTACTTGCGAAGTAATGGAGTAGCGAGTGGAAGTACACCGTAGTAATGTGACTCAGCTCACTTCACGTACGTGTATTGTTAATATTTACTCACTTTTATATCCTCTGCCGTTTTGACATGATACAGAAAGTTTCTTGGAGTTGTTGAACATCTTAAGAGATTTAAAATGCTTAATGTTAGATTGGGACACAAAATTAACTTGTATAACCTACCTTACTAAATGCATGAAAATAGTAACTATAAAGTATCTCATTTTTGTCTGTCGCGTTTTTATCATATTCCCTGTACATTGAGAGGTCTGGCTCTTGTGCTACAGGAACTCCTAGTACAAGAGCCAGGGCTACACTGATGTGTTTGTCTTGAAGTGAAAAATAAATAAAATATTAATTATTATAATTACCTCTTTCTGATGCAGTCGGGTAAAAAGAAAGCAGACTTTAATGAGTTTCAACACAAGCATTTAACGTCTAAGAAATGTCGCAGGGATTTTAACTATGTAATTTTAGCATGTAGGTACTGTGGCCTACGCCGTAGCACGGTGCGTAGCATAGTCAGTCCTACGAAGCTACGACGCGCAGATTTCTACTTTTTTGTGAACTATGGCAACTTTGTGTCGGTATAAATTAATGTAAAAATTCCACTACTTATTAAGTCATCTTAGAATTAGATAGACTCTTATCTCGTTTAATGTCTAAGCAAATTTTAAAGTATTATTTCCCGTATTTTCGGCATATTATAAATGTCAAAATAAATCGCAAGTTTCGAAAACTAAACTGTACGCAGAAGTTTTCCTCCTTTTTGATCAAAGTCGAGATCTCATGCACATGTAAGTTTTTCACATAAATCTCCCGAATAGTTCCACCTATAGAACGAATGCGGAAGGTCTCATACGGAGCCACACAAGTTTTGACTTCGAAAACTCATTAAGGAATGTAAAGAGGTGCGCTATCACGTTTTTCTATATGTTTGTGTATGTAGATTTATCTCGAAAATTAGAGATGAAGTGATGGTACCTCGATCCCATATCACATAAGTATGTGTACCTATGCAGAGATTTTTTTCGAGTCTGGACACTGCAGATAGTCTTACTAATATTTTTTTTTTCAAATAAGTTTCAGTTAAAGAAGTGGTGTGGTTTTCTGGTACAGCTCTTGCATGTATAAGTACATTAAAACTATTTAACTTTGACGGTTTTACACCTTTAAATAAACGTCAAAACTTCTTAAAATTGAGTTCTAAGACTCAAGATTGACATGAAAATAACAAGGACAAATTGAAGGCTCCCGCAGACAGGCGCGACGCGACAACGCGACGCGACTCTAGTAGAACCACTTCTATGAAAACTTCTTGGAAATTGTTCTACCATAATCGCGTCGCACCGTCGCGTCGCGCCTGTTTACGGGAGCCTTAATAGTACATAGTAACCCTTTTCAAAAAAATAATACATTAAATCGACATCCTTTATCGTTTTTCTCTCTAATGAGCCGAGGTCCGGTAAACCCGCAAGCCGACACCTTGACAAAGGGACACAGCTCCACGGCACACGTGTTATCTATTATCCCTTAAAGGTCAGCCGCTATGGTGGGGGAGGGGGGGGGGGGAACAAAAGATATATTCATTGTACGGTTGGTGCCAGCAGTCGAGAATGTATTTTTGGAAATACTTTGGAGCTAATTTTCCGGATATGTTACTCTTAAGTTACTTAGCCAAAGTATAACAACTTTTTTATTGAATGTTTATTGAAATAGATGCTTTTTCTACCTTATAGGGAATAAAATCGTGTCATAATCATGGTTATTCCCCTTGCCAGACACTATCGACATACTTTATTACAATCACGATAACACGTATTAAATAACTAGGTTCGTAGTTAAGAATATGTTTCTGAAATTTGTATTCTATTTTTTAGCCTGTGTTGTGTCCCAGTGGTGGGCACAGACCTCCCTTCTTCCTTCCAAGCCCAGGGAGGCTTGGAAGGAAAAAGGGAGGTCTTGTGCGATATCTGGCCATCAAATAAAAAATAATACTTATACAATTTTTTTTAAAGTTACGCAATTCTTACTTTATCTATTAATTAATAATCAATAGTTATGCCATTATGTTTGCGACTGAACGATGATATAAAATTTTATTGAATGTCTATTAGGCAAACTTTACTTTCAATATCGTGCATTGTTATAAACCCATAAAGTAAATTAACGGTTTAATAATAAAAAAGTTAAAGTGAGCTGTGTTGGTGACTGTATTTCGCCATGGCACGGGTGTGGCCGCGGTAGTTTGTATAGTTTCAACCTTCAAGCTTGGGGTTCAATAACATTCGTGAGACAAACAGATATAAATAGGGGCAGGTTTTTTTTTAATTATTAGCGTAATATGGTGCAATATTTTACGTAACGTGAAAATGGTGTGAACATGTGTTTTGGCGTAGCGGAATTCGGAGTGAGAATCAGCTGAAGCCCAGCCGGTCAATTCTGTTAGAATCTCACCGTGAGAAGTTAGGTGAAGTGAGCTGTTATTCCATCGGATGCTAGAGATTGACACTAATGACTGCTCACTTTAAGCTCACTTCACCCGAGTTATAATAATAATAATAAATTTATTTTCAGTAACTATGCTACTTCTACAATATATCTTACATAGGGGTCTCCCTTTAAGTATGAGAAATACCTGTGCTAGGAGGCCCCGCTCTTCTAAAACTAGTACAATAGTATGTAGGAGTGTACTTACATGGACTTACCACTACTACAATTTGGTAACTTATTAACTAATGCAAGAAAAAGAAGGTAAACAAACAAAAAAAAAAAAAAAAAAAATTATCACGGTGAGAATTTTACAGAATAGCACTACTGAAGTAATTATTAGCCGAACAATGGAAAAACGAATTAAAAGGCAATTTCGAATATTAATAGACTTTTAGGACTGAATTATTTGAATAGAACGAAGAGAGGTTCCTACATCTTGGAGCTCCATTGGATTCCTTTCTTTGAATGAAACTAGTGCGATTGAGATAGAGTTTTAATATTTCTTACCAAAAATTACAAGAAACTAATGCTTCAGTCGGCCTCGCAAGGTAGTAGTAATGTAAATAGTAATATAAATCCTAACTATCAAAAGTAAAAGCAGCAGAAATAAACAACGCAAATATCCCAAAATCTGAAATTTCCAACATAAAAAAAACATCACTTCTTTTTGTAGACAGTCTTGTAAAAATCCTTTCTAAGGTCAATTCACAACAATATCCCTGCACTTCCCTCACGAAGAAAACGTTGGCTTTACGCCCGTGGCCCTTTGCCACCTACCCCACGACCTACTTCAGCGGCTGTTGACCCCGCAAGGTCGCCAGCTGATCGATGACGCCGTGCGCCACCCTTAACGCATGTTACACCTTCCTAGCTATACTTACACATTTCTTCATAGATTTAGAATGGCGATAAAACTTACGAAATTATAGCGGTTATGTAATAAGTGGGCTAGTTTGGAAGGTAGTGTAAAATTAGGTACTGCAGAACGGAATGTTCTAGATCGAAATAATTTGTCGTGAAAGTGGGGTGTGACTGTTTTGAAAACCTGGCACTGATAACTTTATTTTCCATGGGTTGTAAAGTTATGTATATTCGGTTAATGATGTGTCATTTTACACTTCCTAGTTTAGTCTGATTGATAAGTAGGTAACTTATGGATATGGTTTTAACATTGAAATAATAGGTTAAATAGTCTAAACCCTGATTTTTAATTTGCTAGACTAAAATTACAGCTGCGGGCGAGCTTTTTTTGTCAGCATGGTATTATATAGTATACAATAACTGTAATTTTGGTGTAGCAGATTAAAAATCCGAGTTTAGCTAGGTATTGTAGATTAGGTACGCAGATAACTACCCTACATTATTTCATTGTTGACGTTTACGTTTAAAAATTCGTGGACATGTGACGAGCTTATGGATAGGATAGAAAATAAAAACATAAAGTAACAATCCACTAAAACCAACATAGACGAAAATCCTTCCCTAATTTAAACTTTATCCGCGAATCGTGACAATTCATTCGACCCCGGCCGAACGGCAAACAAACAAGTAATAACGTAGCGATAACCGTAAAATTCAGATAAAAACCGTTCTTTACTCTTTAGTGCGCAACAAAGCCGTTAGTATCCTAGTGTTGTCAGTATTAAACGAATTACATTTATCTAATGTTCGAGGTTTGGCGCTGTTTAGTTATATTATAATGATTCCCTTCCTTGTTTTCAGTGTTTAAATATGAAGAAAAACTACACATTCAAAATATTTTGCTTGTAAGTCTACTAAAATAACATTTTCATACTGAATTGTGTTTAAAATGTACATGGGACTTTAGGTATTTAGATCTCATCTCTTCTTCAGACAAAGTTAATATAAACAGGTGGTACTACCTAAGTACTTACTATCTTTCGCCAAAGTGAATAAAAAAACCAAGTTCAAAAATAAAATACTTAATAAAATTATGTAAATCATCTCACAGATTCTCGGTACCTACTAACTAAACGGAAATTACGTCTATCTATCTTGTAGAAAATTTTCGACAGACTTTACTTTATACAATGAAATAAGTCCCTCAAGGCCTGTCAAAACTTTACTGAAAATAAACCGTTAGAAATAATAAAAACTTTTCAAAGCGTAAGAAGAAAGATAATGTACTTAGATAATACAACTCAACTCTTAAGTATTTTAATTGAAACTGGTAACTCTGTGGGTAGTTAACTGTAAAGAAAACGCTAAGTTTGTAACTGCTAACATTATCCGTCTCAGTTTCACTTTTCTTCTACAAGCCGTTTGAAAAGTAAAGGAAAGATAATAAAACTTTAGATTTTCCGGATTTACAGTAATTGAGTGAGATTAGAACTAGTATGGAAGAAAGCACTCAGTTTAAAAAGATGTTGAAAGTAATTACATGACCTTTCTTTTTTTTTTTTGTGTAGGAAATTATCGAATTACTTTTCCCGCTCGGGGCGGAGCGGGAGGGCGTGTCAAACTTTTACTGACTAAAACCCACCCGTATTCCTTCAGTTGCCTGTGCCAAAGGCCACGGTAACTCTTTCGAATAACCCGCGACCCTGGCAGGCCTAACGGACCCCGTCAGTTATTGCTGACAACACTTTAAAAAAAAAATACATGCCTAAGATACCTCACTGCGATACCTCGCGGCAGAGGTTTAGCTCGCTACCTCGATGTCACCTATGAATGCATGGTAGTAGACACGCACACCTATGCCAGGTATCGAGGTTAACCCCCTAACAGCCCGCGATGTATCGCAGTGAGGTATCCTTTATTAGCAGGCATTTGTTTTACATGGAGATGATGTTTTACATCGAGGTAGCGAGCTAAACTGTGATCGCGAGGCATCACATCTTCTTTCTAAATCATGATGAAGACAATATGCCTAGAATATTAACTTTTGACATAAAAAAATAGACGATAAAAGGATCCTCACGGCAGAAAGGTGGCTAACTTAGACCTAAAACACTTCACCATACTCGTATTTTTACGACAAAAGCGCTTACAAAACTGTACTAGCCCTCCAATACTGAAGTTTATGTTGTTTTCTTACGCCATCTCAGGTGGGACGCCTCTTTAATATTCCTGAAAATGCACATAAAACTTTATGATTATGTTCGGTACATAATGAACACTTTTTCTGTGATTATTTACTGGCGAGGTAGAAAGTTTGTACATTTTGTCAACAAATTCTTGTACTCAATGTATCTTACGAGCCTGATTTTTTTTTTTCATTCGTCTATGTTGTGTCTGGGCAAAGGCCTCGCCTTTTCCTTATGCCTGAATGTGCTTATGCCTTATGCATGTGTCAGTAATTTCTTCTGCAATGTTTCAAACCGGAACAAAACAACGCTGTTGCCTGTTTGAAAATATACTATGAAATGTATACTATCTTATGAGTATATCATTTGAAATTTTTACAATTTATTACGAGTGGCTCTAACCATCATCTGCCTAGCCTTTTCCCAATTATGTTAGGGTCGGCTTCCAGTCTAACGGGATGCAGCTGAATACCAGTATTTTACATGGAGCAACTACCTATCTGACCTCCACAACCCAGTTACTGGGTAATACGATACGCCTTGGTAATACTGGTTGTCAGACTTTCGGGCTACTGATGACCCGTAGCGACTGTCAGAGATCCACGAATGACAGCCGGGACCAACGGGTTCACGTGCTTTCCGAGGCACTTAGGGGTCTTGATATGTGAATATGGTCACCCATCCACGGTCCAACCTTGGGCAAACGTGGCTTAACCTGATCGATAAACTATCATAGTCACTAAATGTGAATTGTTTTATGAATTATTTGACTGTATAAGACAAATCAGTTTAATTTTATTTTAATTTATTATTGACATAATCTACTAATTTCAATTTTTTCTACTAAGTTGATTGCAATATGTGGTTAGCTAGTGACCTCGACGATTGATTATATTATTCTTACCTGAGCAACCGGCAGCAAGTTCGTCATGCTCCCTTAGATGTCACTGCTTGCGGTAGCGTCATGGGTCGGGTTGCCTCCTTCCCTCAAATATGGCAAGGGAAAATGGCTGACCCTGGCGTTATTCTCGTCAACGGGTGCTACTTCTGGTGACTGGTCGTCTTGCTGACCATGGTTTTATTGTTATTATTAGTAATAACTTGTTTCTTTATTTTACTTCGATGGTCCTAGTTTATCATTTGTGACATTGCATAAATATGTAAGCGATCACATCCTTTATACCTGGATGCTTTTATTTAGGTAGTAAGTTTTTTTTTTTACATTGTTAATTTTGATTTATTTTTTTTTTTGCTTGAATAAGTATAGTTTTTATTGTATTTTTTGGTATATTGGCGTGGTTAGCTGACATATGACAAATAATTTAATTTAATGTTGTGTTTCTTGTAATTTTAATTTCTTTGCATCCTTAGTATTGAATACAATCAAGTATTTTCTAACTGAACAGACAGCTGTGCTGCTGGAGTGTTTGTTGCGCCACTTCTTCCCCCCAGCAAAAGCACTAGGAAGTGGTGAAGGGCGGGCGTTTTGGGGGACTGTCTTTTGTAATTTTAACGTTCGAAAAGTGCTGATTCTCAGCCTAATTTGAATAAATGACTTTTGATTTTGATTTTGCTAGAAAAATATCTCCGAGATCCTAAACCACACAACAGGAGTTGGGGTAAGAACCGTAAGTCCATATATATGAAACGTCACAATCCCCAGTGGTTCCAGCTACAATAGGTAGATATTTGAACTTGGGCAGGCTTAAACGAGTTTATTTTATATCTGATTCTGAGCGAAAAGCTTCAGCCCAAGTCTGAAGTTTCCCGCTTAGCCACGTACCTACGTATTCTTTTGTATTGTTTTATACGGAATACAAATACCGCGGTGGAGCTTGTTCGGGACCAATTTTATCTTGTATGTTTAGGAAAACCATTATTTGTCTATCAAAAACATTACGAAGATATTTTGGCTTTTTCCTCTCAAAAGATAGTTGAAAAAACTGAGTTAGAGTAATGTAATAAGGATAGTTCACATATTCTCTAGTCTTCTATGTTAATAACTTGCATCTGATAAGCACTACACTATTCAATATTAATAATTATTAGTCATCTCGAAAAAATAATAAACCGTCCAGTAGTTATTGAAGTTTTATATGAGACAGTTGATGTAATAATTTTTTCGTGATTTTGATGTTGGTCCCACGGAGACAGTGGTTCATTTTGATGATTTGCACATACCACACACACCGTCAAATTTGACCAAACCTTTCTGTTATTAGCAGTTTTGTTTTTGTTTTTTCTTCGCTGATATAGCCATATTTAAAACTCTATATTTGGCAATGAACTTTAATCACTACATAGTATAAAACAAAGTCGCTTCCCTGTCTGTCTGTCCCTATATATGCTTAGATCTTTAAAACTACTCAACGGATTTTGATGCGGTTTTTTTTAATAGATAGAGTGATTCAAGAGGAAGGTTTATATGTATAATACATGCATAATATAGTAGAGAAACACTGATAATTTTAGAGGTTTCTAATGCGATGTCGTAAATAAAAACATTTTTTTGCGCTTACATTGTAAACGCTGGCTGAACCCGTCAAGATAGATCAAAACAATGTACTACAGTATTGTACACCTTAAAAAGGTCTACAAAAAAGTCCCGGATGGTATATGTCTATCTCTTAGGGATAACCCACAATAACCATTTTTAATCCTATACTTTTTACGAGAAATAATGGCTCTAAAATTATCAGTGTTTCTCCATTGCACCCGTGCGAAGCCGGGGCGGGTCGCTAGTCTTTTATAAATGTTATGACCAAAACAGACCAGCCGGTCGATTCTGTAAAAATCTCACCGCGAAATCATAAGTGAAGTGAGCACTTAATAGTTTTAATCCCTAGCGAATGACAGCTCACTCCATAATTACTTCACCCAAGCTTTCACGGTGAGATAGTTACAGAATCGCACGGCTGTATAATAATAAAAGAAAATCGGCCAGTTCCATACCTTGCCTAAAATAGAAATCATGTGGGCGGGCCAGTAGGATCACTTTGTAGATTAGTGACCACAGGGCACCGTGCTGATATTATCTAATGTACAAATATGTTATGTACAGACGCCAGCACATCAAGCTACCCGAAACTGTCAAAATTTCCCAATCAACTTTGAAACTTATGTTTTTGTGATAAAGTTGAAAATCTATTAAATAAATTTGACAGATTGTAGTAGCTTGATGTGCTGGCGTCTATACAAATGTTTTTATAAAATAGTTTTGTTTGGTGACCTCCTTAGCAATTTATTCTACCATTTTCGGAAGACGAAAAGAAAAGCCTCTAGCCTTCTACTAGAAGATTTTCTTTTTTACGCCGAGTGATATAGGTAGAACTTTCTTCCTATAGAGGTATGAGGAACAGTATATAAAGTTCACACGTCCTCTATAGAAAGGGGAGGATCTTCCGATCTGACGGGAGTTGCGTCTGGTGGGCTAATGTCTGACGATGGACGTCGGCACGTTGTATATATGCTATATATATGTTTCAATCCCTAACGACCCCAAAAAGAAAAAGCGACCAGTGAGTCGGACTCGCGCACGAAGGGTTTCGTACCACCGTACTATATTTAGCAATAAATAAATAAATAAAAATAAAAATCGTTTATTTTGGAACAAAAACAGATACAATCATAAAAATTGTTAAACGATGATAACTGCAAAAGTTAGTAACTGTGGCGCAGCTATCAACGCCCGCCTCCTAGTGAGAGGGTAGTTCGTTCCAGAGAAAAACATATTTTAAACTATAATATGTAAGCAGTTAAAAATGAAAAGGAAAAAAAAAAAAAAAAAAAAACACGACAGTAAAATTACGGAATAAGTGTAGTGTAAGTGAGGGTGTGTGTATGTGGGTGTGAGGGTGTGTTAGCGTGTGTGAGTATGAATGTGTTACACTTCCACAAGTTTTTCAGTTGCATCATATGTAAGCGATTTTAGCCAAGTATTGAGCCTTTTCTTGCATTTATTTTTGGTGAAAGAATAGATGTTGATCGTTTTGTTGATTCTATTGTATAATTTAGAGCTTATGTAGGTACAATGACGACGTGCAGTTACATTTGTACAAGGTTTTACATCGCATACTCGATCTGAACGGCGTCTACTGTTGCATCTGGCTAGTTCATAGGGAAGCTGGGAATGTTTACGTAGCACTGCCTGAGAAACAAACAGCTGTCTGACTGTTAGGACCTGGCAGAGGGAATACAGGGAGATTGTAGGAAAGCGTATAGGCTTCCTCGCAAGGACTTTCAGAACTGCTCTTTGAGCTCTCTCAATGCGTAACATAGAAGTCTTATGAGCGCCACCCCACACTGTTAAGCAATATCCCATCACTGACTGAGCCAATGCAAAATATACATTAATTAAAGTCCCAAAGTCTGCCGCAGATCTAAGTTTCTTAAAAATATATAAAAGCTTCCTGAGGCGTGTCACGACTGAGTCAATTTGTTGGTGCCATTTAAGGTGACTATCAACTATAATACCAAGATATTTAATAGTTGCAGTACCTACTATTTGAGGGCAGTCACAAATAGTCTTAGAACTAGGGTTTGTACAACTATGGGCTTGGAGAGCAAAAGGAGTCAGAGGTTGACCTGTCTTATTTAAAGAAAAAGTAATGAACTTAGTTTTGTCAATATTTAAAGTTAACAGATTTGTAGATAACCATTTCATGGCAATACTTAGGACTAGCTCAGCATTTCTACTAGTCTCACTCCAATTGCGGCCATGAATTATTAGAGCTGTGTCATCTGCGTAAGTTACTATTTTGCAGTTAGGGAGAGATAGCCGACACAGCTCATTCACATAAATAAGAAAGAGACTCGGGCCAAGCACGCTGCCCTGAGGCACACCAAAAGTGAGGATCTCCCTTCTACTAACATAGTTATCCACCTTTACATACTGTGTAGGCCCAGTCAGATAACTTTTGAACATATCCCAGGCCGTACCGCGTATACCAACATCATATAACTTCGAAAGGAGCATGGGGACAGAAACAGTGTCAAAGGCTTTCGATAGGTCAAGGAAAATAGCCAGTGTCTTTTGTTTATTTTCAAAATTATCAATAATGGTGCCTGTTAGTTCCAACACTGCATCATCAGTACTTTTGCCACTTCTGAAGCCAAATTGGTTACTAGCTAGTATGTTGAATTTTGTAAGAAATTTTGTTAATCTAATATTAATAACCTTCTCCATTATTTTGGATAAAGTCGTAAGTACCGATATAGGTCTATAGTTAGTGACACTGTTTCTGTCTCCAGATTTATAGATTGGGTGGATAACCGCGGTCTTAAAGATATCTGGGAAGACACCCGATGAGAGGCATAAATTAAAAAAATCAATATATAAAAAAAGCAATATTTTCTAAAAACGGCGAAGAAGCATGGGGTCCCCATACCAGAAACATGCTTTTTCATAATTTTTATTATTTGTATTTATAGCGGTCATAATAGTACATACTCTGTGAATTTCCTGTGAAGATCCTGTGACAGACGGACGGACAGCGCAGACTTAGTAATAGGGTCCCACTGGCACCCGTTGGGCACGGAGCTCTAAAAACAAGAAATCTTAAGAGATACAGTCATGTTATATGTTGACAATACATACGTATTTACTATCTGACTTGGTCTATTTGCTTAGGCACAAGAACACATTATATTATTATTCGTAGCGACCTGTTTTCTCGATAAAGGACACATGGATTTATTTCTACTTTCACAATATAAATATGGCGAGGCTGTTTGAAGTCAACCGTAAAGATTTCAGAGCGTATATATTGTCGAGATATGTACGAAGACTTCTTTGGTTTTTTATTTACAGTAAAATGGCGCCTGCAGGGGTCGGAAAAAATATAATATGATACAGTAGTCCTATTCTGTAAAAATCTCACTGTGATAGCTCGGGTGAAGTGAGCTTAAAGTGAGCTGTGATTAGTGTCAAACCCTAGCATCAGATGGAATGACACTCACTCACAGCTCACTTCACCTAACTTCTCACGGTAAGATTCTAACAGAATCGGACGGCAGTTTCTTTATTTCTGCTAAATCTATACAAATGAATAAAATTGAAGTGTCTGTTTGTTATGTCAAAATAACAGCTTTTTACTATTTGCATATGAAAGTATATTATGCAACATATAGCAAAAAATTTTTTTTTTTTGGACTCTAATTGTTCCGGCTCCGAAACGACTGGACCGATTTTGACGAGACATGACTCACTGGCAGATAGCTGATGTTATAAGGAGTAACTTAGGCTACTTTATTTTAAAAATAGGGTCCCGCACCAAATATAAAACCCATGTTCCGACATGCACGCGAATGAGGTGGCGGGCACAGCTCGTATTTTATTGAGAAATAAAAATCGTGAAACTGTAGACTCTTTTAGAAATGGTACATCTCTGACTAACCGTTGGTATTTACTAAAATAATAATAATTTACCTTATCATGGTGCTTATCCCATTCCAAACGGCTGGCTCCTGTAAATCAGCAGGATTTTTACAAACTTCTGGAACTTAGAAACGGACCTACTCAACAAGCGTGAAAGTAATTATGTTAGTATGGACCTGCTAAGCTACAGTTAGGGAAGCGGTTCTGTCATATTATAACGGCTTTTATAAAAATCTGCAATTTTCACCAGTATTTGACATTAAGTATGCATCTACACGAGCGATGAGCAACGGCGACAGAGGCAACTGCAGCCGTCGACGCGCAAGGCGGCAGCCATCAACGCGCCGTCGGCGACATTCCACTCGTGTATTTAAGCACCGTACGCAAATACACGTTGTCGACGGATGCAGTTGCCTCTGTCGTCAACGTGTCGTTCGTGTGTATGAGCCCTGTGTGTATGTCATAAAATGTTCTGTATTGGGAAGCCGTTGTTGTGTGACCGTTTTAATTTCCAAGCAGATCGCTGCCGTACATTTTTTCAAGTATTCGTGACTTACTACCTGAAGAGACAGACCTAAGCTAAGATGGATGAGTATCGTTCGGGAACACTTGAAACGTTGCCAACTGACTGGAGAAGGTGTGTCGTGTCTGGTGCCAGAGCAGGTCAAATTGGAAGCAATAAAGTCGGGAAGAGAACCACTTTGCAAGGTGGATGTTTAAAAAAGTTCCACAGTATGCTAATCATCCAGTCTGTTCTACGTACTCTGCAAAATTGAACACTGGGAGTGTGACTTTACCTTTGTAGGCCATAGTGTACTGTTTGTCTGAATCCAGCAATGAACTCTTCCGAGTTTTTTATAAAAGTTCCACAATCAATAAGGTGATTTTAAACTGATGAGTTGGGTACACTGAAACTTTCGCGAATGCTTATTTCAATATAGGTACAATTTCCATGAAATCTTCCTCAGGAAATGTTATAATTATGTAGGCGCAGGGTCCTGGAAATAATTTGAATAATTCTTCCATTATGTGACTTTAGGTAGGTTCATAAAACCTACATCATTCCGTAACTTAAACGTAATTAATGTCGTTTTCTTTGTCCAATTACACAAAAGGCCAAACTTTACAACTCAACTATATTCCATATTATAACTTTCATACGTTTTCATTTAGCATCCGAAACGAATGTCCTTTTTGGCGCATCGCCAAAGTACTGACGCCGCTGTGTCTCGAACACGATTATAATACAAAACACACAGAAACTGGCCGGAATTAAGGTATAATCACGGCGCTAAACAAATGTGTGTATGAAAGAAAGGATGGTTATGCTTCTGGAAGCTGCAGCTCATAGGTAGTTGATGTTTAATCTTAGGATTAGCTTGTTAAAGTACTCCTATTTATAAATATTATTGAATTAACATTAACAAAATCTTTTTAATTATTATTTTTCTTAAAATCACACCCGCGGCTGTAGGTAAGATTAAAAGTTTCATGAAGGTAGGAAGGTACTGTAATGAAAGCGGGACAGATTTACGGTTTATTATTAAAATAATTAAGGCATTGAAACAATATACAGAGTCTTTCTTAAAACTATAAAAATTGGATAGACTTTTAATGGCTTTGACTTTGATGAAAATCATTACACTCTATCGGGGGTAGTCAATTTAAAATAAATGACAGTGCTGGCAGAATAGGCAGTCATGTGCAAAACATTAAAAAAAAACTTAAATGAATGCTGCCAACATTTAAAAATTTAAGACCGAAAATAGAATAAAAGCAACAGATAAAAAAACCGATATTTACCGATAAAATAATTCTTGTCGAACAAAATGTAGGCAAGCTGAAACCTTAGTTTGAGTCAGCAAATTATATACTTTTCGCGATCGTCTGGCTAGCTTCCAATGACAAGAGCTGGCGGCTAGAGGGATGTAGCCAATATTTTGAGCGCCTACGAGATATACTTTAAAATTAAAGTGGAAGAGGTCAACGCGAAGTTGTACTACATTTTTGCCAACGAAATGTTTTTTGGCCACAATTTTTTTTGCATTAAGGTCAGAGATTGATTGATCGAAATCAGGCTCACCTTAAGTATTATTTATGTACTGTATAAAACATGAATTTACTGAAACCGCCTTTACATGTCGCCTACCGTGACTTTTGTTCCCCAAATATTTCCAAAAGCACACATAAGTTGCGTGACCACTTTAAGGTCAGATTATCAAATCTAATTGTTAGAAAACAATCACCTTTTTTATATTCTGTAGTAGGTAGGTACAAGGAAGCGTAACTGCCCTAACTTTACCAACAGTAAACAGCCTTGACGAAATAGGGACGGCAGACGACTGCGATTGACAATATTCTAGGCCGGAGTTATTAAGTACTGTGAGTATACCTACTCCTTCTTAGATATCATTGGAGAGCAGTGGTGGTCCAGTGGTATCGACCCCGGCTTAAAAGTAGTTGGTCGTGAGTTCGAACCCAGGCTGGCAATTTACTTTGTTTATTTAATTTCATCACCACTGCTCTTAAAACGGAGAAGGAAAATATGTTAAGACAAACTTGTGACATCTACCAGCCGGTGCTGGGCCCGCGTGGTAGATTACAGCCCACTCCCTCTCGGAGAGAGGATGCCTGCGTCCCAGCAGTGGGAACATTATAGGATGATTATAGGTAGTCATAGTACACACACACACACACACACACACACACACACGCACACACGCACACACGCACACACGCACACACGCACACACGCACACACGCACACACGCACACACGCACACACGCACACACGCACACACGCACACACGCACACACGCACACACGCACACACGCACACACGCACACACGCACACACGCACACACGCACACACGCACACACGCACACACGCACACACGCACACACGCACACACGCACACACGCACACACGCACACACGCACACACGCACACACGCACACACGCACACACGCACACACGCACACACGCACACACGCACACACGCACACACGCACACACGCACACACGCACACACGCACACACGCACACACGCACACACGCACACACGCACACACGCACACACGCACACACGCACACACGCACACACGCACACACGCACACACGCACACACGCACACACGCACACACGCACACACGCACACACGCACACACGCACACACGCACACACGCACACACGCACACACGCACACACGCACACACGCACACACGCACACACGCACACACGCACACACGCACACACGCACACACGCACACACGCACACACGCACACACGCACACACGCACACACGCACACACGCACACACGCACACACGCACACACGCACACACGCACACACGCACACACGCACACACGCACACACGCACACGCACACACGCACACACGCACACACGCACACACGCACACACGCACACACGCACACACGCACACACGCACACACGCACACACGCACACACGCACACACGCACACACGCACACACGCACACACGCACACACGCACACACGCACACACGCACACACGCACACACGCACACACGCACACACGCACACACGCACACACGCACACACGCACGCACACACGCACACACGCACACACGCACACACGCACACACGCACACACGCACACACGCACACACGCACACACGCACACACGCACACACGCACACACGCACACACGCACACACGCACACACGCACACACGCACACACGCACACACGCACACACGCACACACGCACACACGCACACACGCACACACGCACACGCACACACGCACACACGCACACACGCACACACGCACACACGCACACACGCACACACGCACACACGCACACACGCACACACGCACACACGCACACACGCACACACGCACACACGCACACACGCACACACGCACACACGCACACACGCACACACGCACACACGCACACACGCACACACGCACACACGCACACACGCACACACGCACACACGCACACACGCACACACGCACACACGCACACACGCACACACGCACACACGCACACACGCACACACGCACACACGCACACACGCACACACGCACACACGCACACACGCACACACGCACACACGCACACACGCACACACGCACACACGCACACACGCACACACGCACACACGCACACACGCACACACGCACACACGCACACACGCACACACGCACACACGCACACACGCACACACGCACACACGCACACACGCACACACGCACACACGCACACACGCACACACGCACACACGCACACACGCACACACGCACACACGCACACACGCACACACGCACACACGCACACACGCACACACGCACACACGCACACACGCACACACGCACACACGCACACACGCACACACGCACACACGCACACACGCACACACGCACACACGCACACACGCACACACGCACACACGCACACACGCACACACGCACACACGCACACACGCACACACGCACACACGCACACACGCACACACGCACACACGCACACACGCACACACGCACACACGCACACACGCACACACGCACACACGCACACACGCACACACGCACACACGCACACACGCACACACGCACACACGCACACACGCACACACGCACACACGCACACACGCACACACGCACACACGCACACACGCACACACGCACACACGCACACACGCACACACGCACACACGCACACACGCACACACGCACACACGCACACACGCACACACGCACACACGCACACACGCACACACGCACACACGCACACACGCACACACGCACACACGCACACACGCACACACGCACACACGCACACACGCACACACGCACACACGCACACACGCACACACGCACACACGCACACACGCACACACGCACACACGCACACACGCACACACGCACACACGCACACACGCACACACGCACACACGCACACACGCACACACGCACACACGCACACACGCACACACGCACACACGCACACACGCACACACGCACACACGCACACACGCACACACGCACACACGCACACACGCACACACGCACACACGCACACACGCACACACGCACACACGCACACACGCACACACGCACACACGCACACACGCACACACGCACACACGCACACACGCACACACGCACACACGCACACACGCACACACGCACACACGCACACACGCACACACGCACACACGCACACACGCACACACGCACACACGCACACCACACACACACACACACACACACACACACACACACACACACACACACACACACACACACACACACACACACACACACACACACACACACACACACACACACACACACACACACACACACACACACACACACACACACACACACACACACACACACACACACACACACACACACACACACACACACACACACACACACACACACACACACACACACACACACACACACACACACACACACACACACACACACACACACACACACACACACACACACACACACACACACACACACACACACACACACACACACACACACACACACACACACACACACACACACACACACACACACACACACACACACACACACACACACACACACACACACACACACACACACACACACACACACACACACACACACACACACACACACACACACACACACACACACACACACACACACACACACACACACACACACACACACACACACACACACACACACACACACACACACACACACACACACACACACACACACACACACACACACACACACACACACACACACACACACACACACACACACACACACACACACACACACACACACACACACACACACACACACACACACACACACACACACACACACACACACACACACACACACACACACACACACACACACACACACACACACACACACACACACACACACACACACACACACACACACACACACACACACACACACACACACACACACACACACACACACACACACACACACACACACACACACACACACACACACACACACACACACACACACACACACACACACACACACACACACACACACACACACACACACACACACACACACACACACACACACACACACACACACACACACACACACACACACACACACACACACACACACACACACACACACACACACACACACACACACACACACACACACACACACACACACACACACACACACACACACACACACACACACACACACACACACACACACACACACACACACACACACACACACACACACACACACACACACACACACACACACACACACACACACACACACACACACACACACACACACACACACACACACACACACACACACACACACACACACACACACACACACACACACACACACACACACACACACACACACACACACACACACACACACACACACACACACACACACACACACACACACACACACACACACACACACACACACACACACACACACACACACACACACACACACACACACACACACACACACACACACACACACACACACACACACACACACACACACACACACACACACACACACACACACACACACACACACACACACACACACACACACACACACACACACACACACACACACACACACACACACACACACACACACACACACACACACACACACACACACACACACACACACACACACACACACACACACACACACACACACACACACACACACACACACACACACACACACACACACACACACACACACACACACACACACACACACACACACACACACACACACACACACACACACACACACACACACACACACACACACACACACACACACACACACACACACACACACACACACACACACACACACACACACACACACACACACACACACACACACACACACACACACACACACACACACACACACACACACACACACACACACACACACACACACACACACACACACACACACACACACACACACACACACACACACACACACACACACACACACACACACACACACACACACACACACACACACACACACACACACACACACACACACACACACACACACACACACACACACACACACACACACACACACACACACACACACACACACACACACACACACACACACACACACACACACACACACACACACACACACACACACACACACACACACACACACACACACACACACACACACACACACACACACACACACACACACACACACACACACACACACACACACACACACACACACACACACACACACACACACACACACACACACACACACACACACACACACACACACACACACACACACACACACACACACACACACACACACACACACACACACACACACACACACACACACACGCATGCATATTGACACACGTTCAGCACTAGATACAATACGATAGTCTTGATCTTAATTATTATCAGTATTTCAGCCATCCGAAAAATCTAAATAACACCTAATTATGTGCCATATTCTGCAAAATTAAAGCAGACGTCCCATTAGCGCCAAACAATCACTATTAACGAAGATTCCAACTTTCGCTGCAATTAAAAACTAATCAGTCAATTTCCAAGAACTTGGAATGTCGACACCAATTCATATCAGTAGCGCCATCTATGAATCGACGTTGAAGTTTACACTATTTGATTTGTTCAAGTGGGGTCATTTTACTGTTTTGTAAAAGTTGAGGGGCTATTTAGAGCATAGGTTACATTACTCAGCATTTTAGAGTCTAACCCAGTAATACACGGAATATTAAATAATTATCTACCTTAGTAATAAAGCTAAGAGGCGTTTAGAAGCAAAATACAGAGGAAATTAAATTCAAGTCTTTGTTGAACGAAACCGAAGTACCTAGGCAAGTACAGTTTTCCGAGATCCATTTCTATTATAATTTCCAAAGAAATCATTAAATTTGTAACGTACAAACGCCAGCACATCACGCTACTACAATCTGTCAGATTACTTTAATAGATTTTCAACTTTATCGCTAAAGCATAAGGTTCAAAGTTGATTGGGAAAATCTGACAGTTTCGGTTAGCTTGATGTGCTGGCGTCTGTACCTAATATTGTTTTTCAAGAAAATATCATAATCAGCCTCTAATGTTCCCTCTGCTGGGACGGCGGCTTCCTCTCGGTGAGAGGGAGTGGGACGTAAACCACCACGCGGGCCCAGTGCGGGTTGCAAGATGTCACCAGTTTTCGAATTTTTGGTTCTAAGACATGCCGGTTTCCTCACGATGCGCGATGGTGATAAATAATTTACACAAGGTTAAACCATTAACACTAAATTAACCCGGTAAAACTTTGTAACACGGAGCATAAGGTGGGTGTGACAAACCCATATGATAAATTAGATATTTTTACGGTTTAATATTGATTTTAAAATCGTTTTCTTAAATTATTGTCAGTATAATAGATAGGAAACTGAAACAGAGGATCGACCATCAAATACCGCCTTGATGCACAACATAATAAGCATACTTTGCATGGCCCCAAAAATATTTAGGTAATAAATTACCAAATGGAATTAAGTAAATACTTAAATAGTAGGTACCTATTCAATTTAAAAACAAATTAAGACATCTATTATTGGAAAAATTTTACTATACTATTAACGAATTCCTTAATGATAAATTGTAAGTTATTTGACATTGATATTATTTTATTTAATTTTGACATTGTATTATTATCTTTATTTCCATTCATTATTTGTATGTATGAGTATTTCTCACGAAAGATGTACACGTGACGAAAAAGTTGTTATGAAATATTGTGACGAAATAGTAACCTTAGCACTAAGAGAATCTAGTTTTTGACTGAAAAAATATATGGCGCTGATATTTACCATCGCCCAATAAGAACGCTTTTAGTGTTTCCAGTACAAAATACTACAGATTCATTGAGAAATTAAAAAAATTACTGAGAAATGGCGTGACTAAAGAGTACGTGACTAAAAAGTAAAAAAAGGTGAGACATTTTGTTTATTGCGTGAAACTCAATATATTTTAAAGAAAGCAGGATACAATCAACTTTGAACCTTAAACTAGATTATACGAAGGTGCTAATTACAGAAAATTAGAACGTTAGACATACGTCAAGTAGTATTTTTTGAAGCGGCAAAGTTGTTGGTACCCATTGAGACAAAAATATTTTGTATGGAAAAGTAAATCATGATAGTGACAACTTGAAGCGTTACACAATTTTATGAAGTATTTTCGGTCTTTGCGATATCTAATCCTAATCAGGAGTAGGTATATTTCTTCATCCCTTCGCAAATATCTTGCAAGAAGTTTCATCATTTTATTTTAATATTTTGACTCGAACTTTTGGGACATGTTTTTTTCCACAAATGTACAACTATTTTGAGAAATACTCGTATACTGAATTGTTAATGTTTTGCTTGCTTTTTCTGTCTTAAGTTATCTTGTGTTTTGTTGTAATTATTTTATTTTAATATGTTGATTAGGTATGTTTTTTTAAAACAATTACTAACTATGTGAAAGAGTGTACACCTTTTAGGTAGATTTTTGAGGAACTGATTGTTTATTTAAAGATCTCATGTAAAATGTACCAAAAATCACACCAATAAATGAATTTGAATTTGAAAATTTAAAATACATATTTATATACAAAAAATATTTATATGTCACAAAATATCGAGCGATTTATTAGGGTCTGGGTGCCGTACGCAAAATATGCGCATTGACATGGAGTTGCGGACCTAGGGTCTGGGTGTATTATACCCAACCTTACGCACGCCGGGTTAAGTTAATCATATTTATCACTCTGTCTTCACACCAAACCGCAAACATTCTAACATTATCTTCTTGCATTCACCAGCAAAAACCAGATCGGATTTGAGTGCTAAAAACCAATTGATACATTACCTGCTAACGCAAACAAATGTTCCGATCGCAAGTATTGTACTAAGTTCAATACAAAAAAATATACCTATTGAATGTTCGCAGTGCGCAGGTCTTAAAATGATATTAGTGCTCACTCAGGTGGCTGGCTCTCTCTAATTTGCCAATGACAACTATTTTTAGAAGGAATGTATTGGAGGCACTCCGGTTGGAGACTAGGTGCTTATTGGGGCACCATTATGACTCGGTAGGTAGGTAATTCAATTTATAATTCTATCAACGGGCTATCAATCTAACTTGAGCTACGTAAAGCCGACCCCCAATAGTTAGGAAAAGGCTTTAGGCTAGGCTACACTTGGTTAGTTGGAATGATAATGACGATAATGTGGGCTTCAAATGCAGGTTCTTTTGAAACAAATGCTTGTACGAGTACTTACCTACGAGAAGTCCTTCAGTTCAAAATATCGTACGTTTTGATAAAATGGAGACTCCCAAATTTAAATACAAAATAACTCATAAAATGGCTGCAGCTTTGCAGTAAGTTTTATTATGTCGTAAAAGTTGACTGAACGAAAAGATTGCAGTTAAACTTCTGGCAACCTGTATCGGCATGGTGCTGTATGTCAAACATAAAAACTGGCTAAGTACGTGTTGGACCACGCAATATGAAGGGTTCCGTAGTTGGAATGAATTTATCCCAAGAACAAACTTAACATCGTAGTTGAAAATGATGTTCTCCCATAAATTGCAACTGCAAATTTAAGTTGGTCGACTACTATTCGTAAACTTGTAAAGCCTACTTAACTGTGATAGTTTTCTTTTTAACTTCGTTATATATGTAGTATGTACAGACGCCAGCATATCAAGCTACCCGAAACTGTCAAATTTTCCCAATCAACTTTGAACCTTATGCTTTAGCAATAAAGTAAAGAAAATCTATTAAAGAAATTTGACAGATTATAGTAGCTTGATGTGCTGGCGTCTATGGGGGGGGGGGGGGACACACTTGTTTGAAAGACCTATCCAACGATACCCCACAGCATGGGCTAGACGAGACAAAACACTTCCCCTCTTTACGTGCACAGGAGGTACCCTAAAAATAATGTTTTTCTTGATTTTATTTTACCACTTTGTCGGCGTGATTAATATGTATATCCATGCCAGTCTCTGCGCTAATCTGCGGATAGACAAACGGACATGGCATAACTATAAGGGTTCCTTGTTGACTACGGAACCCTAAAAACGAATAGGAACTAATAATAAAATTAAGGATGCAGTCTCTTTAGAGTTATGCATAGAAACCGCAATATAAGAAAGTATTAGAAAAAAATATATTTAAAAAAATAGCTGCAATAAACAGCAAATTTTTTTTCTAACCAATTAGTATAATGAGTAGTTTTTACCTGCTCCAAATTCAAATAGTTCCCCTGCGCTTTATACATTGGCGGCATAAAATACCTACATATTTCGCGCTAAAACATTTTTTATTCGCGGAAATTGTCGGTTTTGTTGGGCACAGCGGTTTCCAACCGCATAGCAGTATGCCAATGACCTCATGAAAATACCTACAACAGGGTGGCGGCATGCAGTTGGAATAAAATTTATTGTTCCACCGCATTACCGGCAAATAATACCTACCAGTTATCGAACATCACTATCAATAATGCATAACACAACGTAACATTACGCCTGTACCTAATCCCCGAAGGATTAGTTAGGCCCTTACCTGACCCTAGCCCACCTAGGGTTAGGGTTAGGCCTAGGTACATACCTTTGGTGTACCTTTACTAAGGTACATTTCGCCAGTTATACTCCTACCTAGAATTGGACATCTCTCATTCGAATCACAAACGGTATTCACAAGACGTATTTCCCGCATCACGTAGTATAAAAGATTCTAGCACAGTTGCACCTGAGCCGGTGTAACATTCCCAGCTTACACTTAAGAGCTTCGAGGCTAAAGTTCTTACTGAACAATTGGTTTAAAGATTTCTCCCGATACTCATTTCCTCTGGGATGACAACAGTTTAAGTGGTCATTACATTAAGTGCTGTGCCTCGAGAGTCGGATCTACTGTTAGCGCAATGTTGATAGTTAGACTGAGAAGCTTCGTGAATAAGAACGTTTGTAAGGGACTGTTAAGGATTAAAGTGTTCCATATAGGTTCCTCTTCTCCACTGTACCTAGCTACAGGATCACCTCAATCAATAACACAGTTTCGAAACTGAAATTGACAGTTTCATTCATTGTCAATTCCCTTTCATGGAACAGCTGGGTAGTTGCGTAACACACTATTAGTAGCAATAGGTTTCATTTTGACAGTTCTACAACATTCATTGCGTTATTTACGTTGTTGAGCAGACATATTTTTCGAACATATGAAGTAATGGATTAGCAATATTCTTCAAAATGATCCAAATTGAGATTGATAGTCTGTTACGCAATTAGGTTGCAGGGTAGGTGTGTATCGAATTATTATTTCGTAGACATTTATCGCAAATAATAATGAAGGTACGTTCAATTCCCAAAAAAAAAAACTCATTTATGTATCACACGGTTTCTGAAAAGCTTAGGTAAGATTTTATTATTATAATTATTATTTATTTAGAATGAATTCAAATGGTCCAATCCGCGAGTTGACTATTTTTTTTTTTTTATTATTTAAATTGAAGCTTTTTTACCTCACTAATAGCTTGGTATAAACAGTTTTTTAATATTTTTAAAAATTGAAAAGATATGAGCGTTCAAAACTCTCAATTAGACAGATAGGGAAATACTGAATTGTGACGTCATAGTTCAGTATCGCCATATAAATTACATGCAAAACTTCGTTTTGCGAGAAAGAGATAGACAAAAAGTTTATATAAGTTATAAGTTTTTTATTTTTCGACCGATTTCAAATTTGATTTCGAACTCTATTATTGTATTACATGTGTGGATATATTATCTACTAGAATATATAGTATTCAATATCATGCAACTACCCAATTACATTAGTTAACGTGGAAACATAAAAAGTACTCTGTGGTACTAGGGAATTAGATAGGTAGGTACTCGAAGAAATAAAAAATTAGCCGACAATTATCAAACTCATGTCTACTGATTGTCTACTACTATTTCATACAGCCAGTCACAGCAGTTCAATCAACCTAACGTTTGTTCCTAAGAAACCCATTTGGCCAAAAATACCACATAACAGAACACTGTAACAATGCATATTGAATTATATTGATAGCGGAAGCCCGATGCCTGATACAAGCCCACCACTTATGCTAAGAAGCCTTCCTTGGAACGTCAGGATTGCGCGTTCACTCCTCGAATGTCAGATTATGTAAATGGAGACATAGCGAAATGCATTCTCATGATAACATTAAATTCTGATTTTGTGAGCACTTCCACTATAATACTGCTGAATATTTATCTACTCCGGTATTTCAGTTAAGTTGGCATTCAACTAAAGCGAACTGATTTAAACAGAGATATTTTATTTTTATTTGTGGTGCCGTGTGGTCTCTGGTCACGAATACAAATAACTTTGTGCGGATCTTAAAGAAAATCCAAAAGTAATATGTAAGCATGTATTATAAGGCATAAATACACCTACATATCTACATTTTGGACCATGTCTATCACGAAATCAGGTTGACGTAAAGCTGCATTAGATACTTAACGATTCTCCTTCTTCTATCGTGTCGTTACCTAAGCCCTAATATTCTACTCCAGAATTTTGCTTTATTTAAATACCTATCCAATCTTTGCTCTATCGTAAGGGAGAAAACGAAAATTGACCATGTTCTAATTAATAAAATAAAATACTGTGTAGCTATCCAAGATGGCCGTTCCAATATGAATAAGAGGTAATTACCTACAGTATTTGTCTCTCCTTCCCCTTTTCAATCCATCCAAAGGTTGTCTTATAAATAATAAGACCGCCCATTGTGTCACGCTTTGTAAAATTTCTTTATGTAGGTAGGTATGTCTGTAATTTATATGGTCTACATAGTAAAGAGTATTCTCATTTTGCATTTTCCCCGTATTAGTGAACTACTATAGGTACTAAGTTAAAAATAAAAATAAAATATTTTATCGTTTGTCATATTAGCCAACCATCGAATTTATTTATCGGTTTTTGTTAAACCGACGCAAGCATATTTTTAATTATCTGTGGTAGGTAAAACCTGGCAACTTACAGTATATTAGAATGTACTCTGTGCTGGCAACACAAATGACAGCCAGCTTTCCGTCAGCGTAGTATAGGTATTATTTTCTAAAAAATATCGAAAATAAAGAGTTATTGTTTTATTTCTTAACTTTATACATAGTGTATTTTTATATTAAAACTATAAGTAATATGTTTAGTTCGTGTACAAAACGTTAATGTGTGAATAAAAGTGAATGTGAATGCTCGGACTCCATTCTACAATGAAAGATGTCTTATTATTGGTGTGTGTACAGCCGAACAAAACGAAAGTGACTAGTTGACCGTGTGTTATACGGTGGTTATTGAAACACTCGACTGGCATTAAGATGGCGCAGACGGTGAGACGAGCGATTGAGGGCAGATACCCGTCCTGTTACATACCCAATAGGATAAAAGAGAGGAGAATTAAGGCTAGGGCATTGAGGTAAATATTGCTTTTCTCAGGGCATTGGCATTTCGCAGCAACGCCTAGTACCTTGTTTTTTTTTCTTCGTGTTATTTTTCAATTGATTTTTGCCAGTACAGCCATGTAAACATTCATTCAAGATTACAGTTGGAAAATAATTAGTCTGACACTGCACTATGCAACTTTTATGTTAGTGTTATTGATCATTATTTCTTCATTATTTTTTATAATAATGGCAGGATGTAATCAAGTGCGTGAACAGAGCACTGCCTTTGAAAATTACCACTTTATTTAATGATTATAGTGTTTAAATTCTGATAATTAAGAAATGTATTGACATCAATACTTATGTATAGTTGGACAATTTTAAGCACATTCTGCCTAATTTTACAGAAAAAGCCATTATTAACTGCATTCCTTGACCTACTTTTTCATTGTTTTTTCAGGTTAGAACAGCAAAGAAAACCAGACAAGCCAGAAGATTTTGTATGCTACTCAGACAGTGACAGCGAAGAAGAAACACCAACACAACAACATAGGATATTATCAACGTCTTATAACTTTGTTGATTATGTACGGTCACGAGAAATGCAGACCGCTGAGGTATTCATTTATATTTTTGTTTATCAATATTACTTAGAACTTGAATTTCTTAGTGCAGGGCTTTAGCCAAAGAATGCATCTAGTATTAAGCTAATAATCATAGCAACAATTATCCAGCAAAAGATAAATATATCGATGTTATTGTTTCATCTGATGTTTAAATCTGGATTAAAGTCCTTGGCATCACACTGGGATTCCCTATGTTGTGGGATCTAGACTCTTTTATAGATATGACCTTAATTATAATCTATAAGTATCTACTTCCAAGATAAAATAGTTATTTACTTATCTATTTATTAAAACTTTATGCACAAGTAAAATAATAGTGTACAAAGGCAGATTTAACCCGTCGTGAAATTACGACAGTAGAAATTATTGTTGTGTTGTGTATGGAGTCATGATGTAATAGCATAAGTGTATGATCTATTTTATAATCTCATATTTTAAGTGAACTATTTGTGTTCTTTATGAGAATAAATATCTTTAAACTGATCTGTACATATGGTGTACATTCGACATTTAAGAGGTTAATGCCTGAGGTATTGTCTACCAGTCATCCTTAGCATTACCTTTACTTATATTATAGTCACATAATTTATTTATTTTTACTTTATACACAAAGCTGATTTAATGGCACAAAGAATTCTCTCCAGTCAATCTTTCTTAATCTCATTTTCAGAGTTTATACTTTATTCCACAAACAATGGGTCATTTGGCGACCTTACCAAGGATGCCCTGATAAGTTGATAACACATATCACTATATCTAATGGACACTACTACAGTGCGGCTGACAAGACAATGCATTCTTGACAACTGTCAGTTTCATACAAACAAATATTTGTTTTGCGAATGTGATCTTTATAAGCTACTAGAGTTGTCACACTGACAGATGTCAGGACTGCATTCTCTCGAGGGCCAGTCTGTGATAATCCTAAATTCAGGGCTAAGACAATTAGATTGCCATCAACATGCTAAGAAGAAGAACATTGCTAACAAGGTGCAATCTAACAAAGGGTCAGCAGTGATCCATTTATTAACATTATGAGATCTTAATTATATCCTAAAATCAATACTATTACATTTTACCAATTGTTACCAAATAAATACATATTTCTTTTTATTTATTCTTTATATTTCTTTATATTTATTAGGCTAGCCTTTGCACGCGCCTTCGCCTGCGTCGAGGTCATATATTATCCCATGAGAACATACCTAATATTGGGATATTATCCTATGTCCTAACCCGGGCCATGGGTTACCTGCATACCAAATATCATTTAAATCTATTCAGTAGTTAAAATGTGGAAAGGGAACAAAAGGACAGACAGACAGTTAATATTGCATTTACAATTTCAAGTATAATATAATGGATTAAGTCTAAAATAAAGTAATATTTAATTAAATTAAATAAGTAATCTTTAGTTAAACAAGAATGACAATGGTCCTTCCGCAATTGAGACATTTTTGCATGTTTACTTAAGAGTTATTATCATAAGTGTCAAAACTTTTGCATCACACATATTATAAATTAAACTTGCATCTCATGTCTGTGTGACCGCATTGTTCTTCTAAACTGTACAACTGATTTTGATATGGTATTCACCATCATTTAGAGAATTTATTCTGGAAGGTTTATGTGTACATTACATTGGTATTAAACTAACATAATTATAATAAAGAAATCTCGATGTTTTGTCATTTCATAAAAACCGTGCGAAGCAAGGACAGGTCGCTAGTATGGGTATAATCTTATCTTGTTGCATTTGGCTCAAATGCTCTTGATGATATGAGGTACCTACCAGGTATTTTTATAATTCATATTACGAGACTATACTGTATTTTTAGGGTTTATTTACTTACTAGATGCGCCCCACGGTTTCACCCGCATAAGTCTCAATCCCGCAGGAATATGGGGATAAAAAGTGTCCTATGTCCTAATCCAGGTCCATTTCTACCCATGTGCCAAATTTCATCCAAATCCGTTAAGCTGTTTTAGTGTGAAGGTGTAACAAACAAACATACAAAAAACAAATCTTAGTTTATAGTTAATCTTATCTTCTCTTTATAATGTTAGTTTAAATTAAATACTGGTTATCTAGTAGTATCTATAAAAACATTTTTGGCGAATACACAAAAAAAAATATTTAAATTCCTGTTAGAAAAACGATTACCAACATGACTCATGTGTTTTAGGCATTGGTTCCTGGTCAGTGTGATAGATAAAAATATGACTACTTAAATATTAAAACTTACTCTGAATACAATACTAAAACATGTTGTTAATAACTGTACTTAAAATTACAATTAGGTTATTACAGTTAGGTTTTTTTATCCTAGCCTTATACTGGCTATGTGACTGTAGTCTCCATAGTGTCCATATTTGGTTTAACGGTTGCTATCACACTTATGAAATATGTACTAGTCCTTGAATATTATAACAACTAAGCTAGCTCTGCGTAAACAATATTAGCGCGCTCCTTTTCGCGTTTCTCGGGACTAATGGACGCCCTAAAAGTTCTAACATGTTTGGCCCAAAATTCATCCGCGCGAACTCCGCTCGCTGACGCAGTCATAAGATCATGTCCCTATCACTCAGGGCATGTGGCGCAGGATGGAAGGTAGGCCATTGTCATTGGTTTAGCCGCCTACGCTTCAGACACGAGATCTGAGCAGTCCGTGAACCCCTATCTGGTCTGGTCTCGCTATAACCCAATCTTTTTTTCCCCTAGACGACATTTCCGTCCTGCGATTTGTCAAAAAATAACGTACCTCTTTCCTTCCAGCCTCGCTCAGTGGAACCATCGTACGCAACAAAACACATGCTCACCCACGATATGTTCCGGGAGACGCCCATCAACCTGGGCAACATGAACAAAGTGTTCTGTTCCCAGTGGCTGTCTGACAGACAAGTCGTGTTCGGCACTAAATGTAACAAGGTATATATATATGTAAACACTAGGAACTAAGTTCATTTAATGATTGCTTATTTGTAATCCTTTGTAGCTATTGTAATACAACATGTAACGTTAAATGCGCAGAACCTGAATAGTGAATAGTTTGATCAGAATAACGAGCAGAATTAATTGAACCACTTTTTAATATAGGTCACATTTTTCAAAAAATCTTCATTAAAAACGTTGCCGTGTCTATTTATTAATAGGTCAAGCAACCTAATGTCAGCGCGGTGCAGCGGCCCGGTGTCGACTCCTCCCTCGATAAAGCGTCGTCGCAGACGCAAGAAACGATCAGAATGGCCAGTAAAACTAAAACAACACATAAAACCTTTACAATTTTTTTAATGACTTATTTTCTCTCTGAAATAGGGCAATTGAATTAAAAATTAGTTGGGTTGTCTGAGGTTTTGCGCATTTAACGTTACACGTTGTATAGTAATTTTATTCTAGGTGCATCGTCTTTACATATACTTACATTATATAATAAATGTATACAAAATGTTGTTAAACATTTTAAAAGAGTAACGGTTTCGTGCCCATTCTTCTCTATACGAATCTTCCTCTAGGAAGGGGCGAATAAAATCAATTCTATTTTGTGCCTTTTAAGGGTTATTTGAAATAAATTATTTGACTATGACTTTGATTCACAGATTCTCTACCATGGGGATACCCAATGGTAGAGAATCTGGGGATTATTACGTCAGGTAAATACGTGCAAGAGATAATAACATGAACATAGGCAGCATCTTCCCTTTGTCTACCTCTACCTGTAATTTACTATGATAAATATTGTTGTAAATGAATAAACTAATATAATTTTACAACCAGTCTGTGTAGCTGAAAACCTGTGTTTAGTTGTGTACGAGTAATACCAGTTAACTTGCCCAGAAGACAATTTCATGCAAATTCTGTTCCACTGTTTGAGTCCGTGTAGCATGAACACCGTAAAAACGAAAGACAAAATGACATTTCGAAGAAAGATTTGGTGCAACGTCAAAAATGGAAGAAAGATCACATTAAATAGAAAAAGATATGTCTTTTCTTAGTAGAATAGAGATAGAAATGCTCAAGGCCCGTAACATAAATGAATATTACAATGTTGTTTATTGCAGCTGATGGTGTACGACGTGCGGCGCCGCACGCTGGACGCGATACCTACGCTGCGGCCGCGCGCGCCCTGGGCCGGTGCGGACCATCAGACTGGCATACACGCGCTGCAGATCAACCCCTCCAGGTAAGTGGAGTCATCATCTAAAGCTTTACTGCCGCGGCTGGGCCTTAGCCTGAGGCCTTTGCACAGGAGTGGGACGGTGCAGGCTATAAAAAAAAGTGATTTTAGTACTATAACATTAAATACTTAAAGAAAGTAATATTTAAAATATGCCCAAGATGCCATAGGAATGTTTTGTGACTTTTCTAAGGCACTTGATTGCGTTAATCACGAAATTTTACTCTTGAAACTTGAGCATTACGGACTAGATAAACTTTCGATCAGTTTAGTAAAAATTTAATTAAATGATGGACACCAAAAAGTTCAAAATAAATGGTGTCGATTCACTTGGTTTACAAGTATAAACGGGTGTTCCACAA
This sequence comes from Eremobia ochroleuca, assembly GCA_949629135.1. Lineage (NCBI taxonomy): Eukaryota > Metazoa > Arthropoda > Insecta > Lepidoptera > Noctuidae > Eremobia > Eremobia ochroleuca. The sequence continues at coordinate 19,783,766 of OX451397.1, read as the reverse complement.
GGTTCGATATTAGGCCATTTCTCCTTTTTAATCTACAGGCTGGCGAAAAAGTCGTGGATCAAACGAAATAGAGAGATAAAGGAGGTCATTTCCAACAAAGAAAAATCTTTCTACAGCATGAACATAATTCAATTGCCCTAAAAGTTATGAATATTTTTGTTTTCGTTAAATGAATGAATGATGTATTTTGTAACAATTTCACTATTTAAATGTGTCCGTGGAGTTTCTTCCCATTCTTCTCCATAGGTATATCTACTACGCTTTGGAATGGGCCACTAGCTTCACCTTTTGAATGGCCGATCCCTTGACAATGTGTCAGTAATTGGTTTATTTGAAATAAATGCTTTGAGTTTGAGTAATTTTAATCCATTAAATAAGTGTTTAGCATAGCAGACTAGCTAAGGGTAAGGGCTTCCGCTACCTATTGAGAAATACATAACACTACTGGGTTTTTGTCTTGTCAATCTTACAATAAGCCCACATCAGGTAAAATGGTCAAAGCCGGATGTCGCTGAAAACCAGCACTGGGGCTCTGTCTCGTATAGAGTCGTAGTATTATGATGAGCGATGGCTTTGCGTGGACGTGACGCATATTTTCCCCCAACTTGTTCTTTTTGTGTTCTTTCTCTGCGTCACGTTTGCTATTAATAAACGTATTTTCTTACTTTTCTTTTTGTGTTCTTTCTCTATGTCACGTTTGCCATTAACAAACGTATTTTCTTACTTTTCTTTATTCTTTCTATGGAAGTACTCGGATCATGTGAACCAGACGCCCGAGCTGTTAGCAGAAGCTCCACTCAAAATCACGTCAGTTGGCAAAAGCACACCTTTTCGAAGTATCATCATTTATTTTCGTTGCAGAACGTTACTAGCAACCGGCGCGCGCAACTCATGTGAGCTGGCGATATACAGTCTACCTACCCTTGACCCCGTCTGTGTCGGCGAGGCGCATAAAGACTGGGTAAGAACTTTTTTAGTTTTGACTATCTAACAAGTGACTTCATTTCGATGCCTTTCGTTGAAATCGAATGCAGTAATTTTTGAACGAAATGAAAAAATACAGACACCAGAAATCTTCGCTACTAGTTTATCTTGGTTTAGCAGAGGGTAGGCAAACTACACATTTTTAAGAGGTCTTTGACAAGTCTCGGGACCCTAGGATCCCGGTCCTTTAGAAGGCGTACGAGAGGCCAAAGCCAACTCGCAGAGGCCCCTTAGACAATTTTAAGTGTTGAGGAAAATAGGGGCATGCACGGTATGAGTATGACCTGTGATCGGAAATTGGCATGAAATTACTATTTTCTGGGATTGAATATGGATAAACCGTACGCAAAATATGCGCTTTGACGTGGAGTTGCTGACATCAGCCTGTTTTTATGCAAATCAGCGAGCGACACGACTTCGAAAAGTTGTAGCGCCCTGCCTCGGAGAGGTTAGATTTCTTTTGACACTTGATAGATAATATTCTATAGAAACTACGTATGAATGCTAAACCTGCTACGTGGTCATACCAGCCCTGTCCGCTTGCCGTCAGGCAGGCGAGCTACCTGGTTGGGGTAGCTGGATGGGTTCGGTTCAGTTCGGTTGGGATAGTAATAGTTATCTTTATTTAGATCCTCGACATGTGTTGGCTGGACGACGAGTTCGTGGTGACTGGATCTCGGGACTCCAAGCTCGCGCTGTGGAGGGCCCCGGCCACGCCCACCACGCAGACCATGCACCACTATGTGTCGCCTGTGTGTGTCAAGGAGTGCCGCTCAGGTAACTAATATTAAACATTGTCATCGGGAATTCTAGACTGAAGAACCATAACCAATAAACGGCATGTAAAGAACTGGATTAGAATGTTTCGACAGTGTTCATGTGTTGTTGTTTGTTTTGTGTGTGTGTCATTTATTATTGCTTGATATTAAGCCCCCAGATAAAATATCAATGCGGGTCTAAAATCATTGACTGAATTCATGAAGTCAGTTTCATATCAGTTTGACATCAATTGGATGTCCGTTACACTGTGTATATTGCAATTCATATACGATATTTAAAGTGCAATTTCACTATTTTACCTAAACATAATATCATAAAGAGAATTTTTTGGATTTGTGTTTGTTACGCTGTCACGGTAAAATAGATGAACAGTTTTGGATGAAATGTGGCACATGATAGACCATGACCTGGATTAGGACATAGGATACTTTTTAACCCGATATTCTCACGGGATCGTAACTATGCGGGTGTAACCGCGAAGCGCAACTAGTAATATACAAATGAATCAAAAGAGTGAAATATTTGACAGACGTTTGCGATGCTGCGTACTACCTCCTCAAAATCTAACTACACTGTATCACAAGGTGCTTTTGGTGCTGGACTCGCTCGATTTCGTTGACATGAGCTGTTAGTAAACATCTGTCAAATTGTTTTTTGAAAGGCATTGTAAATACAAAATGGCGTCGTTAGTTCCGATTTCCGCCACGCGCCGAAAAATCCTTGAACACCTATAACGCAAGATTTAAGCATGATGAGAAACACTTGAAAGTGTTGAGTAGATGGTCGCATTCACCCTTCCTTATAAAACCTATACACTAACAACATCACCTGTGTCCTTAGGTCAAAAGGTCCGCGCGCTGACGTTCAACCAGCGCTGGCGCGAGATCGCGGCGCTGACGCTGAACGGCTACATCCACGTGTTCAACGCAGAGACCTTCCGACAGACGCTCTCCAGGAAGCTACCTTCGTGCCAGGACCTCGTGTGCTTGGCGACGCAGGTATTGTAACACTTACGTCTGAATAACACTAAGGCCCATTTGCACCAGAAATCACTAAATGCGTTTAACGCTAAACGTATTTAAAACATCACTCTGTCTCGGTCATCTTCAAATGATTGACAGAAATAGAACCATGTCTTAGGCTGCCTGTCCATTGACGCGGAGCGAGGCTGTGGAGCGGAGAAACGGAGAAATATTAACCAATAGAATTGCATAAAATCTCAATGTCATTTTTCTATTGGTCAATATTTCTCCGTTTCTCTGCTCTGCAGCCTCGCTCCGCGTCAATGGACAGGCAACCTTAAGCTTGTGGCGATATTGTTTAATAATTATCGCCACAAGTTGAATGAAGTTTTAGAAAGAAGTTCCCTAACGAGTCTTGCGGTACGACCACATAAGCTTTTCTCTTTTTTTTAATATTGTATTTTCTAATCCAGGAAAGCGGCGTGTACGCAATAGGCTGCAAGTCGTACACGTTACTACTAGACTGCCGCACGCTGCAGTCTGTCAAGAAGATCACGTCGCGGTACAACGGGTGCGGCATCCGCTCCGCTAGCTTTAGAGGCAACATGCTCACCATTGGAACTGGACTTGGTAAGCTGAACTCAAACTCAAAGCGTTTACTTCAGTAATACCATTTACAGGGACTTTTGAACTGTCAAAAAGTCGGTCAGTCAGTCAGTAGGTTCTAGCTAGTTGCCCATTCCAAAACTTAGGTCTCTGTGGAGAAGAATGGGCAAGAAATTTCAGGAACACTTTTTAAATCAAGATATTATAAAATTCTGGCTACATTATTCTTGTTGCTTCTAGAACGTGTAACGTTAAATGCGCAAAACCTGAAAATAGTTTGATCAGAATAACGAGTAGAATTAATTGAACCACTTTTTAATATCGGACACATTTTTCAAAAAATCTTCATTAAAAACGTTGCCGTGTCTATTTATTAATAGGTCAAGCAAGCCAATGTCAGCGCGGCGCAGCGGCCCGGTGACGACTCCTCCCTCGATAAAGCGTCGTCGCAGACGCAAGAAACGATCAGAATGGCCAGTAAAACTAAAACAGCACATAAAACCTTCACAATTTTTTAATGACTTTCTCTCTGAAATAGGTGAATTGAATTAAAAATCAGTTGGGGTGTCTGAGGTTTTGCGGATTTAACGTTACACGTTGTATATGTGAGAACAATGAAAAAAAATGAAGAAACAATTAAAAAAAGAAGCTCTTGCAGTTAAGAGACGACCAGTCCCAACCGGCGGCGCCCTCACACGAACATGACGCGTGGATCAGCGCCCTCACACGAACACGACGCGTGGATCAGCGCCGTGCAGCGCAACCATAACCGTGCAATAAAATTGATCAACATAACAGTTCCAAGTAGTTTTCTATTCCGATATACTTCTGGTGCATCGGACAAGAAGACTTAAGTTTAGCTTCCATAGCAAAGTCAAACAATTTATTTACTAAAACTATTTACATTAACAACGTATAAGCGAAAGACCGCCCTGGCTTTTTACGAATTGAAAAAACATCAAGGTTTCTTTATTTTAAATGTTTAATATTAATATTTAATGCCGACCCCAACATAGTTGGGAAAAGGCTACGCAGATAATGACACATAAACGTTCCGGAATAAATTCTCGTAATGATGGTGAAACCCGCATCAAAATCTATTGCGTAGTTAAGAGGATCGACGCGGTCACACAGACAGACACGTAAAGCGACTGTAATAATATGTATAGATCAAGAAAATTACACATTGAAGAAGAATGGGCAGAAATATTAATGGAGTAACCATTAGGTTCCTCTTAAATTGATTCTGATTCAGGTTTTAACTTGTGTTTTTCCATGGACAGGCTTGCTGATGTTCTACGACCTGCGCGCGGGCAAGTACTTAGAGAGCAGTATTCATTCAACCAAAACTGTCACACTGAAGGCTTCCAGAGGCTATGTGGTGAGACTTTAATATTATTATCCTTAATATCAAACTGACTTGTGAATACATATTGAGTTAAACAATAAATTTTCTTATTCAGACATTAATAACTCAGAACTACACATCGCATTAAATTCTACAAAATATCTCTGAAAATTGTTTATTTTAACCTCTGGTATGTCGGAGCGTAGACCTACGCGCCAAATTTTGCATCCGTAAACTGTCGGAACGTATATCTACGACAGACCAAAGGTTAATAAACTAACTACGACAGTATTTTTATCTCACGAAGTGACGCGCGCGTTACTTGTGTTAACCAAGTGTACAAACACACTGTGAATGTGTGCGTCAATACGAGTAGCGTTAGCTCATAACACACACATGCAGACATAGAAAGGACATTGCTCTGCGCCCATACATTGTTCGCCCTGGAACCAAGAGCGCCGGAAAATTATGTGTTGTATTGTCGATCAAAAGTAAACTCCTATAAGATCTTATTTTTATAGCGGGCTAGCTGTAGAATAGATATATTTTGTAATAAGTATCAGATTTTGAGGTTATAATCGAACCATAAGGTGTAGTTTTTTATTGGCTCCAAGTGATTTTTAAGAAACTGATAAACTATATCATAATACATTTAGCTATTTTGAGTACCTACCTAGATAATTAGGTATTAGTTCCCTAATCTTTTTCGGCACGACATGACGTTTGGCAAAGATGGCGGCGATTAATATTATTAGTCGCATAAAATACTTTACAATGTTCATTTTGGCATGCAGCTAGTACATATTACAAAACTATTTGTAACTAATATAGTAAAATAGACAATTAATTATCGTGTATGTCCGATACTGGTGTTGCACAGGGCGAATCTGGACAATGTCTTTCGTCAGTCGTAGCCTGGAGTCTGGACTTGTGGCAATAGGCTAGCCCCCAGGTGGCATGCAATATAAAACCGATAAGATACATTTTTTTAGCTATAATTTTATTAAACCCTTTTTGTTTTAAAGTTCCCCGACGAAGAAGCCGACGGCTTCAACCAAGTGAAGCACGTGCCTGCGATCTACACGCACTGCTACGACGACAGCGGCACGCGGATCTTCACGGCGGGCGGCCCCTTGCCCGCGCCGCTCATCGGGAACTACGCCGGCCTCTGGCAGTAGCCTCAGCCCAGCTGGGCAGTAGCCTCAGCCCAGCTGGGCAGTCGCCTCAGCCCAGCTGGGCAGTAGCCTCAGCCCAGCTGGGCAGTCGCCTCAGCCCAGCTGGGCAGTAGCCTCAGCCCAGCTGGGCAGTCGCCTCAGCCCAGCTGGGCAGTAGCCTCAGCCCAGCTGGGCAGTAGCCTCAGCCCAGCTGGGCAGTCGCCTCAGCCCAGCTGGGCAGTAGCCTCAGCCCAGCTGGGCAGTCGCCTCAGCCCAGCTGGGCAGTAGCCTCAGCCCAGCTGGGCAGTAGCCTCAGCCCAGCTGGGCAGTAGCCTCAGCCCAGCTGGGCAGTCGCCTCAGCCCAGCTGGGCAGTAGCCTCAGCCCAGCTGGGCAGTCGCCTCAGCCCAGCTGGGCAGTAGCCTCAGCCCAGCTGGGCAGTAGCCTCAGCCCAGCTGGGCAGTAGCCTCAGCCCAGCTGGGCAGTCGCCTCAGCCCAGCTGGGCAGTAGCCTCAGCCCAGCTGGGCAGTAGCCTCAGCCCAGCTGGGCAGTCGCCTCAGCCCAGCTGGGCAGTAGCCTCAGCCCAGCTGGGCAGTAGCCTCAGCCCAGCTGGGCAGTAGCCTCAGCCCAGCTGGGCAGTAGCCTCAGCCCAGCTGGGCAGTAGCCTCAGCCCAGCTGGGCAGTAGCCTCAGACCAGCTGGGCAGTAGCCTCAGCCCAGCTGCCACTACTCGCCGTACTCGTACAGCAAGCGACATCTTGAGGTGCAGCCCCGTGCCCGCTCCGCTTATAGACTACGCCGGTCTTAGGTCAGTGACAATAGCCTTACCTCAATTGGTCGGGCAACATTTGTCATTTCTGAACTACGATCTGCTTATAGGGAACTACGCTGGTCTGTGGCAGTAGCCGAAGGTCAGCGGTTCATTGCATGGAGAATACTCATCAGTTATGGTGGATCTACAACGCCACACGCTACAAACCTGACGTCACACAAAGTCTTACGTCGCGCAAGCAGATCTATCCGCGCGATTGGCCGATGGGCATATATACAGAAACCATAAATCGTCGTGCAGTAGCCCACCAGACACTACACCCGTCTGGTCGGAAGATCCCCCCTTTTCTATGGAGGATAAGGAACATTCCACACAATTCTTCATACCTCTATAACGGGTTAGAGACGTAGAACTATCGTCATTATGGGTTACAACCCCCTGCCCTCTCCGCGTATAGCTAACTATGCCGATCTGTGGCAGTAGCTCTATATTATCATCAGCAGTTAATTACATGGAGAATACTAGTTATGGGTTATAAACGTAAACAGTCGTCATTATGTGATCCGCTCCGCGTATAGGGAACTACGCCGGCCGGATGAAAAATACTTTCAGTTATGGGTTGAAAAGGAAGTAGTTTTGTGAGTGGGCCGTAATCCGCCACGCGGGCCCAGTGCGGGTTGGTAGATGTCACATGTCTTCGAATTTTTGGTTCTAGGACGTGCCGGTTTCCTCACGAAGTTTTACTTCACCGTTTTGAGAGCAGTGGGGATGAAATAATTTACACAAAGTAAAGTGCCTGTCTGGGTTCGAACCCACGACCTGCAACTCGTAAGTCGCGGCCGTTACCACTGGGCCACCACTGCTCCGACAGGGGGCGCTGTTGGTAAACATTTGTGAAATGTATTGAGAAAACAAGATGGCGCCGTTAGTTCCGATTCACGCGCCAAACGATCCATGTACAGCTATACAGTACCCGGCCGTAAATAAGGTATATCGGGATTTGTACAGACCGTTCAGTTATTTTACCTCTGAATTTGCATCACTGTCACAATCACAATGATCTTTGTTATTGTCATGGCTATAAGTTTGCTATTGAGTTGCTGCCATTGCCAAGTCTGTCAAAATCACGGTGATCTTTATTTTCGTGGCAATAAGGTTGATATTCGGTTGCTGCAATCAGAGGGAAATAAATGTAAAAGGGCTGTAGAGCATTGTGTCTGTCATACATACCTGTGTGACAGTCTGTTTCTAACAATCAAGGTGTCACATTTACGCCTGAGTACTGTATGTTGTGATCATAATTTCGTTACAATCATTTTCATGGTTGCAAAACCCCTGGATGTAGAATGTTCAAATGTGTGATACTAGACAAATGAATTTGGCATCAGCTACATAATTATTTATGATGAGTTGTATCAATGAAGATACTTAGTTATTTTCTTTATTTTAGTCTACAATATTTTCGTGTGTGAAAGCAGACAAATAACTGGCTAAATGTGAGTTCACTTCAATTCTGCGTAACCCTTCGGTACAGTATCGCGTGACGTTACGTTAAATGAAGACGGTCAGAAAATGATTACCAATCGCAGCCGCATAGATAACTCGTGTATAAAAAAATATGCGTGATTTATTTTTTTATTTATCTGTGGTAGGTATGTAAATTGAAAAAAGTTTGGTAAGTGCGCCATTCCCTTGTTGACAAACTAAACTAAATTTAATTTCGGTGCACCTTTTTAAATTTAGTTTAGTTTGTGAACAAGAGAATCGGCGCCAATGTTAATAAATTAAAACTTCTTGGAGACAGTTGATTCTAGTGTACTTCGAGGAAAAACCCGTGTTCTGTAGTGGACGTTTTGAGGTGATGTAAGTGAAATGCTTTACAAGCCGAACAAGATAATTAGCTAACTGCATGGAATGCAACCTCCCTGACCGGGCCTTCTGGTGGCTCCAGATGATGTCACGTCAGTTTTCGAAATACCTTGGTCGGCTAGTAACTATTAGTAAAAAAAATGTTAGTATTTATAATAAAATGGTTTATCGTATAAAAGTGTACGGAATTGTGTAATTGACATAGCAATATTATGAGGAAAGAAAGTGAAAAATTATCAGATCTGTTTATATTGATGTGTAAAAGAGTGCAATAGAAAATTCATCATAAAAGATTAAAGAGGGTTTTAAAAAGATAGAAGAAAAAATGACCATAGTTCACAAGTACAGTCGGAATATTAAGGAATCTTGTATCTTTTTAAACGCCCTGTAGGTTTGGTATATAATATGTAAAAGATATATTAAAAGTGATCACTGCTACAACACTAACTGATAAGAATTACTGCGGTAAAACGACTCACAAAACTAAAGCTTATGGTATGAAATGGTTACTAAATTCAAGTGTTTCAAAGGAATTTGCCGCGGTAAATCTAATGCTGGACATAGAAGTGAAACAGTGAACGATTCTTTATTTTTTAGCCAAGAATAAATTATGGTCATTATTCCTGAAAAAATAACAAAACACTATCTTCTAAATTTCTAAAACATCTGCACCATGGTACTGCAAATTGCACCTATATTAATGCTAAAAACTTTTATGAAAGCGTCCCCTAACACAATAATTAAAGTTTTGACGTGATAACGTTTTATAAATCGATGAACGCCGGCTGCACGAAAAAGCATGACTCATTGTCACGTTCCGCCTGAGCCGAACGTGCAAGCGAGAGCGCGGAACAAGCGATAGAGGCACGATCGGCCTAAGCGTTCGGCTTGTGACGCATCTATCTCTCTTCCAATATGACGTTATCACGTAAAATTATCGTCCGTAAACCGACTTTACAGACAATCATTTTTTTTAGCATCAGAATATGATCAAGAAATGTGTCTACAGAATTTTAATCGTTAACCCATGGTCTGTTAGGCATACTTATAAAGTTCGGTAACAATAGAAAAACTAATTGTGTCTGATTAATGACAGTTGAGCTCTTAAATTCATCTATACTCTCTCAAGTTCAAATCGCCCTAATGAATGACTATTTTGTGAAATCAAGAGTGTTGAGGTCAATTCTAGCTTGGGAGATGTATTGATGATTCTAATGATTCTAATTATGTAAACACATATTTGTTACGGTCGCGGATATTTTTCAAGCCACCTTAGCGCGTCCCCTTCAACGTAATGTTAACTTACTCCTTAGGGCTGAAGTTTCAATTCTCAGAAAACAGACTTACCTGACGAATAAATATGACAGTTTTTGTGTAGAAAATTTGTCAAACCAAAATTTTTATTCTTCAGATAAAAGTTTTATGGCGATTGAAAAATCGACTCCTAAAAAAGCTAAACATAATTTATTTTCTTGGCTACAAAACATAATCGTATGCAGATTGGTTTCGGGTCGACTCGGTCTTGATAATGCCTTGTTCTTAAAAACTATTATTATAATTGTCATTTTGCTATTCAATACCGCATTTACCTCAGTAATATAGACGAAACGGGACGCTTATGTTTGAAACTGTATATAATTTAGATATACTTTATTAATGTACTGTTACTTCATTCATGTTTACATTATTTTCAAATAAATTAATAATTTAATTTGTTTTAAGTCAGAACTACTTCGTTCAATATTAGGTCGTCAGTCTTTACTTTTTTAATTAAATGTTTCAGTATGCTTTAGGGGCTTTATTTAAATTAGTAAGTCGTCCCGTTTTCGCGGATACATAGTTACAAAGTATTCATAGTAAATATGTCTTAGAATGGGCCCTAACACAGCGCATATCCTTGGATTAATGGGAAAAAAATGCGACATCAGTGCAATTTTAATGTGAGGTCAAAAGACATAAATTCTATGGAGTAATTAGTTAATACTAATTTGATAGTTACACAATATCCAATATATTAGTGTATAATTAATGGACTGTGTCCGTGTGTTTTTACTTATAATTTCTTACTAAATAATCCATAAAACTGGAAATTGTGACGAGTAAAAGACTTGAGTATGCTGATTATTGTGTTTTATTGAAACTATGATACCTTCCTGTCTGTCAAGGTTCGTGTATAAGGCCGTGTCCTAACCTAAGCGATCGTAGCGCGAGTACGCGATAGTCGCGCTCTTTTATATGAATATGACAGTCTCGCGATCATTTGTCACTCATTTGTTCGGAACACCGGGAGGCGCCCTCCGTTGGCGAGTCGAACACTCGATTTCACCGAAGGCCGTTATATCGACAAAGGTCACGCACGGTCATAGTTAATTAAATCTCATCCATAGACAAAATACAAGGGGGAGTTAAAAATGTTATTATTTGACCTCTAAGTTATAATAAAAACTAGACAGACGTCCTCCAGGACGTCTGTCTAGTTTAAGAAAAGAATAAATCAACTTTTTTTTTTCTATCCTTCTGTATTGGCACCCCACCATGCGCCAAGCGCAGATCTGCATACCTTAGTTATTAGAGGCTGATTTTCAAAATCCAATGGGTCCCCACGACGCTCGAATAAATTCCCCATTTAGCATCATGGGCTCCCTTGCCTACTCTCTGTGAAAAGGAGTGGGCCGTAATCCACCAAGCAGGCCCATTGCCGGTTGGTAAATGTCTCACGTCTTCAATTTTTTTTTGGTTCTAGAAAATGTCGTTTTCGTTCAACGTTTTGAGAGCAGTGGTACACAAAGTAAAGCGACTGTCAGGTCGTTACCACCGTGTCGCCACCACTACTCAAACAGTTTTTGATTAACGCAAACTGTACTTGTTTCATGTACCTTGTTACAAAAGCGCGATTTCACGGAACCGGCACCCTAATTGCGTAACACACTCAATCACAATCTGAATCATTTTGAAGGATATTACTAACAAGGCTTATCCATCGCTTCATATGTTCGAAAAATTTGTCTGGTCATCAAAGTAAATAACGCTGTCAAAATGAAAGCCATCTGTACTCTTAGGGCGACACCAAACGGGCGTTGCCAATGCGTTGCGTCGGCGCTGCAACGCCTGAGCGGTGACGTCGACACTGCGCTGCGACGACGCAACGCATTGAAAACGCCCGTGTGGCATCGCTCTTAGTGCGTTACGCAATTACACCAAAACAAAGTTTATCGTACATACATACTTTATTCATTAAAAAAAGCATTGCAATAATTAATGCCACATACATAAATTGCAAATAATTATTAGATTACATTTATATTCCAAATACTGGTTTTTAAAAAAAGCACATTCATTCAAGTGGGGTTGTCTCCAGTCCGTGGGGCAGGGGGACAGGGGGGACCCAACCTATGGGCAGGGCAGTACCTTCACTGCTTATGTAGCGGTCCCACTGCGATCTAGAAAGGACGAAAAAGCCATTTTATTGATACTGGTGTGTAAGTTTTGTTTATTCAGTTTTAAAGCACTAGGAAGTGGTGGAGGGCGAGCATGCAAAAATGCTAATTTTCAGACTAATTATTTGAATAAATTAATTTTGACTTTGGTTTTTAAATGCTTGGTTTTCTGTTCTTTAGGTTCAGATTTTAGTTAATATAATAATTGGTCATAATTTAAGGACATAAAAACTTTGTGGTTGGGAGACCAGCAGGCCATAGAACGTGTGGAGTAAACTTAACGTAAATACGAACGAATTTAAAATTGAAACAATTAATTAGTTGTAAGACTTTATTCCTATCCATGGGTGATACTAATTATGACTGTAGCATAAAATATGAACCAATACACTAATTGTATTTTCGACTAAAAAATCTTTCGAATTTACGATACGTTTACGTCGCCCGTTCGTGCTGAGGTCTCTGAACCAGACCTTTGAGTATGTCTTCTTCTTACCTAATTGTTTACCCTATTTAAATAAAGCATAGGTCTTGGAAGGATTTGGGGGAATTCTGCTCAGCAGTGGGACAGTGTTGGTTAAATTAATAAAAAGTTCTTTCTTTCCAGTTTTAAAACATTCAGCTGATCATTTACCTGACTCCAATAAATTTAGCCACATCGCCTCCAAAGTCAACCTGTGGCAATTGTCCGCCGAACAGTGTTTCCCTCCACTTTGCCAAGTTAGAAGCTACGTTTTGCTCCATCTCAGCCTGCAGTGAGCTCAGCTGTGAGTCAGCCTTCAGTTGTGCACGAAGCACCCCCTCTTCCGTCTCGTAGAGAATGAGCTTTCGACCCCACAGGGATTTTAGTTTGTCTGTAAATAAGGAAAGGTATAGTATAAGTAAATATCAATGATGCCTACTCAGATACATCCCTAGTTATTGAAACCTGATCAAAAACGTCTAAATCGACCAATAAACTGGTGAATTCCGTTTTAATCTAAATGAGAAAGTCATAGACAACACAACATTTTTTCAATTTCCCACAAAAATGTTGAATGTGATTTATCGGTTTTTGTTCCAATGCTCCTCAAATATAATAACACAAGTCAAGGTTTAAACTATTGTAAGCTCTCGTGCCTTCACTTTATGGAGTAATTTAGGATAGCAAACAAAAGCTTTACAAAATCGTTGTTAAAGTTAGGTGCCATTTTAGAATGTCTTAACCTGGCTACCCCTGAGCCAGGTTAAGGATTTATTATAGCTGGAATGCAAACAGTATTCTTCTTTGTGTAAGAAGGTAAGTTTAATGTGAGCATATCACTCAAGATCTATCATCTGCCAAGAGGTCTTTTATTTCTAACTTTATGCATGCTGTGGTAAGGATTCTAATATTCAAATAAAGTCTAGCTTGGTAAATAAAGTACTTATTCCATATTTATCCTTGTTTCCAATCAATGTTATTTCCCCTTCTACAAATATCAACTTTATAATAGTGTAAATTAAGTTGATTTCAGAATAATTTGTACTACAGTCAAAATCTGTTATAACGACATCGAAGGGACTACTCATATTTGGTCGTAGAAACCGATAGTCGTAACAACCAGTGATATTTTTGAGGTACAGACGCCAGCACATCAAGCTACTATAATCTGTCAGATTTTTTTAATAGATTTTCAACTTTATCGCTTAAGCGTAAGGTTCAAAGTTGATTGGGAAAATCTGACAGTTTCGGGTAGCTTGATGTGCTGGCGTCTGTACAATACAAAATAATTTTTTTATTAAGTAGTATTATTGAATGTGTAGGTACACATAAATTTCACATAAAACGTATACCTAATATGAAAGAACATTACCATTTTTCTGTATTCATAAAATCTGTAATTTTAGTCTGTTTGGAACACTTCTGTTGTGCGTACGAATTTTGTAGTTCACTTTGGATTTTAATTAGTGTAGGTATCGTCATAATTTCCCTGGATGTGAAACTGTTCATTAAAAAGAATAATCTTTCGTAATACACTAACATCATTGAGACCATCATTCCAAGTATTTTGTTTCTGAGAATTACAAAAGACCCTAAACTGACACATTTTTGTTTACTTTTGCGACCTTAATAGCTATTGACCATTATACACCATTATACATTATACACTGTTACCTATTCAAATTGTTTACAATACAACTGGTCGTTCTAATAGATTCAATTCTCCGAAAATATTAGTTGAATAAAGTCGCTTAATGAGATATGACGTTATATGCAATGTCGTAAAAAGCAGTGTTTTTTATAAGGCGATCATACAGTATTCAGCCGGGACCTATGATTTTGGTCAATATAACCGATACGTTGTTTTAAACGATGTCGTCGTAAACGATTTTAACTGTATTTAATTTTTCCAAAAACACATATTTGTTTAAATTTTAAAAACTAAATTGCAAATGTAGGATAGATATCTTGTTTACCAATGTGAGTGTTAAAAGCAGCAGCTTCAATATCAGAGACACTCTCCCCTCGGCCTGTGGCTGTGTTTTGTCTAGCTTTACGCAGTTTCTGTACTGCATCTAGTTTGGTCAGACATTTCTTTGCATCACTTTTCTTACGAAGAACTTCTTTCAGTACCACATCTGCTTGGAGTTTTTCTTCTGCTTCCTGTTATATTAAAAGATCAGTTAGAAATCTATGGTTTAATATTAAATTATCCTACTTCCTACTAATATTATAAATGTGAAAGTTTGTGAGGATGGATGGAAGGATTTTCATTACTCTTTCACACAAAAACTACTGCATGATTTTGGATGAAATTTGGTACACAGATAGTTAATAACCAAGATTAACACATAGGCCAAGATTAACCTTTTATCCCAATATTCCCATGGAATCGAAACTTCTGTGGGTGAAACCGTGGGGCACTGCTAGTAGCTAGTAAAGAACAATGAAGGGCCAGAAGAAGACAATCTAAAGCATAGGTTCTCAAAGTTGGCGATAATGCCCCCCTCCTAGGCGTTTAAGACTTTTAGGGGAGCAGTAGAAAACCCAGAAAAAATTATAGGGCAGCAGGCAAAATAAGGTTGAGAACAATGATACAATGCATGAAGGTTCTTATAAAAGTAAAGGTTAAGTATTCAAGTTACCTGTTTAGCTTTATTAATATCATCTTTTATTTTCTGCAAGTTTTCATCAATCTTCCTAGATTTCTCCTTCAGCTCTTTAATTCTTTCCTCCTTTTCTCTCTTTTTCTCCAAACGAAGTCTTTTTAAACGCAACCTCTTTGCTGACCGTTTTGTTCGCAGTTTCTGTAGCATTTCCAAGTTACCAGTGATAAAAGAAAAGATTTTTCCAATTTGAGCTTTATATTCTTCAACTTGCTTCATGTGAGAACTCCATTCTTCTTCAGTTAGTGCACTCATGTTCTCTGTCAGATGATCCTTTTTAGCTGTCAAGTCCATCACAGCAAAGAACAGCTTACGAATTTCTTGACAGAAATCTGATAATATAGGGCGTTTGACATTGATCTGTGCATCTTTTCTCACAGGTACTCTGTTGTCAAAAGTTGACAAAAAGTCTTGATCTGCCTTTTCTCTCTTATCCGGAAGGGTAGCGGAAGGAATGAAGAATGGGGGAGGCTGTGGTGGGGGTGGTACACAATGTTGATGCTGTGGTGAAAAATGTGGGTGAGGTTGTACTGGGGCTGGTACAAAATATGGAGGTGGCGGTATATAATGTTGGGGAGGCTGTGCAGGGGGCGCTACAAAATATGGTGGCATATGTTGGAATGTAGAATGATTTCTGCCAAAATTATTATAAAAATTAGGATTATAAGACATGATTGTAGTAATTTTACATTAGTAGAAAAATAATATGTTAAATTATAAAGCCACAGTCTCAGGGAGCTGACTCTCAGCGTCTTTAAGTACTTGTTCTGCAGCGATGTAGTCCTCGTTTTCTTTGAGATCCTGTTCGGTTTCTAACGTAGTCTTGAGATCATTGAATGCCTTCACCAGTCTGTGAAAGAAACAATGAAGTGTGGATGAAGGACAACAGTTGGCTTATGGGCAAACGAAAATGATAAGCACCCGATGTGATTACCCCTAGATGACCCTTGGACTGATGGAAGTTCTTGTTTAGTAAGTTTTATGTGAAAGCAACAAACATGGTAACTGTGACTCGCACCAACTACCATAATCACAGTATCTATAATAATAATTACTAATCACCATATTTAGGAAGGAATTGGCAGTATTTTGTTTATTGATTATTATGATTCTTAAGTAAGGCAAACCAAGAGAAAATAAGGATAGTATCTAGTGATGCATACAAAGTATCATAAATATGAATCATCACGCTTCAGTGACTAAGAACGCCAACAAAGAACAGATGTCGCGCAACGGATCCTAACCTCCGTGCACACCTGTGATTTTACAAGATAATTACGATGAAACTACGCCGACAAAGTCTTCGGAACACCAATGTATGATGTTTTCTACGTCTTATTAGCAATTTTAGTGCTAAACTCACCGCCTTTGACAATCTGGGACCATCATCAACGACTCCTGCAAAACTTCCTCCTGCTTTCGGATATTGTGCTCGTCCTGACCCTCGTCTTTTATCCTCTGTATTCTATTCTTCTGCTGTTCTGCCTCTTTTTCGTACACGACTTTCTCCTTGGCTATGCGTTTCACAACGCCAGTCTTTATTTTTATTTGACGAATTCTGGGATCTGCCATTGTTCAAAAGCTCGCCTGACGACTATTGTTTTTTTATGTCAAACTTAAAATGACAACTGATACGACGCTGTGCGCAAGAAGTGCACGATGCAGTGTTGCCATCGCCAGTGCCCTTTTATCAAAAGTAACATAACATGATTCAAAAAGTAACATTGATGATAAAAGTTAAGTAAAAAAATATTTTTTTCTTCTTTGAACCAACATTTTGGATCGGCCTATTAGTCGAAATCCAAAATAAAACAATATATTTTAAAATAAAATATTGTAAAAACATACCCATTTAAAAATGACCACGTAGAACTTAGAACCTAGAGTATACTTTTTGAATAGAATATTCTCTTTCTACAAGTGCGCGAAACGGTGAAAGAGATAAAATCATTGGTAGTATGGGCACTACCAATGATTTTATCTCTTTCACCGTTTACTATTAAAAGTCAGCTTAAGTAGATGGCTACACATCAAGCTATACATAACCAATAAGTATAAGCTTCTGATTTTACGAAAAACCTATACAATGCAAGTTCTATTAAAACCGGAAATGTATAGCTCGTCTGCTACTGTTGTTCTTATTTGAAATACTTTTCAAGTACGGAATGTAACGTAAAAGTAACATCTTGGGTCGTGTAAAATAGAAGTAACAAAACATGGCCAAAAGTAATGTAAAATGTTAGAAAAATTATTATATTCTGGCAGCGCTGCGCTGGCGCGAAGGCAATAGGAGATAATACGGCAAAGTTACGGCGCCAGATGGCAGCACTAGCACAAACAGTAAACAAACATTTTTGTCAAATAGCTCGAAGTGTAATAAAATTGTTAAATTCGACCATCATTGTGTTTGAAATAGTGTAAAGTGTATTATAATTCACTAATGCATCAATGCAGCGTGTTCGGGTGTAATAATATAGCGAACTTGTCCTTTCCAAAGGACAAAAAGCTGCGAAAACAATGGGAAGCAGCAACACGGTGTAAACACTTTCGAGCAAAAAAAACACTAAAATGTGTTTCGCACACTTTAAATCCGAAGATTATATTGAAATTGGAAAATTTTCAGGTAAGATCGATGTAATAATAAAATAACATTTACTATAATTACGTAAGAATCACAAAATATGATTCCATTCTGAACATAACCTAAAATTTAGTTCAGTTCCTTCAAATAACTCCCTTTTAAATGGCCGTGTAGGATGCCATGATATCAGGGTTATTTCAATGCAGGTACAATTTAACGGGAATTTACTAAAACTTCTTATTTAATACGTCTTCACTGAATAATTGTTATTAAAAGTAAAATACGACATGATATGTCAATGTTTGTTTACTTCATGTGCTAGTGGCGCCATCTGCGCCGAACTTTGCGTAATATTCTCTATCCAAACTAATATTATAAATACGAAAGTAACTGTCTGTCTGTCTGTCTGTCTTTGCTTCACGCCTAAACTAATGAACCGATTTGTGTGAAATTTGGTACAGACATAGTTTGGAACTTGAGAAAGGACATAGGATAGTTTTTATTACAAAAAATAAAATAAAAAATAAAATTTATTCCGGACATACAGCGCCATCTATTGGTCAAGAGTCGGCATCAATTCAGTACTGAAAATTCATCGGAAAAATGTAAATAAATAGTAAAAAGGTATGAAAAATATAATATAATACAACTTTTAGTACATAGAAAATGCTCTAACGGAGTATAGATAATTCTATTAGTACTATATGTCGAGTTGGTGATCGCGCAATGGTGTCGATCGTTACACGAGTTCGGTTCATGTTATTGTTTTAATTCATGTGGGAATTTTTAATTTTTAAATTTTTAATTCATTCATTCATTTTAATTCATTACCATTTTTAATTCATTCTTTAACTATGTGGGTAAAACCAAAAATCTGCCGGAAGTCACTATTTCACGCTCGCAGACAGGTTACAGTTCCAGCTCTTCGACGCGGGAAAAGAGGGCCTCGACTATTGTGGGCTAACGCACATTTGCATTGGATTTACACTCAGTGTTCTTTATTCTGACTAGTCGCGCTTCAGATTTAGCCCCATTTCAAGAAGGGTGCGTGTTTGGCAAGTTCCTGGTCACCAGAGTCGACTCCAGAATCCACAGGGAATCCACTTGTACCAGGGTAGAACGATAATGGTGTGGACTGAAATTCGTCTGGGTGAAAGAACGGACCTCGTTTTGATACGAGGCAATTTAATTGCGGAACAATACTGTGACGAGATGGTGCAACCTATGGGTGATGTTCTGTGATGCTTACGTGGGGATTTGCTCGTGAGAAGAGCGGTCAGTGACCTTCCCCAAAATTTGAATAAGGGAGAAGACTTTTTTGCACATGTTTCCTATATAATTTTATTTTCTGTATGGAGCGACATTCCACAGTTGATAATAGACAACCCGATACTCAGCATGCCATACCGATGTAGAGAGCCATGCCTTGGGAGGATCAACAGTTTAATCAAAGACTATTTAAATAACCACTTGACTGCGTATACAGTGCCCCGACGCACGAAAACTATTAGTATTTTGTCGCCTATGTATAGGCTACGGTACTAGTAGCAATTTTAGTTGTGTCCAAGTGTTAGACCTGCGTGCACGCTAAATTAATATAATTTTTTTATAACGTTTATGCAATTATAACGCATCAAAATGCCTTCATGCGCGGTGAAGTGGTGTGGGAAACATTCTTAGACATCTAGTTACAAAAAGGATGACATAACTTTTCATCGGTACATAAACATTACATTGATTTAATCAGATTATAAGCCACTGCAGGGGTCTATTTAAAATGGTGGCTGGGTAAACGAGCACACTTTTTGAGTCGCGCGTTGATGTCTTTTGGAAAAGTCTCGTTCTTGTATTAGACAATTCTAATGCTTCTATCCCTTTCTTTCATTTTGTATGTTTATCGTAAAAAATAGTGCTGTTATCTTTAATAGCTGAAAGTTGATATCGAGAAAAATAAAATGAATACATTTTTTATTCAATTCACATACTTTAATAAAATAACTATCTACTATTAACCGACTTCAAAAAAGAAATACCGACGAACTGAGAACCTCCTCGGTTTTCAGTTCGTCGGTTTTTTTTTTTTTTTTTGTATTTTCCGGGATTTTTTAGTTCTTTCTGTCCCCGACCGGGGCCGATCAGTCCATATCCGGGATTTTTTTTTGTAATTGATTGATTTTGATTAAATACCGTCAAACAAGCCAACTTTGCCCGTTTTTTTAAGAAAATCGAATATATTACAAGTTTTTTCTATAGGACTTAAGTATATTTTTTCATTTACTACAACTATGTGACCATATGCACGCATTTGCTATGTAAAATATTTTAAAAATTTAAATTTAAACCAAGATTTGTTCGATTTTGATGGTGGGCAAAATAATCCGGACTTTTAGCCAACATTGCCCACTTCGATTTTTGACGCAAATCAAGCTCTTATAAATACGTAGAAAGCACCACGACTACAGTTTAAGGCAATCTTAACCTAAGTTTTAAGATACTGTTTGTAGTTTAAATATTTTCGTGATAAAAACAGTGGGCAATGTTACCTAGCGGTTAGTGCCCTTATCCATACAAGGCCCAACAAACGGTTTAAGATTTTAAGGGTTGTCACATTCCAGTAAAATGATTAAATAAATGTTATTTTCACTTTTTTACTCTAGAGAATTTTTTCTTAAATATTCATGCACCAATAACTTTAGATCGAGTTTAGTTAGGGGGGATCCAAAATCACTAGAAGCTTGCAAGACTCTCACAATTTTATTTTCTTCTTCACTTGAAACTTGGGTGAAATTTTAATCACTGTTTTCCTTTTACGGGGTCATTGCACTCATCATTATGTACAACATTTACTATGGAGCCAAACCTGAAATCGTGAAAAATAAATCAGCTGTTCCCTACATTTATGTTCGCATAACTCGTGAAAATGTAGGGAACAGCTGATTTTTTGTGATGAGTTAATGATGAGTACAATGACCCCTTAAGAGGAAAATGGTGATTAAAATTTCACCCTGTATAAATTATACATCAATTGCACTAGGTACAGACGCCAGCACATCAAGCTACCCGAAACTGTCAGATTTTCCCAATCAACTTTGAACCTTATGCGTTAGCGCTAAAGTTGAAAATCTATTAAAGAAATCTGACAGATTGTAGTAGCTTGATGTGCTGGCGTCTGTACTAATATATTTTATAACATAAGAAATTAAGTACTTTATTTTAAAGCCGTTAGTTAAGAAATATGTAATTGAGGTGTTTGATGTTTTGTTTCTGTGGTTTTGCGTTAATTCAACTTGTTACAAAATAACTAAAAGTGACAACCCTGAGTGCTTCTTGATAACGGGCAATGTTGGCATGGAAGGGTCTGAATAGTTTAGGGTAACTTTGCCCATCATTAAAAGTTTTGATTTATAAAGTCCTGAATAATGAAACTATATTTAAAATACTCAACAACTGATATTCTATAACATACAGTAAATACACTTACCTGTGTTTTCGCCATGAGGTAAAATCCACAAACACTTTCCTTAGGAAATTTGCCCGCAAAAACATACCCCGCACTCGACAAGTTCTAACAAGTTACTAAATGAACTTTGGAACGAATGCGTTAGATAGTTTTGCCACAAATATAATCAACTTTCCACCCAAATAATAAATGTTGCCATAAAACTAAAATTGTTTCTTATATTAGCGGATTTGCTTAAAAATTGCTTTTAGGGCAAAGATACCTTGATTGGCAAAGTTGGCTTGTTTGACGGTATTATTTCTATGATTTTGATTTAGTATTTATTATAATGTTAAAATCCATTTTATCGATATCGACTATTTTCTCTTAATGAAGTAAAGCAGCCCTAACGATGCAACT
This sequence comes from Eremobia ochroleuca, assembly GCA_949629135.1. NCBI lineage: Eukaryota > Metazoa > Arthropoda > Insecta > Lepidoptera > Noctuidae > Eremobia > Eremobia ochroleuca. The sequence goes on along the minus strand of OX451397.1, from coordinate 19,762,288 downwards.
TGACCTTGAACTGACCAATTGCAGCCGCGCGTTCTTCCTCATCCCCCGGCCCGCAGTAGTGAGTCGTGTGCTTCGAAGAAATCGGCCCATACGCTCTCTAGTGGTTATATTCTCTATGAGTTTAATGTTATCTGGGTGTTTATCGTGGAGTTCCATTTTTGATTTTTTTTATATTTTTCTTTTTTTCTTAAACAACTCTTTTGTTAATAAAACAATTAAATTGTGTAGGTACATGTATTAAATTAACGCTTCTATTGATATAAATTATGTTACATAAAAAGTGTTGAAATAAAATAATTACTATGAATACCCTTGTTCCCTAGACTTTGTTGAGTAGTGTATTTGCATAGAATGTGGGTTAGTTTACGGGGCTGCCCGGCTGGCAGCAGTGGTCTCGAACCTACCGATTTTTCGGTATTTCTACCGATATGGGCTCACATAATTTTGTCTGTAAGTTTTTTTTTTTAATAAATAAACGAATTTGATTGAATATTGTATTTTTTTGTCAAATACCTACCGATCTACCGATCTCACTCTACGACGTTCGAGACCACTGGTGGGCAGTGGCAAATGCCCAAGATTCCGGACATCCGACAGGATTGGCATTGCGTTATTGTAGTAAAAGAAGGATACCTACCATTGGCCTATTATTGGAACCTTGAATAATATGAAGTAAAATACGTTACATAAATATTACCTACAAACAAGACACAACTTTGTATCTTCTTATTACAAATATCGGAGATAAGATTTCGTGCTTAAGCAAGATATGAGTTGCTTTTCTGATAACTAGAGGAAAACAAAATCTATGCCTATGCCTATCAGTTTGAATGAATGAAAACAAATACAGATTGATCTAAAAAAGACTATGAAAAATTGAAATGTTTAAATCATTATTTATGTAGGGAAGAATAATCGGGCACACTGTGGTTAGTACCCACAGTACATAGCCAGTACCTAGCCAGTAGCTAAGCAAGCCATTATGAACTACTAAATGAACTTTGAGAAAAAAGTATACCCGTTTGAGTGATTGACCAGTAGGTAGATACTTACTATACACAAAGCTTCACGATTTGGCACAGTAAGTAAATCAGGGATAATGGCTTCACTAATTCTCAGTTTGAGATTGAAGATGAATGGGAGAGGTCCTATGGTTCTTTGGAGGTGAATGAGGAGAAGTTCCCTGATTTCGATCAAACTGTGCGGGACCTGAAGGCGCTGGGGTACCGTGTCACGATTTGGGCGCATCCGTTTATTAACAGGGACTGTGATCCTTGGTACTCGAAGGCATTAGAAAGGGGGTATGTAAACAAAACATCTACATAAAAATTAAAACTCACGTGTAAAACCAAACGATGCGTTGAAAAGCTAGAGGAGTCATTTGTAGAAAAGTATGTACAGACGCCACCACATCAAAGTAATACAATATGTAAATTTTTTTAAATAGATTTTCAACTTTATCGTTAAAGCATAAGGTTCAAAGTTGATTGGGAAAATTTGACAGTTTCGGGTAGCTTGATGTGCTGGCGTGTGTACCTAAACAATACTCGTACGGTCTTGCCTTTAACTTTAACCCATGAATGATATTTGTGAGATGGAGCACGAAAGCACTAGGAAGTGGTAAATGATGGGCGTTTTGGGGGACTGTCTTTTGTAATTTTGACGTTCGAAAAGCTCTGATTCTCAGCCTAATTTTAATAAATGACTTTTGATTTTGATTTTGAAACTCTTTGGCTTATATTAGGTCTTTACAATACCTAAGTCAAAGAGTTCCATGCGTTTTATATGGAAAAAGCAAAACGAAAATATAAAATCTGAAATTATATAATATTTAATCAATCAAAGTCATGTACCATTGTTATCTATGCACTTTTGCCATTTTATAGGCAGTCAATTGAATCCTTCGATGAAAAAATAGTGGGAGCGAGAGTCAATAGAATCTTTGAAGCCGGTTTTAACTGCCTCATTAGAATTGAATATTTTTCCTAGCAAGAAATTTTGAAAATTCCGGAAAAGGTGATGATATATATAAGATCCGAGGAGTATGGTGGGTGACGTGGACATTCCAATCGCAGCTCCTCTAATTTAGCGACCGTCTGTTGTGCGGTGTGTGGTCTAGCGTTGTCCTGAAGCAGCAGTGGGCTAGAGCAATTGACCAGTCTCGGTTGTTTAACGGCTAGCTTTTCTATCATGGTTTGCAGTTGTTGACAAGACAGATCTGCCGTAATCGTCTGGCCAGATCTTAGGAAGCTGTAGTGGATGACACCGGCATTAGTCCAACAGACACTTTTTCTGAGTCAACTTTCGCTTGGGGCAAGATTGGCCGGTTCTCCTGGGTTCAACCGTTGTGATGAGCGTTTCCGACTATCGGACAGGATCCATTTTTCGTCACAAGTAACGATACGATTCAAAATCCCCTCGTTATTGTGACGGTTGAGTAAGTATGCATACACACGATCGATACGCGTTGACGACCCAGACAACTGCAAGCGGCGACGCGTGACAGCGACAGCCGCCGAAGCTGTTTTATCGCTCACACCGAAGCAGCTAACTCTAACTAACTCTGACCGGTCGATTCTGTAAAAATCTCACCGTGAAATCATAAGTGAAGTGAGCACTTAATAGTGTTAATCCCTAGCGAATGACAGCTCACTCCACGCTCACTTCACCCAAGCTTTCATGGTGAGATGGTTACAGAATCGCACGGCTGCATAGCTATTCACAACCATCCGACAGGCTATCGTAGGTATCGAAAATTACACATTTCGATAACCTGATTTTCCTTCCCCCCCCCCCCCCCCCCAGCAAACAACTGTCCGAAGAGTAGCGGTCGTATATTTCATTTAAACTGACACAATTTTCGGGTTTTGGACTTGTGAACAGTGTTTAGAGGACTGATACGACTAACATTGATTGATGTTAGATAAGGACCTAATATTATTCATCATTTATCTTATAAGCTAGAGACGTACGTCAGCACATCAAGCTACTATAATCTGTCCAATTTCTTTAATTGATTTTCAACTTTATCGCTAAAGTATAAGGTTCAAAGTTGATTGGGAAAATTTGACAGTTTCGGGCAGCCTGATGTGCTGGCGTCTGTACATTATCGCAAAGAACATTTAAGAGCACCCTATATCACAACAGTATGCCGCGTTAACCATAGGGGGGGATTTGATCTCATCGTTTATCTGACAAGCATCTGTTCATCCGTACAGATATGCTCCTAGAGATACGGGTTGAAGAAACAAATAAATATATTCTACTTTGCGAGATTATCATCAGTACCACTTAACAAGATGAAGGTGATACTCCTGTTGGCAGGTAAGATATTTTTGTTGCTATGCCCTAAGGATCAGCCTATAATGTCCCCATTGCAGGCTAGGGCTAATTGTGTACCTAACACACTTACAATGCAAATATTTTGACAATTCTACATCATTCATTGCGTTATCGTTGTTGTGCTTACTCCCCTGTTCTGAGGCATTATGTGGGGAGAATGGTCATGTAGCTTATTCCTTGCGTTATCGTTCTCTGCACATCCTGCCTCAGTTACTTCTCCTTGTTTGTGTACTACTAACACTAGTATTATAAGATATTTTACTAACAAAATGGACTACCTATATTGTTGTCCGTTACATTCAAAATCTTTCGGAGTGTGATTGAAAGTGTGTTACGGAAATAGGGTGCATGCCTACGGAAATAGGGTCCTTGCCTACGGAAATAGGGTGCATGCCTACGGAAATAGGGTCCATGCCTACGGAAATATGGTGTATGCCTACGGAAATAGGGTCCATGTTTACGGAAATAGGGTGCATGCCTACGGAAATAGGGTGCACGCCTACGGAAATAGGGTGCATGCATCTATATTCGACGGGATTATTTTCATTTGAAGAAGTTGGCACCACCTCTGAACTTGTAGCCACACCACCTCTGAACCCACCCAATTAATGAACTTATTTTACAGGAGTGACAGTGGCGCTATGCGCTGTGCCCAACACCCAACAGGCCCGCAGGCTTCACGCCCACAAGAATGCCGACGGCAGCTTCTTCTTGACGAATGAAGGCCGTAAGTTATACTGCCCTTGAAGATACAGGATTTTCCTAGTTTGAAGGGCAGGGACCTTCTCACCTGTAATAGCCATACTGATTCCTTATTGATGTTACCTAGGCTGTCTTTTAGTAAAACTAAATAATTAATTACTTTACTTAGTTACTTACTAAAAAGCGTAATTTCTTATCTATACACGTAGAGATATATCTCATACGATCAATGTTTTTGATTTGAAAGGACCTTGCCTATTGTTTCACTTCGTCGTTGTATAATTCGTCGTTTACAGCCCATGGCTACTTGTACAGTTTGATTAGAGTTACTAACCCTGAATCCAGTACATGATTCTGTACACCCCTTCGTTGAAATTTATCGTCATTTAGTAAAAAAAAAAATTTGCTTTGCCATATATTTTGACCGCGTAGGTATCGCACTATTCTATGAAACAGCTGATTTCTTTTTTGATAACCGACGAAAAATTTCAACACAGGGGTGTTCAGAATCTGCCAGGGTCGCCGGTTGTTCGAAAGAGTTACCGTGGCCCTTGGCACAGGCAACTGAAGGAACAGGGGGGGGTTTTAGTCAGTAAAAGTCTGACACGCCCTCCCGCTCCGCCCAGAGCGGGAGGAGGTATTTGATAATTTCTCAAAAGAAAAGTAAGAAAAGAAAAGAAAAGTATTCAGAATCATTTACTGAATTCATGGTTACAATTTAAGCACTGGTTAAAAATTATCCTGTATACTCTAATTTCAGTTAGTAGTTTAAAATATGACGATGATGAAGCCTACTTAGTAGAAACTCATTTTAAAGAACATTGAAATCGTTGGATGGCTGCGAAGCTTTCAGAGCTTTATTAACTTAGCTTATTTTTTTTACTATATCTCAGCATCTGGTCAATGGTGATTCTAATTTTTTTCATTATTTTTACGCGCATATCGCTTATAACCCTCTCTTTGTATGCCAACAGCTGCCGGCCCCCACTACTTGGGTCACATCGGCCGTAATGCGGCTGTCCAAGACAGTCGGGTAAACTTCGACATGGAAGCCACCGGAGAGACCTGGAGAGGCGGCTTCAAGGTCACCATCACCTGGACTGGTCCCAGCGACGTGGTTTTCACAGACTGCTTTGATTTTGGTAAGCAGCCTTAGTCTTTTGTGTAATAAAGTTATGGTGAGGTTTCAAAAATAACGCATTAGGTAGATATCTATTGTGCAAGAATATTTTTTTCTCTCTCTAAGAACATTTTTCGTAGCACTTGAGTTGGTATCTTGCACAAGCTACTTTTATCTTTATCTAAAAATATTGTATAGAATCAACCATCATAACAAGCTTATCGGAATTGATAAAAGTGCTCGAAAGCGAAGCACCTGTCAATATTTGTTATCAATAGAATCTCATCGATATGAATTCGAGGCTCCACAATAGATTAATGGAGTAAAATGCCCAGTATACTTATCTAAGAGGCTTAAACTGCAGCTATGACTAAGTTCATATTCTGTTACGTTACTAACAATAGCTCTCATTTTCAGGTGCCAGTCAATGGTTCGCTGGCCCCGAACAGAAACAGCAGTACTGGCCCATCCAGAACGCCGAACTTGATAAGTACTCCATCGTGTCCAAGGAGGAGGACAACGCGGCTGTCAGCGAGCGCTACTGGCTCAACTCCGATGGCATGTACATCTATGTGGCTCCCGAAGTGCCACTCTTCGTCGACTACCACAACTTAATGGAGAACCATATCTGTCTGATCGCTGAAGTCGCCGACCCGTACAGCACACAACGTACAGAAAACGTCCTTAAATACGACATCTGGTTCTTTGACAACCCTAAAGTCGCTCATCAACATGCCGTTGACACGTACCTCGGCAAGCCTTCTGGCATCCCTGACTACAGAATGATTCAGTACCCGATCTGGTCGACCTGGGCGCGGTACTCGCGGGAAATCGATCAGGACTCGCTTTGGGCCTTCGCCAATGAGATCAAGGACAGTGGCTTTCCCAACGCTCAATTCGAAATCGACGATCTTTGGGAAGTCTGCTACGGTTCGCTGTTTGTGGATGTAAGGAAGCTCCCTGATTTGAAACAGCTGGTTCAGGACATTAAAAGTCTTGGCTTCAGGGTTGCTATTTGGGTGCATCCCTTCATCAACAAAGACTGTGAGCCCTGGTACTCTGAGGCTCTAGGGAAGGGGTGAGTTGAAAAACATACGACCTTATTTACGTTTTCTTTATCGTACTTACATCCTGCCAGCCCTAAGAACTAAATCAAATAGAACTTTGATTGTTTTCGTCTTTTTAAAAAATCACCCCTTCTTCAGCTACCTGGTGCTGAACGAGCAGGGCAGCCCCGACACGAGCTGGTGGAACAACAACGGCTCCGTGCCCGGCTACATCGACTTCACCAACCCTGACGCCGCCAACTGGTTCTCCGAGAGAGTTCAAAACGTCATTGACACTTATGACATTGATACGGTCAAGTTTGATGCTGGAGAGTCCAGCTGGTCTCCTCAAGTAAGTCTTTGTGATGAACTTTTATACTACCGGAAGTACAATTTACAAATTCTACGATCAAATGGACATGCTAGTTTTTTAAAATGGATAATTATTATACTTTGCCAACACAACTAACGAGGCTGTGTTGAAGATTGATTTACCGGCGAAACTGATAGCCGAATGATCCGGAAAATTACGGAGAGAACGGTCCTCATTTAAGCGACAGGTCGCTCATCAGCTCATCTCGTATTCACAATCATTACGCTGCGAGAACTGCGGGGTAGTTGCGAAACACACTAACCGTAGGAATGGCTTTCATTTTGACAGTTCAACAACATTCATTGCGTTATTTACGTTGTTGAGCAAACAAACGAACATATAAAGCAATGGATTAGCAATATCCTTCAAAATCATTCAGATTGATATTGGCAGTGTTACGCAATTACGGTTATGCTTGTTATGTGCCACTAACCACTTATTTCCCACTCCAGCAAAAACTGTAACCATTTCTTCTTCTACAGATCCCAGTTCAAAAAGGGCTAGACATCAACCTGCATCCCGGCCACATCGTCCAAGCTTACGTGCGCACCGTCGCCAAGTTCGGACCCGCTGTTGAAGTCAGATCCGGAATGAGGTGAGATCTTTCCTTACTTTCTTAGGAGAATTTTTTAAACAGCATTAAAATAATATCCAAAAGTTAACTTGTCGGATTTGTAAACATAAAACAAATCGTTACTCCTCTTACCAATAAAATTATGAACAGATTCATTAATAGTACTTCTAAAAAGAAAAATCCAACTTCGAAACATTTTCCTATTTCATCGGATAATATAGCGTCGGTATACTATACTGAGCGTTCCTATATGCTATGAAAACATACCTAAGCTCTGATATAAATAAACGAAGATATGCTGTTAGTTTTTCAATTACCTAACAGCTAGTGTGGTAGTCATTAGGAATTAGGCCTATTAACCTTTTCCTCTCTCATAACCGGCTCTGCTCTTCCAGGACCCAAGACCTCCCCGTATTCGTCCGCATGGTAGACAAGGACACTCTCTGGAACTTCAACAACGGTTTGCAGTCTTTGATCACCACCCTTCTGGCCATGAACCTCAACGGATACACTCTGGTCCTGCCTGACATGATTGGAGGCAATGGGTACAATGAGAGTCCAAGCAAGGAGCTGTTCATCAGGTGGCTCCAGGCCAACGTGTTCATGCCGACGCTACAGTACTCTTTCGTGCCTTGGGATCATGATGACGAGGTAGGTGCTTTAAAATAGTAAGATTAGCATTTTGGTAATTAAAATTGCTTACTTACTTACTTACCGTCTTGGCAAACGGCTTGGGGTATAGGCAGTTTTAAGCGATTCAATATATTCGATAAGGGGGATTGAAGATTTTTATATGGAGCCTGGTATACTTACAGTGTCCGCCATTTTGATTTTATTTTTCAAAATATTGGCCAGCCGGAAATATGACGCTTTAAGGAGTTTGGTCTTACTATTCTGTTTGTATTTATGTAAGCTATCGATGTATATTATAAGTTTCATGCATAGATGCCATTAAAAAAAAAAAAAAATGGCGGACAGTAGGAATGTGAATTCGATCGTTTTGATCTGCAATAAATATTTAGATATCAAAACTATAAGGTATAAGTTGTAAAATCGAATTTGACTGAAGGGATCACTCTTATTCTGCCAATTATAGAATAATAAATGCTTTGAATAATACAGACTTTGTGATCTCATATGCAGTGAGAAACAGAAAAAGAAATTAGCTAGAATCCGTTAGATTCAATAAAGACATTTCTATCTATCTACTTGAAAAGCCCTGTGGCGGAAGAACGCAACGCGGGCGATGTATTCACTCATGTTTGTGAACTTTTTTTTACACTCCTTCCATGTCTCCAGACGGTAGAAATCAGCCGTAAGTACACCCATCTGCACGCCGACTACGCCGACACGATCGTGGCCGCCATGCAGCAGTCTGTGGAGCGCGGCACGCCCGTCAACCCGCCCATCTGGTGGCTCGACCCTTACGATCAGGACGCGCTCGCTGTTAATGACGGTAAGAAAAAGAAAGATAGGTTTATTTGTCACAGAAACGCGTGCATACAAAAACATAACTCTGATCTATAAATACGAGTGCAGATCAGAAAAAAAAATTGATAAATAGGATAAGCTTCTCCAAAGGCAGACACAATTCCGTCAATTAAATCAGTAAACACAGATAGATCGGTCTTTAGGCTGCTCTTATTTTTGGTGCAGTCTGACTTCCTGTCATCAATAGCTCTAAAAGATTTGATGTTGCTGCGAAACCCATACGGCCTTATCCCAAAAAAGGTTTATATTTTGACCCAGACTTTAACCATCACGCCATGTTCAAATTTTAAAATATAATCCAACATTGGTACATTTCTTATTAGAAAAAGTTACTTTCAATCCGAGTCTAAGTTGTTAATTTTACATTAGGAACTTTACTTTTTTCAGGATAAAGTTCAAAATACAGTAGGTAACTGGCTCGAAGGTTTGGGCTAGGTCTAAAGTTAGAACTCGTTTTTTAATATGACGGCTAGTCTTCTCGAGAGATGTAGCTTTAAGCAGGGAAAATAATTAGACTTCTTATCTGCCTAAAGCTGTTGATAAAAATGAGGAGAATGCTGCTTTTCTGCAACAGAATCCATCTATACTGTAATTATTTGCTTGGGACCTTCCAACTCACGCCCAAACACCAGCTAATCATGAAAGCCATACCAATACCCATTGATTAATCTCTCTTCTTCCAGAATTCCTTCTCGGCGAGCACATCCTAGCTGCGCCGGTGGTGAAGCAAGGCGCCGTCTCCCGCGACGTGTACCTCCCCCGAGGGAACTGGCGCGATGGCAACACTGGTGAACTCGTCCAGGGCCCAGTTTGGCTCAGAGACTATCCCGCGCCTCTGGATGTGTTGCCATACTTCACACTCGAAGAATTTTGAATGTTGTTTATGTAATACTCGAATGTTGTGTTATTAAATATTAATGTTAAGTTTTATTGAATTTTAAAGGATGTTTTTTATTTAATTTTTTACCATAGAGTTAGGATTGATGGTAGTGGGGCTTAACATAATGGCGGTCATGTCAGTCCCTCACATGGACTTCTGAATGCTAGCTTATGTATGACGTGTTGGATGTCTGAATTTTGGAAGTCATTCGGATACCCTGATATCCACTCAAACTTAGCATAAATTAAAAACTTTTAATTGTAATCAAGCCTACATTATGCAATCAGGAGACCAGCAGTGCTATTCTGTAAAAATCTCACCGTGAGAACTTAGGTGAAGTGAACGGGAAGTGAGCTCTGTCATTCCCTAATGTTAAGGATTAACACTATTAAGTGCTCACTTCACTTATGATTTCACGATGAGATTTTTACAGAATCGACCAGCAGGACCTAGCTCTTGTGGGGCAACGACCTTTATCGAATGGTCAGTTAGATGTGGTCACAGGAGGACAGGTATAGTCCAAAAACAGTAGTAGGTACTAAATTAATAATAATAAATAAATAAAATGTATTCAAAAATATAACGACTAACGTTAAATACAGTTTTTCTTAAATCTATGTTCACCTATGATTTATGCCTGAACTAGGTAGTCCTGTGTTTCAGGCGATTGGAGGTAACAATAATTGATTAAATAATCACATAATTATCACATTAATTATCTTATTGGTACATATGTAAAAAGGTGTGAAAAGTTATATAATATGAACAATATTTACATTAGCACAAGTCACATACGGACATAGTTTGAAGTCTCCATAAGGATTTTCTTGCAGTTAGCCTATTATAGAGTAGCGGTTCGAGGTACATATAAAATTTGGCTGTGAAATCATGTTTTGTACTTTTTTGAGTGCAAACTATATCTTTCCGTCTTCTTTTTGTAAATTCAGTGCTGTATCGAAGCGTTGGGTGTTGTTTTAGTACAGTGCTCATTATAAATCCGTCCATAAATCCGTATCCGTCTCTGTTTGTTGCGGGAATGGTGGGAGTCAACACGTTGGAACCGAGACGTAAATGTGCGCTGTTGATGCACTACTACTTATTACTCAATAATAAGATCGATTACGCGACTACACTCATAGACTATACACTTATAAACTACTACACTAGCTCGCTGTTCATTGCTTGCTCCGCACCGGCTGCGGCGGTCGCGCGCCTGTGCCTCGCGGTGCCTACTACTGCTTGTGACATGACCCTTACCATGAAAACAACCCCTTGTGACCCAGTCTTTGTAAAAATGGAACCACCACCCAAATTAATACAAAATTTTCTAAAGTAGCGATACAAAAAGGGTCAAAACAAAAATGGACTATCAAAAAAGTGCTCTCAATAAAGAAGACACAGATTGACAAGTGGTAACCACTTCACTCGCACGTCACGCGGTGAGCAAGTCTAATATCAAAAACCCAGTTACTACGATTACTTAGCACAGGGAGAGGCTATTTGAAATGAGATAAAATTGATAAATAAACTCGGCAAAATAAGAAAAGGTGACGACATTGATGATATCTAAAACAAAAATAAATAAGTTATCTCAAGAAAAGATTGGCAGAAATCAGGAAACTTAAACAATGACTACGTCCATCAGTTTCATGGATGGCAGAGTCAATTCTGACTCCCAGGACCTCGTAATTTTGTTTTTTGGAACGAAGTTTTTTGAGACGGGTTGCGGTAGGAGTAAACTGGCCAAAATCATCACGTAAAGAAAAAGCGTTATGCCTTCTCCATGCAACCTTTTCTCTCATCATTTTTATTTTCATACACAGAGAGAGAGAGAGATGAGTATGTTTTTTTTTATGTTCGCACCTTGTTTCTATATTAATGTTATTTGTTATCATTCAATTGTGTGTTTGTGTGTTGTCTATGTCTTTTGTGTGCACTAAATAAATGGTTTATCTATCTGTCTAGACAATTTTCAAGGTTTACGAGGGTTCTAAAGCCGATAGTGAGGTTAAAATGAAAATCCAAGATGGCGATTGAACTCTATGAAAGCTTCTAAAAACTTATACTAAATAGCACTGACTCTCCCCCGACCGAACACATTCTTTTTTGTACCAACTAACTACTTAGTAGCTGTTAGTGTGGGAACAGAATAGATAATAGTACTGACGTAGTGTGGGCAAGAGTGGAAAAGTAGTATCTCTCAAGTAATATCTATCAGCAAGTTTGCATTCGTCTACGTTTGAATAGTGTTACTTTTGTTTCTGGCTGTATTTTTTTTTAATATATAATACTGCCCGTATTATCACAAATTATTAAAGAATAATATGAAAACTAATTAACATTAATTAACAGATTATAATTTTCAAAAGGTACAGTATTCCGGCCATCCGGTTTACAATCCAGTAGCCTTTTTGGGTGCTCCGGTCTCGTCCATTCTTGCGTCCTCACCATCTATCGTAGGCGTCCTATTTTGATGGTTTTCATTACATTAGGCTTAGGGCGGCCCAAGCAAACTCATATGGTTGGATAGACGTAGGCGTAAACCAAGATTTAAGAACTGTTAGAGTGAGAAATTGGAGAGAGAAAGTCGGAAATAGATCACAATGGAGAAATATACTTGATCTAAGGCCCACCTGCGGCTGTAAAGCCTTAGATGTTGATGATGTTGATAATTACACTACAGACTAAGGATGAGGTCAATTTATTTTGTTGTGGACGGATATGATGACAGTACTGACGGATTTGATTTATAATAAATAATAAATCAGTCACATCCAATCAAAATCTGGTTGGGCATAAAAAAACGCAACCAGTTTTTTTTTTCCAAATGAATTTAAAAATTGATTCATTATTAATGTAAGTAGGAGATCTTTCTAAAATCATCTAGAATTCTCTTGCAGAAGATTTCAGCTCACGACCGAGCGATAGTGTTGTAAGATGATACAGATATCAAGATATCGACAAAGATAATATCGTCAAGAAAACCGACAGTCGGTAGTAATTGGTGCGACGCGATGGCGGCTCTGAAGGCGTTTTTATGTAAGTTTTAATAACTATACTAGTTATGTAAGACTTCTAGCAAAATGATAAAATCACTGTTCTTTGTTTTGTCCTTACAAACATACTGATAGCTACACTTTACGAAAGTGCTACCTACTCAACGACGTTGGTATAAAACAAAATGCACATTTTTTCACATTTTCCCCTCGATCGAATAACCGACGCAAAATTCATAATCATGTACTGAATCCATGATAACTGCACCCTAATTGCGTAACACACTATGACTCAAAAGTTGAATCTTTTTGAAGCATGTTTCTAATCCATTGCTCCATATGTTAGAAAAATGTCTACTCAACAACGCAAATAACGCAATGAATGTTGTTGAACTGTCAATATGTCATTGCTACTGATGGTGTGTTACGCAATTACACTGCAGGTTTTTCTGCCATATTGTTTAACAATTATATCCTCAGCCTGTGATAAACAACACTTTGATGAAAGTAAAAGATTTCCTTTCAAATATGTTCTTAAAATTATAGGTATGATAGGGTAAAAGATAACACTACTGACGTCATAACGTGTCGGTAGGTACTTTCTGACTATGTTCATCATCATTATCACAGCCTACAGCAGTCCACTGCTGGACATAGGCCTCTCCTATTGCACACCATTCAACACGATTTTCGGCAACTCTCATCCAGCTGCTACCAGCCATCCTGCGAAGATCGTCGCACCACCTAGCCTGAGGGCGTCCCATTTACGTTTATTCGATCACTCAGAAACTCTTCAAGCGTAATCCTTACTATGTCATCATCATCTGGCTAGCCTTTTCCCAACCATATTGGGGTCGGCTTTCAGCCTAACCGGATGCAGCTGAATACCAGTATTTTACATGGCGACTGCCTAACTGACCTCCAAAACCCAGTTACTGGGTAATACGATACCCCTAGGTAAGACTGGTTGTCAGACTTTTTGGCTTCTGACTACCCGTAACGACTGTCAAAGGTCTACGAATGACAGCCGGGACCAACGGCTTAACGTGCTTTCCGAGGCACGGAGGAGTGGAACCCTTACTATGTAATTACACAAAAACAAACAATTGACTACATCGTTGGTGTAGTGTTCGCAAGTGTGACTGCTAAGCCACGAGACCTGGGGTTCGAGCCCCTGGTCGGCCAGTGTAAATGAGAAGGTTTTCTCATCAGGATTTGTTCAGAAGCCGCTCGAATTCTTGATTCATGTCCGGATGATGGCAAAGTATCACCGCCTGTCAGTACATAACTAGAATGTGTGATTGAATATGATGATTCCCTTTCTCAAAAACGTAGGCCTAAGCGTACAGTCATCAGTACAACCACTTGCATTACGAGAACCACCGTTACTGCTACGACATAAAAGCACTGTCAATGTCAAATTGTTATCTGCGGTTGACTGCTGATATATTTTTTTGTGCTAAAGGTAATAATTAAAAAAACATTAAAAGGAACTCACATTTTCCACAGTGTTACTAACACTCGGTGCGCGGGCGCACACGGCTGCAGTGACGGAGACGCTGAGCGTACGCGCTGATGACGTCACCCTCACTTTGGTACCCATCCTGACTGGAGGGTTCCAACTTGTTCTAATTGACGGTAAGTGGAGCAATAGCATTAGCTGAGGCCTCCATAGGGTGAAAAGAGGATGAACGTTTGTATTTTTCCTGTAATTACACTGGCACCCATACGTACCCTTCAAACCAGAACGTATCGCGCTGCTTAGCCTCAAAAATGGGTAATGATGGTACTTGAAGGTTGTCTTTAAAAGATCGCTTTTAGCGGTAAGACCGCCCATTGTGTCACCCTTTGTGAATAATTTTTTTTTTTTTTTTGTGTATAATTTTTATGGTGTAGGTACATAAAAAAGAGAATTTCTATCTGTCTATCTTCCTGGACGATCTACTTTACGAAGAGCTCAGAAATTCTAAAACACTAACTACTGCCACTGATCTAAGACGCAGAACGTCGGAACGTCCATGTTAATGGTTTTTCCAAGATTAGGTATCAGTTACCTACCTAGGTACCATTTTAATCTGCCAAGGGTATAAACAACAAAATTTATTCTAATTTACGCAAATTACAGGACTGTAGGTACCACTACATGGCTAGATGGATAAGACGTGGTGCTAAATAGAATTTATTGCTCTTATCCTCACAGTAACGACACATTGTGTTTGACAATCATGATAGCGATTAATGTGCTTACTGTCCGGTACAAGTACTAAAACAAAAAGTCAAAGCAAAAGGGTTTTTCCACTTCGAAGTTTTCAGTACCAGCCCGGAGTCTGGATTCGTTCTCGGTTAAAACAGCAATAAGCTCTAAAGTAAATGTGGTGCTGCTCCACAAACGATGGGACACTTAATATCATGTCCTACGTGTCCTGTCAGCTGCACACTACATGAACCGATGGACGCTAGTGATGGCGCCAAATACGTAGCCGAGTTCTGGGCCGAGTCCAGATTGCCATCGACACGCTAAGAAGAAGAAGCTCTATAACATGGGACTGGGCGAAATGGGAAAAACTAAAAACCTCTGTCTACCCCTACGGCAAATATAAGCATGATGTTATGCATGTAGCAAGTTTCAAAACCTTGTTCACCTTAATTCCTCTTTCAGAAAACGAGCGCGAAGTCCTCGGCCAAATAGGCCGTACGCTGGTCTCCCCCTTCACAACTGAGGACATAGAAGGAGGGTTACTGGTGATGGTTGGTAACGTGAACCTTACCATCCATACCCTGTATCATACGAGCTCTAAGGCCAGAGGCATCAAGTTCAGCTGGGAGGCTGACCGGAATACCAGGTTGGAGGACTGCATTGATTTTGGTAAGTTCTAGAACCTATAGATTGGAGTTAGTGATTTTAATATGATTGATTGTATGTCAATGCGTAAAATCTTGACATAGTGACACAACTTATCTCGACTTCCAACTCCTGATTTGCTGACAATTTTATCTCTCTATATTATGCAAACAAATACTATAAATCATCCTAGTGTTCGAAAGAATCGACTCATCATTCTTATTAATTTTTTCCTGAGATTTTATCGTCTAATTTATGCCGAACCCCAAGATACAGACTAACTGTCTAGTTTGGGGCTCACTGGTACGTAAATAGTACTTTGTAATTATAGCTATATATATAATATTTTAAGCTCCTCATGTCGTCTCAACTTGTTGTTAACCTGTAAACCTGCTTATACCGTTTACGATATTTGTGTAATTGTTTGTTTTCCCGAATTAAATAAATAAATGAAAATACCTTTTGTGCCTATTATATTGCCTGGGAAATAAACTATTTTCTATTTCTATTCAAGGTTCCAAACACTGGTACGCGGGCCCTATGCAAGTGGACCAAGTATATCCAATAGAGACCGCCACACAAGTCTACAGACCGAGCTACATCCAAGAAACAGACAATGGCGCCATTATGGAACGATACTGGCTCAACTCTGCAGGAGGATACGTCATCGTCCACGACAAAGTCCCACTCTTCGTAGACTACAAAAACATTCTGAACAACCATCTATGCTTTGGTGCACAGTTAGCAGATCCTTACACGGGCAGCAGACCTCGCACACTATTAGCATACGATCTCTGGTTCCTGCCAAACGTGAAAGAAGCTCATAAGCATGCCGTAGCTAATTATTTGGGCAAGCCATCAGCGACTCCAGACTACAAAATGGTTAAGCATCCAATCTGGTCGACATGGGCACAGTATTCCAGAGAAATCAACACGACAAAGCTTCTCGATTTCGCACAGCAAATCAGGGATAATGGATTCAATAATTCTCAGTTTGAGATTGACGATGAATGGGAGTCGTGCTATGGTTCTTTGGAGGTGAATGAGGAGAAGTTCCCTGATTTCAATCAAACTGTGCGGGACCTGAAGGCGCTGGGGTACCGTGTCACGATTTGGGCGCATCCGTTCATAAACAGGAACTGTGATCCTTGGTACTCAGAGGCATTAGAAAAGGGGTAGGTAAACATAACATCTACATACAAGTTAAAACCCACACGTAAAACCAAATGGTACTGTTATATTTGCATCATAATTGATGCGTTAAAGAGCTTGAGAGATAATTTGTAGATAGGTAAACAGAATCTACCTTTAACTTTAACGTGAGATGGAGCCTGAAATTCTTTCACGTATATTAATTATATAAATTATATTTATATTAATTAATATATTTTATATTTATATTAATTTTAATAATATTATTAAAAGTTCTCTTCCGGATTTATTAAATTCCATTTGTCCCCTTTAACGGCGACATTGCCTACGGGGACAACGGGAATACAGGAAAACAAAAGCTGTTTTTTGTAAACAGGCTTTGGACAATTATCTTCAAACATATTTGTCGATGTTTTGTGTATTTAAAACCCAGCTACATGTTTCCAGGTATTTCGTATTAGACCAGGATTACAACAGCGCCACGTCTTGGTGGAACAACAACGGAACAGTAGCTGGCTACATCGACTTCACTAACCCTACAGCAGCCAACTGGTACTCTGCCAGACTGAGAGCAGTGCTCGACACCTATGATATTGATAGCGTGAAGTTTGATGCGGGAGAGGCTAGCTTTGCACCTGAGGTGAGAGTTGACATGTTTACGCAGGACATCATCATCTGCGTAGCCTTTTCCCAACTATATCGGGGTCGGTTTGCTGTCTGACCAGTATTTTACATGGAGCGACTGCCTATCTGACCTCCACAAACCAGTTACTGGGTAACACGATACCCCTTTGTAAGGTAACTGGTTCTCACAGGGCATAACGATTGTTTTCATCGGCGTTGCTTGTCATATGACATTATTTTTATTTTTGTTAGTTCGCGTTTAATCACTAGATAGCAACCGCACGTCAATAATATTAATTATCATGCCTTTAATCGCATTGGCAAAACTACTGAAATCGAAACAACGATAAACAACTCGAGAGGATAAATAATTCGAGTTTGGCAGATATTACGAGTAGTCGTTATCACTTCTTCACTTTACGGGCCTACACATACTCAAGTGCATTTTTACAGATATACAGCATGATTTTTTTCCGTCTTCAAATTTTTACAGGCTGTTCTACCCATGAATATGAACAACTTTGACTATGGAACTAACTCTGAGGTCACGAAAAAAAAAATTAGCTGTTTCATACATTTTGGTCAAGTAGGTATTGAACTTCTGTATTAAACAGCAGATTTTTTTTGGTTCTATAGTGTAAGTTGTTCATATTCATGGGTAGAACACCCTGTAAAAATTTGCAGACTGTAAATAAAATCATCCAATACTTTTTTTATACCTACCGACCTCCCATACTTAACTGGATTTTTTTTACTACGACGTGAGATATTTCAAAAGCTGTTTGAAATTATAGACAAAGAATGGGCGGACGAAATGCAACTAAATGTTTTATAAAGTCCGTCTCACGAAATAAATCTCGCAGACGCGGCGCTACATGCGACGGAACCATTTTCAGGCACTTGGACAATCAAAGGTGTCTGAGGTTGTTGAAGGAATGTTGCCAACTATATAATAATTATTAGTTCCACTTATTGCCGCGGGACTTCTTTCGTGAGATGGACTCTACCTTCATCTCCTCAACTTTGAGATTGTTTCTGGTCAAAACCTCAAAGGATTTCTGCTTACTCGGCACAGGTGGTTCCGTCGTCTAATGGAGATTTAACGATGATGGTTTTTTACTTTTCAGATCTCCATCCAAACTGGTGACATTGAGCTTCAGCCCCACCATCTTGTTCAACAGTATGCTAGAGTATGTGCGGCATTTGGAGATATGGTTGAAGTCCGGGCTGGCTTCAGGTAATGTGCCACTTTGATTGAAGTCTTATGAGCACAGGGTGGCAGAAACATCGCCGCGCAACCTGTTGCCGTAAATCTGAACCCTCCTGCGAATAAGCTTTTCATCAGTTATTAAAAAAAAACAGCTGTGTTCTACAAAAGTACAATACGTACGCGGTCAAAAAGTACAGAACAGCGATTTTTTTTTAATAACCGACGAAAAATTTTGAACGCAATGGGGTCCACAATCATATAAGTAGGTACTGAATCCACGGTTGTGTGTTGTGCGTTGTTAAAAAGACGCTCAATTATTTTTAAAGTTCACCATTAGAAGCGCATAAAGTTTTTAGAGGTT
The DNA here is from genome assembly GCA_949629135.1 of Eremobia ochroleuca. Taxonomy (NCBI): domain Eukaryota; kingdom Metazoa; phylum Arthropoda; class Insecta; order Lepidoptera; family Noctuidae; genus Eremobia; species Eremobia ochroleuca. Next base: position 19,743,575 of record OX451397.1, on the reverse strand, counting down.
CACTAATTTCAAAAAGTGTGTGTGAAATTACAATATGTTTTTAGAAAATAAGTTAAATATTTCCCTTTATTAAATCCATCTTACTTCCTTACATATATTTTTTCTCCAAGTGAATTCAGACATGCTTTCTTAGGATTAATTAAACTACTCATTAACCCCTTCTAGAAAAAATACAATAAATTAAGTATGTATCACACTATCAACGTATCATTATTTTTCAGGACCCAAGACCTCCCCATCTACGTTCGTATGGTAGACCGTGACTCAATCTGGGGCCTCAACAACGGGCTCTCCACCATCATCACGACCACCTTCCAGATGAACCTGAACGGGTACCCGTTCGTGCTGCCGGACATGATCGGCGGCAACGGCTACAACCTGGACCATGAGCAGGCTGATCTGCCGACCAAGGAGCTGTTCATCAGATGGGTGCAAGCAAATACCTTCTTGCCGGTCATGCAGTATTCTTTCGCGCCTTGGAACTTTGATGAAGAGGTTGGTAATTTGAATTATATTGGAACTATCTTTGAATGTTCGGATTATTTAGATATAAACATATCCTACTACTTAACTGGCTCAAAGTAAATGCGAAGAAAAATAGCAGCTAAAGTATATAGGTACCTATGCTACTTATAACAAAATGCATTTTTTTTTTACAATTTCTGTCTGATTGTCTGTTTGTTCCGGCTAATTTCCGAAACGGCTGGACCGATTTTGAAGTGACTCACTGGCAGATACTTAGCTGATGTTATGGCGTATCATATAGGCTACTATTTATACCGTTTCCGTGGGATAATTTACGTAATCCACGCTGGCGAAGCCATGGACAGAAGCTAGTCTTAACTATGATAAGAAACATTCAATATTTCAAAATAGTCTATTGTGGATCTGCGATCGAACTCGTGAGATTAAACATTATCAACTACCTATTACATTTTTAAGTGAACTTACTTCCATTTCAACAATTTAAAGGTGTTGCAAACCTAATGATTAAACAAAAACTGACCATGCATGCTATCCCTACAAATCCCATGTGCTTTCCCGCACTAGCAAAGTTCGATTGCAACGTACCATACTTTAAGTATTGGGTGTACCGGAAAGTTCTGTCGGTTTTGGTAGTACATAGAAATTTTTCGAATTTTTCTCTATACCAATACGTTAAAAGTATTGAATAATATTGCGACGTACATGTCAAAGATGGTTTGAGAAATTCAAAAAAGGGGATTTAAGTATTTAGCTTTAAGAACTAACCACGAGTTTTATTTACAAAAACCGACAGAACTTTCCGGTACACCCAATATGTATGTACAAAACTACTAAACAGTTATTTTATTCCCAGACGGTGAACATTAGCAAGAAGTACACGGACCTTCACGCCGAGTACGCAGACGTGATCTTCGTCGCGATGGAGCATGCTGTAGCAGATGGAACCCCAGTCAACACCCCGCTCTGGTGGATTGACCCTACTGATGAAGAGGCTCTCGTGATTTGGGATGGTAAGACCTAGCCTAACATAATTGTTTGTTTTATAATGTGTGGTTGTTGAGACGACATTGACATAATTATTGACAGTTATTCATGATTGTTTGTGGTTTAAAAAACTGACTCCCACAAAAATGCTACTCTCGTGTTTCCTGTACGGATTGCAGACACGATCAAAAGCAACAGCAAAACAATTTTAGTAAGTGGATTGGGAACATGAGATAAAATAACAAAATAGAATTCGAGTTGAGAAGTGGGAGTGCCACAAGGTTTGATCTTAGGTCCGCTCAACTTTTAAGTTTATTTGCAATAGTGAAGTTAATTTGCTAGATCACCACAACACACCCACCACGTGATTTTATAAGATATTAAATTTTCCTTTTCTTTTCAGAATACCTCCTCGCTGAAACGGTATTAGTAGCCCCAGTGCTCACGGAAGGTGCTAGGTCTCGGGACATCTACATTCCCGCCGGTACCTGGTACGAGGAAGGTGACGAAGAAAGGATCATCGAGGGTCCCGTCTGGCTCAAGAACTACCCAGCTCCTATAGACGTGCTGCCATACTTCGTCCGAAACAAGACGAAAACCACAGATTCAAGTGTATCTCTTTGCACTTCTGCCGTCCTAGTACTTTTAGGCTTGTTCGCTAATATTGTTAGAGTGATATAAGATTTGTTGTTTAAGTGTAAATAAATGAAGTTCTAATTGTATTTAGGGTGCTTTTGTTATTTATATTTTATCATTGTATGTTAAAAAAAAAAATGTGTGTTACGCAATTAACCCCGCAGCTTTCTTTCTGACCGAACTCTTTACTACTAAACCCTTTGAAAGGTCACCGTAGCACATAACCAAAGCAACCAGATAAACCGATAAAATCTGGGTGGCTACTGAGAAATCCCTGTTGCAAAAACCCAATAACATTTTAACCCGGGGATCGAGCCCGCTTGCGACCGTTATACCAACGAAAAATCGAATCGAATCCTCATCCTCACCATTCGTTATTTGCTAAGGAACACAAGCGGCTTTCCATCCAGCATCAGTCCATGTCAGACCCCATACATCTTCCTTAATACCTACTAATCAGCTCTCGTACACACAGCGTCAGTATGTGCTAACTCCTCAAGTTTTAAAATGAAATAGTGCTACAACATTGAATTCTTTGCGAATAATCTAAAGAATACTTCAATAAGTGTACAATATTTCGACTTGGATTTGAACCATCGCATCACTGAACGTTGTCATGTTCATACAGTTTGAAGAATTAGCCAGCGAAAATAAAAGTATTAACAATTTATTTAAAAAAATATATATATATGAAAAACAGACTTAAAAAAATACTAACTTTCACTAAAACAATACATTAATTATAATAAATTGCTTTTGCGAAATACAAAAACCAACTTGGGCCTATCGTGGATTTGAACGCACGTGTCTTTTGGGGGTTAACCACTTAATAGAGCTGTGTGTACCTACCATATCTCCGCGTCCTTGTATAAATATGTAATATATTTAACAATAATGTATGAATGCTCAACGCTTGACTTTGTTTTTCAGTTGTTTACACGTGATGTTATCATGTAGGTGATATTATTTCGACAAGCGATTCAGCTACCAAGTACTGAATTAATGTTCATGACACCATGGCAGGAGTATGCAACCTGTATAAATCGCATCGGTATCACTGAAAGGCTACTGTTACAAAGTAAATCTCGTGGGAGACTGATGATTCCCCTCCTGAAACGGAAGTTTAAATAAATAGCACAGTCAAGCCAAGTTAACCTGGGGTGCATTTGATTTTGGTTAGTTTCTAATGGAATTTCTAATTTGGAATTTTACCAACTCATTCTTTATGTCGACCCGACTCGCCCATACCCGACTTTGCCCATATCCAAGTTACAAAGTATTATAACTATTTTGCTAAACAAAGCACTTAGCGTTGGAGGGCCACTGCTCCTCGTTCTTTTACAAGGGATAAAAGAGATGTATCGTGGTATTAAAAACTGTATTAATGAAACAAAAAAAGTCATAAAAGAATCATCTACATCCCTGTCAATGTCAACTGGAAACGTTTCCTAAAAGCTTAAAGCATTGCCACCAATCAAATCAACTCAGAATATCGCGTTCCACTGCTGGACATAGGCCTCTCCCAGGCTGCGCCACAACAACTTGTCCTCTGCCTTCCGCATGCAGTCTGTCTCAGCCACCTTCTTATCATATCTTGATTCAGCTCTACAGTATTTTGTTTAACCCTAAAACCCCCTCTTATCTTAAAGAACGTTTCAAGTTCCTTCATGACACACATAATAGATATCTGAGGTCATCGGAAAACCTGAGACTAGAGATGCCGCTGCATTCCACCAGTTTCTATGACAAATCTTTTACTGTTCAAGCAGTACGCTTATGGAATGAGTTGCCCGTGTCGGTAAGGCGTGCTCAATCTTTGTCCACATTTAAAATTATGATAAAAAATCACTTCCTCTCTCCTTAAACAGCACCATTATATTTTCTTTACTCCTGTTTCATGTCTATTGTTATATGTATATATTTATTTAGATTGGTATAATATACTTTATGTATGTATTTATTTTATCGTGTAAATAGTACACCACAGACTACCTACAATATTTGTCACTCCTTCCCTTTTCAATCCATCCAAAGGTTGTCTTTAAAAGATCGCTCTTAGCGATAAGACCGCCCATTGTGTCACCCTCTGTAAAATTTCTATATTTATGTCTGTAATCTATATGGTGTACATAATAAAGAGTATTCTATTCTATTCTATTCTATTCTATTCTATTCTTCTTATTAAAGTCGGGGTTCTGAAGGCAGCAATGCTGATGTTTTATCGGAAAAATAGAGCAGCCCAAAACCGGCTCTTCAATTTTACGTGATCCGAGTCAGTGTTTAAAAGACTGTTTATTTTAAAAGCATGCATTGACTAATGGAAATAACCCGACTACCTATAGTCATGTTGTTTTTGTTCGATAAATACGAGTGGATTCTGAAGGGCCTGCTTTACTCCCTGGAGTAGGGTTGATATGCTTCTCCTGATGTTATACAGGTGCTATTGTGTGGATAGTCGAATATGATCTGTCGTCATGATGGGCAGACGGTTCTGTAAGTAGCGTTTTTTATTTAATTTGTTAATCATTAATAATGTGCGTTCATAAAGTGTAGTTTTACAGCACGGAGATCTGCGCTATTTGATAAGCTATCGATATGAATATGTTTCAAAACGTGTTATTTCTTTGGATTTTATTAAATATTGCCGTCTTTGACAAACAATCTATGTATTTTAGTTGGATTCCTACTTTATTTATTTAATCTTTTCGCACACAAAAAGGTACAAAGGCGAACTTAATGCCTTAGGCATTCTCTACCAGTCAACCAAGGGTGGTGAAGAGATTAGATGGCAGGTGCTTTGGTTGAGCCGAACAATGATAAACAAAAAACTATTAAAATTATTGAATTATGAATTTTAAAAAAACGTACAGAAATACATAAATAGGTTAATAGGTTTCTTTCTTTCTTTTTGAACGTTAAAGTTAATCAAATAATTTATTTCAAGTAGAAAGGCAATTAAAAAGCACATTTGAACATCAACGTTTACAGGAAAATAGAATTTTAAATGGTATATTGTTATGGAGAAGAATGGACAAGAAACTACAAAATTACTCTTTTAAAATGCTTTACAATATTTGGTGTGCAATATCTAATTATTTAATTATTATTTGTAAAGAAGATGCGCCTGAAAAGGAATAAAATTATTACAATGTGTACAAATAGCAATAAAAGATAAATTGATTGTTAAGCTACACACAAGATGTTCACATAATTACAAAATCAAAAGTCATTTATTCAAACTAGGCTGAAAATCAGCACTTTTGGAACGTCAGAATTACAAAAGACAGTTCCTCAAAACGCCCGCCCTTCACCACTTCCTAGTGCTTTCGCTGGGGGACAAATATGGTAACCCTAGAGATGATCTTTTCGTTCACTGCCACTACTGTCTACGCTTATGCTCATGGTAATAAAGACCACGTTACTACCATGAAGGCTTCTTTCCCAAGTTATATGTAAATTATTTTATTTAAACAGTGGTGCTGACCGCCCTGGTGGCGTGCACGCAAGCCGTCAACGTGACCATTCTTGACATTGGGGGTACGAGAGCGCGGTTGGTGGACAACCCCAGTTTAGGATTCAATATCGTGTTGGAAAGAGGCAAGTATCACTGGGAACTTCTTAAACTTCATAATTATTATTGATGGTTTATTTAAATGTACCGTCACGAGTGAAAGGGTAACTATGAAGTAACTAGGGTAACTATGAATTCAGCACATGATTCTAGAATAGCGTAGAAATTTTTCGTTATAAAAAAATCTGGTATAACATAGAAAAGTAGATCGGTCTTTCCAAGATCTCGTTCTCGAGTGAACAAACTCTTACTTAACTTGGCTGTTTAGAAGTTCTAACCAGACGAATGTCTGCAGGAACCAATGCACCAGAGGTGATCGCCTGGGTTGGTCGTACGTTGCCAGCTCCGACGTCTTCTGGAACTGCGGAGGGCACCACGATTCTCCAGTTCTCTAGCGCAAACACCACACTTACAATCAGCAGCGCGGCGACACTCGGCAACAGAACAGGACAAGTTATCAGCTTAGTCTGGGATGCACCGAGGGACACCCACCTTGTCGACTGTGTTCACTATGGTGAGACTATACACAGATGTGTATTTAATATATAATTGAACAGAAAAAAGACCTTTCGGAATGGTTTTAACCTACATTTGTTGCTGACATTGCCTGTCATTTGTTATATTTCATGGCTTCCTTGCTTACTGTCTTGTTACTCAAAGAGATTTGTATGAGTCTACCCTTCCTCAGGCTCTCACCACTGGTACGGTGGTCCTCAGCAGAAAAGACAGTACTGGCCGATCGAAAAGTTGAATATAAGTGAATATTCGTATGTCACTAAGGAAGCAGACAACTGCGGCGTCGCTGAGCGTTATTGGCTGAACTCTGCCGGAGTTTTCTACTTTTTCGGGAAAAGGGTCCCCCTCTTTGTCGATTCAGGACACGTAGTAAATAATGCTGCTTGCTTCATCGCTAAAGTCGCAGCACCGTATTCTAGCGAGAGAGCTGTAAATAGTCTCTCGTATGACATTGCGATTTTTGAGGACGTCAGAAAGGCTCACGAGTATGCCATAGAAAAGTACTTGAATAAACCATCAGGATACCCTGATGAACTCATGATTAAATCCCCAATTTGGTCAACTTGGGCCAGGTACAAGAGAGATGTGAATCATGAATTGGTGTTAAAGTTTGCTGACGAAATCAATCAACACGGTTTCCCGAACAGTCAATTTGAGCTAGATGATTTATGGGAGATATGTTACGGCTCTTTGACGGTGAACACAACAAGGTTCCCAAGTATGAAGAACACGATTGCCATTTTGAAAGAAAAGGGCTTCCGGACTACGATGTGGGCGCATCCGTTCTTAAATAAAGGATGCGAGCCTTGGTATTCAAACGCCAAGGCACTAGGGTAGGTCTAAAATGTGTTATTTTAATTCATAAGCAAAGTGCGATATGGAAATTATTGATTAACACGTTACTACCTAATAATAATCCAATTCATTCTGCCACCAGCTACGTAGTGTCTGCAGAGGACGGCAACGTTGAGTCCCATTGGTGGAACGACAATGGCACTACCACCTCATACATCGACTTTACGAAGGAAGCTGTTCGGAGGTGGTACATGGCTCGGCTGATTAGATTGCAGAGCGAAACCGGTGTCGATGCATATAAATTTGATGGTGGAGAGACTAGCTGGTCCCCTTCAGTAAGTACTTCGAAAAACCGCTTAAAAAAAATTCTGAAAACAAGTCTTCTGAAATTAAATCTTGCATTTTTTTACAGATCCCAGTTCTACAAGGCGATATATACGAAAAGCCGAACGTCATAACGGCAGATTATGTCAGAACTGTTGCAGCGTTTGGAAACCTCGTGGAAGTGAGGGTAGGATTCGGGTAGGTCAGACACGGGTAAAATATTTCTTTAGTAATATTCTTTACAATTCTGTCAGCCATACACCAGACCGTGCTGGATGAAGGTCGCTTCACATTCACAAATAGTTAACCTGCTAAGATGCAAAAGAAATTCCACGAAAAACAGAAGGATCTTCGGCATATCTGGCGCATCTTGGGCTATCAGCCCCACTGCCTAAAATAACTAATTGGCCTATCTTTTAACTACGACATGAGCCATCCATGATAACAGGAAACATGATTACAATGCTTTGAATTCCTGGTGATTCTACATTACATAATCATACATACTCAGCCTATAATGTTCCCACTGCTGGGACACAGGCGTCCTCTCTGTGAGAGGGATTTACACTATCCATGAGCAATTAAGCTCTTGCTTGCTTGGAAGTTTTTGATGTATTCAATTAATTTGCCAAAAACCTGTTAAAGAATCAATAATCTACGTACTCTACAGGACCCAAGACCTCCCGATCTTTGTCCGCATGATTGACAAGGACTCTTTCTGGAACTTCGAGAATGGTCTCCCGACCCTCATCACGACTATGTTCCAAATGAACATCAATGGATACCCGCTGGTGCTCCCCGACATGATTGGTGGGAACGGTTACGATGGGGCTCCGAGTGCACAGCTGTTCATCAGGTGGCTGCAAGCTAATGTCTTCATGCCCAGCCTGCAGTTCTCTTATGTACCCTGGGATTATGATAATGAGGTCAGTTTTGTTTTTCGTTATAACCAATCTACCGCGCTACCTGCGTTCATACGAAATTAACGTTTTGGAAGCATGTACAATTTAAATATTCATAAACCTTGCCAAAATGAATATCCGAAATCAGTCAATAGCAAAAGTAAACTTTTGGGGCTGCCAAGCTTAGTTTACATATATTTTTTCTTACTCTTTCTACCGAGTTGAAAGGGATTTTACTATAAAATGTAAGAACTCAAACTCAACGCATTTATTTCAATTGATCCACCACCACAAGATAAGGCTGTCCATTCCAAAGCGCAGTAGGCTCCTATGGAGAAGAACGGTCAAAAGTATTTCTTTTTACTAATATCGATACCAAATATTGGTTTCATCATTAACTCATAGTAGATTAATGATTGATTCTTGCTTCTTCTATATCGCAGACCATCGCCATAAGCAAGAAGTTCGTGACTCTCCACGAGACCTATACTCCAGAGATCATCGCAGCCTGTAAGAAGGCTGTTGCCGATGGCTCGCCAGTCAACATGCCCATCTGGTGGATATCACCCAACGACACAACGGCTCATGCCATATGGGATGGTAAGCATTCTACCGTTTATTTTAAAAGGCTGGCGCAAAACCGGTGGGGAGGGTAGGAAAATTCGATATGCCTTTACTGAATGCAAACATAAGAAATAATCATATGAATTCTACTCTAAATTGTATCTTGCTTTTCTATTCGGGCAAATGTTTAAAATTATTGACCTCCATTCTTTGGGAAATCAATCAGATTTTATTGGATGCGTTCATTCACGATTTGCACACATAGCAGAAACCCTTCCATAGCATTGATCCTGGACATCTTATATTTTATATCTACAACATGAACTTCATAATTATTCCGTTCTTTCAGAATACCTCCTCGGCGAGACCATCCTGGTAGCTCCGGTGGTGACAGAGAACGCCATCAGTCGCGATATCTACCTTCCGGAGGGTACCTGGTTTGAACAGGGTGACACCAGCAAGGTTATCAAGGGTCCCGCAACACTAACAAACTACCCTGCACCTCTTAACGTGCTGCCATTCTTTGTAAAAAGCAGTTCTGCAGCTCCTGTGTTTTCTGTAATGCTGGTACTTGTAGCAGTTATTGTTAATATTTTTCATCAGTAGTCCCATACGTTACTGGAACCAATATGGACGCTACTGATAATGTTAAACTCGTAGCTAAGTTTCTGGGTTGACACAATTATGATTGCCATGGGCACGCTAAGAAATGATGTAAATATTTAAGAAGGTAGGTAAGTATAAACAAAATGTAACTGAAGAAGTCTTCCGTTTAATATAATTGGGCAGTTAATACATTTTTACTTACTATTTATTAAATTTTATTTACCTCGTTTATATGAGGCGTGTGTTTTACCTTTTATAAACAGGGGCATCGACGCGCAAACTGCAACCATGAATTCAACACATGATTGTAGACGTAGCAAATTCTAGTGCAGTTCGACGGTTATCAAAAGAAAAATCAGCTGTTGCGTAGAAAAGTGCAATACCTACGCGATCAAAATGTATGGAACAGCAAAATAAAGGGTGGATTATAAGGGAGGGGTCAATGTATGGAAAAAGATTTTTGCGATGTAGCATTTGTACTTAGTCTTTCCTCTTTTGGTCCAGAATATTATATTAATCCTTATACGAAACTGCATCGATTGGCATCATAAAAAACAAACATGAGAGTTTACGTTTTTTTAGCTGACTGTGCCTATAATTTTTTTCAAAATCAGTGAATTTAAAAAGTTAAGGACTAAGGTTAAGTCTCCTAAGAACATTATTTAGTACAGCAACAGTTATGGCAAACTACCCTTACTACACAGTCACAAAATTTTAACTCAAAGCTATGAGCTTTGAGTTTAAATGAGAGAAGTAAACACTTAACAGAGATACACCTACGAGTGAACTCACGCCTTCTTCCTATAGGGATAGGCAGAAACTATAGAACGCCACCTGCTACGATCCTTAGATACTCCTTTTGCCTTGTTTACGTTCATACAACGCACGCCGCGGTTGCGAGTACTCCGGACCTGAACTTTCTAAAGAACATCACCACTAAGGTCACTATATGTCCTCCTAGGGCGTCCCCTCCCGGCGTTTCCACTGACAGCCTTGTAAATACCTTTTGTTAACAGACATGTGGATCTCATAATTCTAAATATTGTAATACCTATCAGATGTTAAGTTTTTGCTCGTTAAACGTTCTCAATGTGTCACAGAACAACGGTTTCCGTCGAGATACATCTATATGCATTTTATGATAATTCTACAGCGTTTAACTGTTAATTTATCGCTCATCACGCATTTATAGAGGGAGGTAATTGTCGTATCTACTTAGGAGGAGGACGGTGTGTTATCTTAGATAGATTAAATAATGCTTACATTGTATTTAAGCCCCGTGTTAAAGGTTCACAAAAATTGCGCAATATTTTTTGTCCAGCCCAGGAACTCCTAGGTTCGATGCCTAAGTGAGACAATCTTATTGGGGTTTTCAATAAGTCATTTCACAGTAGCCACTTCTGACTGACCTCCTTGACAATTCAAAAATGCCTGTATATGGTTTAATTGAAATAAATGCTTTAAAGGACATCAATAATTTCGTACCCAAAAATTAAAATATCTGCCAGAAAAAAAAGTAATAATTGCTGTCATAATGGGAAATGACCTCTTGAGCATTTTTACTATTACAACGAAGTTCACTGTAATAGTAAAAAATGCTCAAGATGTTATTTCCCATAAGAAAACAGTACCTTTTTTCGGGCACTTTAATTTTTGGTTATAATAATGTTCGACACTTGAATGATGTCCTTTGAGTTTGCTACAACTCGAAGTCGGGATGTGTGCCCGGTAAAGGCAATAGGCTCGAACCTGATACCATGGGACTGAGGCGTAGCTGGTGAGGATACATAGTTGGTAAACCTCTGCTTACCTTTTTCGGAAATGCAGGCGTGATGTTATGTAACTAGTATCATAGCCGAACACCAGGATCTAAACCACAAGTTCTCTTGTCTCAACATGATCTTAAACGGATCTCCCAAGCTATCAGATTGAGAAAACTTAGAAACATGCAAATGTGATGGAAATGAGCGAAGATTACTGATTGTTATTGTTGAGCGAGAATGACGTGCCGGACAATGCGACAGTGATAATGATGTGTGCCTTAATAGCCGGCCGGTTTGACTCACCGGACCAGTCGACCTGTGTCCTGCTGGCGAGATGGGCGTCTACATGTGCTGTAAGTACTATTTTAAAATAAATAACTACAAGAAAGTCTGCTTCGTTGGTCACAAACGCGACTGCTGAACGTGGGGTCTTGGGTTCGATCCGTGGGTTTGGTCAAGTGTTATTGGGTTTTCTCAATTGGAGTTTCTCAGTAGCCCGAAGCCTGCCTGGTTGATGGCAAACGGGTCGCCTCCCCTTCGAAGAAAATAGCATTAATGTTTAATACGTGTTTAAAACGAGCTTTTATTAGAAGTTCTGGAGAAGTTGTCTAAAATAGCCCTGCAAGAATCCATCTCACTCAGGTAAAATAAAATAAAACAGCCTTTTTGTTTTTAAACTAACTCACGAACTTTTTTGTAAACAACCAATTCAAGCCAGTGTCTCAGTAAGAAACACAGAATGGGTTTTGTTCTCGGAAATGGTTAGTGAGGAAACAGGCGCCCTCAAAAACTAGAAATCTTACTTACACCGCTCCGATGTCGAGAAATCTCCTAAAGATCGGTAACAATAGAAAAAGTAATTTGTCTCATTACTCATTAGTGACAGATGAGTTAATAATAATTACACCATTTAAAATAAGTACCTAGGCTGCATGATTACTGACAAATGCGTGCACTGACTGGAGAGGTCCACTCAATCTGTGTGGTTCTTTCCTCAAAAGACCATTTCAGACACAAATCCACATGGTCTTCACATGATCTGATCAAGATTATGTCTGGACTTTAAAAGAGACTGTGACCTCTGAGTTTGTTTCGGCCTTTCTTCTCAGAGTAGTCAGATAGGAAACGCCGACCCCATCTAGTTTTTAAAATATGATTAACGTGTAAAAGTGTTTGTACTTGAAGAAATAAAATCATTTATTCATTTTTGTTCCTCTTTCGGATCTCGTGCGTATCTCAGTCAGTGGAGTCCAATATTTAAGATTTAGTAAGTTCACTTTAGTTCACAGATGCAATTTTTCCTAATTGAAAGTTGTGTTGGTGTCGTGTGTGTGTGTACGTTAGTGTTTTTATTACATCTGCATCACGAACAGTGTTGGCTAACTTAGGAGGCTAACACCCATCCTAATTGCGTAACATATTTTCAATCACAATCTGAATCATTTTGAAGGATATTGCTAATCCATTGCTTCATTTGTAATTTCAATTTCATCCTAAAGTTTTGTATGAATGTAAGAAAGTTCTAACTGAGAGGCTAAAAACTTTAACGTATGAGGAAACTGAGCACATTTTAGTACGAATTTGCTAACTTGACACATACATACAATATTATACACTTAACAACACGCACACACACACGCGCGCACATACACACACAAACACGCATGAATTAGAATAAGTTCATAGAAACTATAATAATCACATATTTTTACCGGCTTTGCTTTTTAGCTGGGTTTTGTTTTGTTTCATTTTGCATTGTCTTATTTTATTTTGTATTCTTTTCTAATAATTTAGTTTCAATATTGTATTAAATAAGAGAAGTAGCGAGTCAACCCCAACACAAGTGTCTCTGATTACTTATTTGAATTTGTTCAAAAAAATTGTCTGCTCATCAACGTAAATAACGCAATGAATGTTGTTGAACTGTCAAAATTAAAGCCATTGCTACTGTTAGTCAATCTGCCTAGCCTTGTCCCAACTATGTTGGGGTCGGCTTCCAGCCTGACCGGATGCAGCTGAACACCATTTTACATGGATCGACTGCCTATCTAATCTCCACAGCCCAGATAGTGGGTAATACGATACCTTGGAAAGACTGGTTGTCAGACTTTCGGGCTTCTGACTACCCGTAACGACTGTCAAAGATTGACGATTGACAGCGGGGACCAACGACTTAACGTGCTTTCAGAGTCTCGGTGGGGACTTGGTATGTAAAGATGGTCACCCATCCACGGACCAACCGCAGCAAGCGTAGCTTAACCTGATCGATCGCAGGGATCTGTGGCTGTTATTACTTAGCCACAAGCCCCTATAGGTATCCTACTATTAGTGTGTTGCGCAATCACTGCCGGGTTCTGAAAGAAGTTATCAGTACTTTAGCATTAGGTGATTCCATCAAAGTGGCCCAAGAAATTCAAAATTTCTTTAATTTTTTAACCGACTTCATAAAATGAGGAGGTTCTAAATTCGGATGTTTAGGTACCTATATATTTTTTTTATTATTTATTTTCGGGTATAATGCTAAGAAATCAAGTCAAGAATTTTTGTAGTCAATTATTTACTGCGCCAATACCTCGTGTTCCCTATAGTTCTTGATTCCATGTCTATGAATACAAATTAACTTTTTTAGTTCGAAGAGGCAAGCGCATTATTTTAATGAGATGAAGTTTAAACGCTCTATTATTCTACCCACATAGAAAAACAATTATATTGTCACAACAATTACAAGTTGACAATGGGACAAAAAATCGACTCATTATAGGATCGACTCACGCGACTATAGTTTGATACTACAAACATATTATTAAAATCTATGGATAAACATGTTTTTTATTATTATTTTAATACTACTTTTCCGTGAGAAATTGTTAAGTAGGCAATGCGATTACTTATATTCATGACTAAGCGCCTCATCCCCGTGGGACTAAAGTTGTTTTTCCGACATGAAAATTACTTGTAAATACAGGGAACTTGAAGAAGTAGGTAATTTTTTCAAATAAACTAAATAGTGTGATAGGTTTAGGTACAGACGCCAGCACACCAAGCTACCCGACACTGTCAAAGTTTCCCAATCAACTTTGACAGTACATAGTTTTGTAGGCGAACACAATTGCCATGAATCATAAAAAACTGGTCAAGCGCCAGTCGGACTCGCGCACCGAGGGTTTTTTGTAGGTGAAACAACAGACAGTTCGTAGTTTTGTAGGCGAAACAAACACAATTGCCATGAATCATAAAAAAAACCGGTCAACTGCAAGTCGGATTTGCGCACCGAGGGTTCCGTACTTTGTAGGTATGTAACTACAAATTTACGGTTTTCGGATTTCTTCCTTTACTTGTGCTATACGACATTGCTTCTTGCCAAATTTTATGATTCTAGGTCAACGGGAAGTACCCTAAAGTTTTGATTCCCTTGCGAGTGTCAAAATATGCGGCATAAACGGAACATAAACGCCCGTATCTTTTGATTGCGTTGACTTAGAAGTTTCATTTTCTCATTGCTTCAAGGGATTGCAGCCCTGAGTATTTAATATTAATTTCAACTAGATACATAAACAAAATTCTATAGAAGTCTGTATCGTGTGCATCGTGTGCCATCATTAGGGTGCGTTTCCACAGAAGCGGAGCGGGGCGAAGCGGAGCTTGGCGAAGCGGAGCAGAGACGTGCAGGAATCGACTAAACACAATGGTTGAAATCCTCGCGTCACTCGTCTCATCTGTGATAGGACGATTCCTACACGTCTCCGCTCCGCTCCGCCCAGCTCCGCTTCAGTGGAAACGCACCCTTAGGGCCCACTCTCTCTCACCGAGAGGCCTACGTCCCGCAGTGGGATCATAATAGGCTGATTATCATGATAAAAAGGTGATCATGGCACAGGGAAAGGGTTAAATTGTGTAAGGAAGCCCAAACATTAGGTTGATTTTGATACACTTTCATAACTACCCACAGTTGTGTTCGCCGCATTGGCTGCGTGTGCGCATGCTATCGACATCTGCATTCTGGACGCGCCTGACGTCAAGGCGGAGCTGCAGAACAACCCTTTGGGAGGATTCAACATACTATTGGAAAGAAGTGAGTGTGACTATTCTTTTGAGTATAAAAAATAATTTTAGTCCGACTATCAATATTAGATAATAAGTAATTACAAGTATTTTCTTTCGTTCATACACTTATATCAAAGATGTATCAACAAGTTTTAGTTTAAATTAACAAAATCAACTTATGTTGTGGAGGATATTACGAATATACTATGACTTCATGTTCTCATTAACTATCCATTGTCACGTGAGTGAACCCCGGGCACAGCTAGTTAGCTTACAGTTTCCAACGATTTTTCTTAAATGGTCTTAATAGATAATTTAGTACCACTTCTCACGAAAAACCTCCAAACTATAAACTTTACAAAATGGCGAGATATAGATGGAACCCAGCAAAAATGCTCTTTCCCTGTTTGGAAAAAGACAGAGGGGGGTAGGGATAGAACCACCTTAAAAAGCTCTATACCTACTCAAGTGACGCCGCATAGCACTAAACAGCATTGCATGGATTCTAATCCAACAAAATACCTGTTTGCGGATGAATGAACGAAGATTTTACTGGCAGAAGTACTGTGAGAGGGATTCATGACAGTGTTGAATTCTTTTTTATGTTTAAACCTCATCTTTAGCATTTTCTATGTTCATGCGTCTTTAATTATTGTAACTAATTGGTTTTTAACCGTTTCAATGATTAAAGTAAATAAATAAATAAATGTCACACCAATTTCTTTCTCTAGAGGGCCTATCGGAAGTGATAGCCGTGGTGGGACGTCGCACCGGCGCCATCAAAGACGTGGTGCAAGACGGTGACGTAGTCATCCAGTTCGCTAACGACACCACCGTCCGGATCAATAGTGAGGAGATTGTGGGGGACCGACACGGGTACATCATCACCTTCACTTGGGAGGCGCCTAAGGGAGTCGGGTTGGAGGACTGTGTGAATCTTGGTGAGATGTTGGTCGAGTTGAACTTAATAATAGCAGAATTCACTAACGATTTATCTTAAGGCCTTAATGACTTGAGAACTTTCAAATGAGTCGTATACGAGCTAAGACACGAGCTATGGTTAAAATTAAGCTAAGTAGAAAAGATGGTAAAATTGTGAATTATTTTTACCAGCCTAGAACCTGGCTAGAGGTAAATATATATACAACGTGTAACGTTAAATACGCAAAACCTCAGACACCCCAACTGATTTTAATTCAATTGACCTATTTCAGAGAGAAAATAAGTCATTAAAAAAAATATAAAGGTTTTATGTGCTGCTTTAGTTTAACTCGCCATTCTGATCGTTTCTTGCGTCTGAGACGACGCTTTATCGAGGGAGGAGTCGTCACCCCGCCGTTGCGCCGCGCTGACCTTGGCTTGCTTGACCTATTAATAAATAGACACGGCAACATTTTTAATGAAGATATTTTGAAAAATGTGACCTATATTAAAAAGTGGTTCAGTTAATTCTCTCGTTATTCTGATCAAACTATTTTCAGGTCTTGCGCATTTAACGTTACACGTTGTATATATTTTTTTTTTCATATAGGTTCAAACCACTGGTACGGCGGGCCACAGCAAAAACGTCAGTACTGGCCAATAGAGCGTCTTGTCTTACCGAACTATTCCTACGTCACAAAGGAGGCAGACAACTGCGGCGTAGCCGAGCCCTACTGGCTCAACTCCGAAGGCATCTTCTACTATTTCGACAAAAAAGTTCCCTTATTCGTAGACCAGAATGATTTGGAGAAAAACGCAGCATGCTTCATAGCACAAATAAAATCTCCATACTCCAACAAAAGAGACAAAAATGACCTGATTTACGCGATAGGGATCTTCGAAGATGTAAGAAAGGCCCACGAGTATGCCGTCGAAAAGTATTTGGAGAAGCCCACAGGGATTCCCGACGAGAGGATGATCACATACCCAGTATGGTCAACCTGGGCGAGGTATAAACGAGACGTGAACCACAATACAGTACTGGAATTCGCTGATGAAATCACCAGCAATGGGTTCCCGAACAGTCAGCTAGAAATCGATGACCTTTGGGAGACCTGCTATGGTTCTCAGACGGTGGATCTCAGAAGGTTCCCGAACATGAGGAATACGGTAGATATTTTGAAGGCGAAAGGGTATAGAGTGACGATGTGGACACATCCGTTTATTAATAAAGGATGCGAGCCGTGGTATTCGGAAGCGAAAGCTAACGGGTGAGTTTGAATAAAGTACTTTTTTAAAACCCAGAGCTTCATTAAGATTTCCAAATAACATGAGGTAACGAACTGCATATTAAATCTGCTTTTATGACCAACATTAACATTACTATGGTTTCAACCAAAATCTTTCATCTCCTGTAAGATTTATCTGTAAACCACCTTTTCCTTCAGCTACCTGGTATCTTCGGAATACGGTTCCGTGGAGACGAGCTGGTGGAACGACAACCAGACGACCACATCATACATCGACTTTACCAATCCGGCTGCGAGGCAGTGGTACCTGGACAGACTACATTTCCTACAGAATACCTCTGGAGTCGACAGTTTCAAGTTCGATGGTGGAGAGTCTAGCTGGTCGCCACAAGTGAGTGAACTTAGAAGGATGTTATTTTTTTTTAGATGTGATCAGGAAACTAACCTTGTTCCAAAGATGATGGTTTTATCATTAGTATTTACATATATTAAGTGCGACTAACAACTATCGTTTTAAACCGTCAGCAAATGAGTTTGTACGAGTATTTCTCAGATAACCTAACCTGAAAAAAACTACTCAGTAACGCTTTGTATGCTGGAGCAGAGATCTATAGTATACTTACCTACGAAACACAATATAGCTTTTTATTTATTTATTTTAGTATCTCCAACAAAACACATGCAACACAAAAAAAAACACTTACATAATACATAATAAAATAAATTTTTGACAGTGGAACATAAACGCACAACAAATTCTGTAAAATACCTAACATTAACATAAAAAAAACAAAAAAAAAACATAATAATAACTGCAAGACATTTCTTATATTTATCGAGAGATTGGCTGATATCTAAATCTGTAGTTTTAGCCAGCATGTTGTATTGCCTGCAAAGACTTGGTATAGCGGCGTAATGACCTAGGTTTGTTTTGGAGCCTGGGATGTAAAATAGATTACAATTATTAAACCCGAGTTGGAATTTATATCCATAATGAGCACAAAAGGTCGCTGCAGTTGTATTAAGTTACGTTCACAGCATGTTCTTATATTTCTAATCTAAAGCTCGTCAAAATAATGTTTTTGATTGCTATTCAATGTTCTAGATCCCAGTTCTAAAAGGCGACATCAGGGATCAGCCAGGCGTGATTTCAGCTGATTACTTGAGGACTGTCGCGCAATTCGGACCACTTGTAGAAGTCAGAGTTGGATATAGGTATGCTTTACAGTTATGTATTATATATTGGGTTTATAGACTACCATTGGCACCGAATCCCTTGTTCACAAACTAAACTAAATTTAAGTTCAGTGCATCTTTTTCTTTCTATGTAATTAAGAAAAGGATAGAAGATAAATATTAGTTTAGTCCTATCAAATTAAGATACTCCATAGACAAGTTTAGACGTGATTAAAATATTGGCTACTAAAAATACGTCAATTTACGTCAGGCGCTGACTAATTTGACAGGACTATGTATACTAATATTTATCTTCTGTCCTTTTCTTAATGAAATAGAAAGAAAAAGATGCACTGAACTTAAATTTAGTTTAGTTTGTGAACAAGAGAATCAGCGCCACTTTCACATAAATACGAGTATAATTGGTCCATGTTAGTCTTTCGAAGTATGTTACTCTTTTTTATATTGATGGTGCATTTTTTTATACCTTGCCAAGCCCAAAACTTTGCCCCTTCAGTGTTTTCAGTAGCGGCGCACAAACTGCTTAGGTGATGAACAGAATTGTTGAAAAGCCGTAGTCTGTTCCTTACAAAGGAGCGTTTTGATTAGGATTCAAATCTAGTGTGTTTCTCGCTAAATAGTTTTTATACTGTCTTCATTCGTTCAATAGAAGCAACAGTTAATCATCCAATATATTTACTCCAGAACCCAAGACCTGCCAGTCTTCATACGCATGATAGACAAGGACACCTACTGGACCTACGAGAACGGTCTCCCGACCCTCATCACCACGTTGCTCCAGATGAATATGAACGGGTACTCACTGGTACTTCCTGACATGATCGGAGGAAACGGGTATAACGAGCCTCCGACCAAGGAGCTGTTTATCAGGTGGCTACAGGCTAACACCTTCATGCCTAGTATGCAGTTCTCTTATGTGCCCTGGGAGTTCGATAATGAGGTTAGTTTCATTTCGACTATGATTGCTGTTTTGCAGGTGAGCTCTCATTCTGAAAGATTTTCCTACTTCATTTACTTTATTGCAACCGGTCGTACTTTTTTATTTTCCCGATATAAGTTTGCTCGTCCATCGGTTAGCATAATCACACTATTATTATAAAGGCGAAAGTTTGTGTGTGTGTGTGTGTATGTTTGTTACTTCTTCACGCTCAAACGGCTGGACCAATTTTGATGAAATTTGGCACAGATATAGTTTATAACCAGGATTAACACATAAAATACTTTTTATCCCGATATTCCTACGGGATCGAGACTTATGCGGGTGAAACCGCGGTTGCAACTAGTTAGCCTAGTAAGTTCTTACTGCTGGGACATAGGCCTCTCCTCTGTGAGAGGGGGTGGGCTGTAATGCACCACGCGGGCCCAGTGCGGGTTGAAGTTGGTCGTCTATTGGTTATCATCGGTTATTACTTTAACTTTAGTTAAAGCAAATTTAAACTTACCTATCCTATTTGTGGAAGGCCGAACTAAGTGTAGGCGAAAGTCGAGATGTTTTATAAGGAAACCACCTTGCAGACATCGAGTTTAACACGTTCAAGCCGGCGCGTACCAGTACCACCGGTGGCCCGGACGCGTACCGCCGGTGGTACGCGCCGGCGTGAACGTGTTAAGAAAAACTTAACGTGTCTATGACGTATGTCTCTTTCAAAACTTAATTTTCCACATACTGTAGTTCTGTTTATATCGCTATCAACAGACGGTGGCTATAAGCAAGAGGTACGTGGAGCTGCACGCCCAGTACGCCCCGACTATCATCGCGGCGTGCAAGCGCGCGGTGAGCGACGGCGCGCCGGTCAACCCGCCCGTGTGGTGGATAGCGCCCAATGATACTGAGGCGCATGACATTTCTGATGGTAAGTATCTCTTGTCAACATTTTTTTTGGAACGAAGTTCCTAAACGCGGCCTGCAGTAAGAGTTACATGGTAGAAATCGTCACGTTGAACAAATCAAAATCAAAAGTCATTTATTCAAACTGGGCTGAGAATCAGCACTTTTCGAACGTCAACATTACATAAGTCAGTCTGCCAAAACGACCGCCCTTCACCACACGCGTTATGCCCCCTCCATGCGACTTTCTCTCTCTCTCCATTATATACGAGTGAGTGTGCGCGCGAGTATCACGAAAAGAACTTCGTTCCTGACGGGGATTCCCCGACCACACACGTTTTATTTTATTTTATTAGAAGGCTAGAAATTGAATAGCTTTTCCAGTGCTAGTCGACCTAGACAATTAGAAAAGTGTATAGTTTGGGGTCGTTTACCGCCTCTGGTTCCTATAGTCAAGCGTTCAAATACCTCGACCATTAGTTTACAATACCGACTGTGCAAGTGCGAGAATTTGTGACGGATTTTCAATGAAAAACATACTTCCACTGCATCCTGATCGCACATAGTTTTAAATATTCGCGTGACGCCTGTAATTGCTGGTACAATGAACCGTCGCGACATTGTGAGGAAATAATTATCCATCATCTTTACTCTCGATAAAATAGTAGGTAGGTTGCAGATCATCAGTAAAGTAATTAGTATCGATATTTTTTTTTAATGAGCGTCGTCGAACATAATAGCTAAGTATACATCTAAGGTATTAGGTAATTTATAATTTGACGTCACGCTTGACGCAGTGGCTTAACGATTGACTTGGCTGGCTGAACAAATATTAGATCCTAGCCTACAGATATATTTTTTTTTTTTTTAGATTAGTGACTATGAATGCACTCATAATATTGGACCTTTTGGAAAGTTAAGTGTGTCTGCGCGTGTTTGTAATGTTTTCATGTCTTAGGTCGATCGTATAAGGATCATCCATTTTTTGGATACATCTTATTTGATGTAGGTACCTACAGTCTATACAAATCAATCTTACTTACTTACTATCCGACGTAGGTACGTATTTTACGTACGCAAAATACGCACTTGGACATGGAGACGGACACCAGCCCGTTAAACCATACTTTTTCCGACAGAATATCTTCTTGGAGAGAACATCCTAGTAGCCCCGGTCATAGAGCGCGGGGCCCGCGAGCGCGACGTGTACCTGCCGGCGGGCCGCTGGCTGCAGCAGGGCGACCCGGCGCGGCCCGTGCAGGGCGGGGACTGGTTGCGGAACTACCCAGCGCCCTTGGACACCTTGCCTTATTTTGTTAAAGCTCTATAATTCTATATTCTATCCATGTTTGAAGCCTACACCGCGCTACGCAATATACACACGGAGATAATGACGTATGATCCAAATATTTTACTGTCGAATATCTTACAGTACAGCGCTGTATGAACGGCCAACTCCACCGAAACCCAGTACAAACCAGAATATAACAATTATACATAAACGATTTTTTGTAAATAGTTTGAACACAAATATAGCTTTATTTATGTTGACATTTTGTTTCGTTACTAAACCCGACACCCTATACTTATTGTGTATTTAATTTGTAAATACTATTAAAGGAGATCAGCCATATTGGGTCCAAAATCCAAAATGGCCGCCAACGAAATAAAATGTATTTCCCTGGAGAAATCCTCCTTATCATTTTTTACTATTGCGCCAAACATCTACGACTATCCCTTCCGGTGTTTCTGAAAGTTGAAAAATCAAGTTTTATACATTAAAAAAGAAACCTGATTTTAGAACTAAATATGCAAAACAAATCTTACAGGAACACTCGCAGAGGTTTTTTGTCATAGTAGGTAATACTTGTTTAAAGCTACCTTTTATATATTTAATAATAATAATTGAAAAAAAAAAAATCTTTATTTTCAGACTAGGTCCATAATATTGTTAGTATTTTGGTGTTAGTAACAAGTAGTATTGAAGTAGGTGGGTAGGTTGTAGTGGGTGGGTAGGTTAGTTGCAGTTAGTATAGGTTAGTGTTGGATTATATTTATTTTCGCCAATATACTTATTAAACTTCAGTTTACTTTACTTTTATACTTTATTAAAATGTATAAAACTAGATATTTCAACTTTAAAAAGCACCTGAAGGAACGGTCGTACGAGATGTTTAAAATGAACTTTAAAAAGCAGCTGAAGGAATGATCGTACGTCGATGGTCGTACGTCTCGTAAAGATTTGGCGCAATAGTAAAAAAAATATAAGGAAGACTGGGAAGTCTTCCTCCTTTCCTTCTTCTTCCTGGTGGGGACCCCAGGGTATAACATATTTTTCGCCGGCACTTTGTTTTGGGCCCAACTTTGTATGAAACGTGACTGGTCTCCTTTCACATATAAACGGTCAAATTAAATTAGCTAGCGCAACTCCGCACAACGAGATGGGTATCGTTATCTAAACATGATAACACAAAAAAGAAATTAACTAGATGACTTTTTTGTGGGGGCATCGACCGCAGTTAGTGTAGCCACTCGAAACAACAGTTTAAAAATCAGTTTTCTTTGTGTATACTTCACAGAAGTGTACCTATCGGCGTGGTATAGGTATCGATATCTATACACGATAATACAATAGAAAACAGATTTTCTCAACTGATAGATACTTCAAGTAACTGTCCCAGCGGTCGCTGACCCTAAAAAAAACATCAAATATTTTTATTTTATCATGTTTAAATACCGATACCCATAATATCTGCAGTTTCGCTAGCTAATTTAATTTGACCCTGTATTTTCACTAAGTATGTGTTAACTTTCGGAATATTTAATTATCGAGCTCCCGTCTGTTACTACTGCCCTCAAAACACTCGAGGATTCATTCGATGTCCACATAACTATTCGTAAAATGTTGCACTTTCAATCATTCTTCCATCTGCCTAGCCTTGTCCCAACTGTGTTGAGGTCAGCTGCCAGTCTAACCGGATGCAGCTGACTACCAGTACTTTACATGGAGCGACTGCCTATCTGACTTCCCAACACTGTTAATTTGCCACTTTATGACACTAATTAGACAAATGTATTATTTAAATGTGATCAGAAAATAGTCTGCTTTACACTTCACTTTTCTCGCGCAGAGCGTAACGAGAAAGCGAAACTTTAAATGTGATTAACTATTAATAAATAAAATGACACCCATGTTTATACTTAAAATATATCTTTATTTCTATTACAACATTATTTAATTAACAGTAATATCTTTAACAAGTCCGTCGCCTAATATTCTGAAGTCTTCGACCAAGGCTTCGATGTTCACTTTGTATTTTGTCTCACCCTTTGAAGTGTATGGCTTGAGCGCGTTCGCGTTTATTAACTGAAAAGAAATACAAAAATAATAATCATTGTAGTTGTTCGTCGCGGTTTCACTTTCAGGGAACTTTTTTATAAATCCCGATGTAAAGTATCGTTTTTTATCTCACGAAGCGACTCGCGCTTTACTTGTACCAAGTGTGCAAACACGCTGTGAATGTGTGTGTAAGCGCAGGAGCTCTCGGTACCGGCCGATACAATAGCGAAGGCGGATGTGTGTAAGCGTGTGCGTGTGTGCGTTACGAGCTGACGCTACTCGTATTTACACACACATTCACAGCGTATTTGTACACTTGGTTACCACAAGTAAAGCGCGTGTCGCTGCGTGAGACAAAATACTGTATCACACAGTATTTTATTTTATCACAAGTTCGTTTCTCTACTAACTAATCAAAAATAAAATAAATAAAAACATGGAAAGATCATGAAATTGAAAAAATCACAGTACTTGCCAGGTTTCAAACCTCCACGTCTCCACAAAATTATAAGATTAAACATATTCATTAGGATTATGCTTTGGGGTTATAAACCTTGAATTCGATTTAACTAAGTGCAATTTCCATTGTTACTAAAATGCCTTTATAAAGTTAATTCCGATGAAGTTGATTTTTTTTTTTTCGAAATTCGTTTGTCTATTTTCATTGTTTGTTTTGCAATGAGACAAAATTAATTAATTTATCTCAGCCTAAAACAGTTATAGTAAATATGTCTCATAATTCCTTATCAATATAACATACCTGAAACTCCCTGTCGTCTTTGATGTCAGGTTTCCAGAGCACAGCGATCACTTCTCCTCCATACAGGTCGTGGAAGAACAGCGCGAAGTCACCGTATGCACTCTGAAATTACAAATATGAATAGGTCAGAAACGAAAGTGATTTTTTAAACATAACTAAAATATAAAAGTAGCAATAAAATAACATAATTAAACCCAACCAATTTAGATGTCGTGTAAGGTCTATCGTCCACGACGCTACTCAAAAATAACGCGTTATTAACTACTTTTAATACTAGTGTGACATTCTGGCTACCCATAGACTTTATATTAACAAACTTTTGTTGCAGACCTTACTAACGTTAAAAGAACACGGCCTATTTCAAAAAAAAAAAAAAACACTACAAACTGAAAAATAGCTTTAATTTCGGAAGTCGGTGTCGTTGGTTCAGCATTTTCGTTGTTTTCACTTTTTAGTTGTACCCACCCCACACAAATTCATAAAACACAACTTGATATGTCAATATCAGTGACAGGAAGTTATTAAAACATCATCAATATAAATTAAATGAAAAAAAAAATCGTATTACTTAAGCTAACTCAAAAACTACTCAAGCAAAGTTAATAAAATTTATACACCTGAGGCCTTATCCATTAAAAAAATATTTTTGCAAATCGGCTTATAAATAACGGAGTTCTGAGGTAACAAACATAAAAAAACATCCTAATTGAAAATCCTCCTTTTTTTGTCAGATAAAAATGTACAGACGCCAGCACATCAAGCTACCCGAAACTGTAAAATTTTCATAATCAACTTTGAACCTTATGCTGTGGCAATAAAATTGAAAATCTATTAAAGAAATTTGACAGATTGTAGTAGCTTGATGCGCTGGCGTCTGTTACTAGAAGACCATTTCAACAAGCACATATACAACGTGTAACGGAAAGGGGGTATCAACCTTGAAGGAGGTGAATGTGCTCATGAAACTCAACAACTTTCCCCAAAGAACATAGGTCGAAATATGAAAAAAAAATTTGGCCCTCCCTTACAAAACTGACTACCAGCTGATTGATTTACTATGGGAGGGCCAAATTTTTTTTTCATATTTCGACCTACACTATTTGCGCTGTAGCATGGTGCGGGTGACAGTTTCAGTAACATTTCGTTTCACTCTTGAAAGTTGCCGCGATTTACAATTTATGACTTAGTATTTCAGTTGTACCACATTCGTAATATATTAAATAATTAATAACTGTAGTAAATTAAATTAAACCCAACCAGAATGTTCTAATCAAGAAATAAAATCAAATTGAATGAAAAATTAAGCAAAGTGTTATGCGTATAACGTAACGCCATAGACGTATTTAGTGATGGGATGTACTGCTACGATGGATAGTCGATATTTTTTATAATAAAAAACGTATATTGTGCGTAGGTCAATTTTTATTTTTAAAAGGTCTAATTATACAACAGAACATTTATAGGGTAAGGTTGCTTAAAAGGTTGCTAAAAAAAAATACATGTTATTCGTCTAAACTCATATCAGAGTCAGGAACATCTGAATTGTCACTCAATTCATCATCTGAATCTGTGACGGATATTATTAACGATGACTCAATTATGTTGTCAATATGTATGTCACGATCCCAATCAGACATAATGTCCCTTTTTGTTTTATTCACGACCTTCGACCAGTCTTCAGGTTGAACATTGTTGATGGCCTCTTGTAATAGGGCCAACATCTTATTTGCCGTAAATGGCGGCGAAGTATTATTTCTTGCGGCGTAACCTAAAAATAAACGAACTTATAAAAAAAAGTATTCAAATAATCATCAATCAGCCTAATCTAGTATCTGGTAATGTTTTTAAACTAGGTACATGCTACGATCGGAAAGCTGATTTTTTTATAAAGCTTCAAAATGGGAATTGAAATTAAAAGCATACCTTTTATTTGGGCCCAAATCAGCTCAATAGCGTTATACTGGCAATGGTAGGGTGGTAGTCGAAGGACCTGGTGGCCTTTTTCTTTTGCCATCTCGTCCAGAGCATAGGTAGGAGTTGGTGGCTTATGGCGTCGGACTAAGGCAATAAGCTCCGTCTTTAACATTTTTATATCTGCTGTAACTCCGTTTTCACTCAGCCACTTCACCAACTCGCTTTTGCGGTTGGATTGGTTTGGGGGTTTATTAACTTGCACCGAATGGTAGGGTGCGTTGTCCATTATTATGGTCATAGGCTCTTTTAAATTGTTTAATAGACCTATGAACCAATCTTTAAATTTTTCGTAATTCATCTCCTCATGATACTCCGTAGTTTTTTTTGACTTAAAAGCCAGCAAACAATCAGGGACGAATCCACTTGCTGTACCTGCGTGACAAATAATAAGGCGTTCGCCTTTGCCTTCCGGCACTTTGGTACACGATTGTGCCGTATCGTCGGTCCAACTTTTACCCACTGTGTGGTTGGCGTTTAGCCACGTTTCATCCAAAAAGACAACTTTGCTCCAATCACTTATGTTTTTGGCCTTCCTTAAAAATCTACATCTTGCTAGGGCAATGTCAGTCCTATCCATAATAATCTTTCTTTTGTTAACTTTTTTGTAAACAAAGCCAATATCTTTTATAACTTGCCGTAGCGAAGTAATACCTCCTTTGAACAAGTCAGCTTCTTTTAATGATTTTAGAAGCTTGAGCAATGTGGGTAGCTCCATTCTTCTATAATAATCATAAATATGATTTCTAATAGCAACCTTAGCAAAATCATCCAAATCTGTGATTGGCTTCACCTTGGTCCGCTTTTTGTTGGGTGTCGATAATTTATTTTCAAACATCCCATCTTGGCCAATTTTCTCACGTGTTATACGCGAAACAGTATTGCGGCCAATATCAAGAGCTTCGGCTACTCGTTCTACAATATGATTCAATGGTAACAACGGTCCATTATTTTGTTGTTCTCTTTCAAAGTAGTCTCGGAGGCGAACAACAAGCTCCCTGGCCTGACTACCCAAAACAGTTTTTTTTGTATGCTTAGGCATGGTAATAACAACAAACTCAACAAACTTATAACAAATAACAATTTAACAAAAATGAAAACAAACAATGAAATCGTAATACGTGTCACATTAAGTCACAATATAACGCGCTTGCACTCGTACTCGCACTCACAGCATCGCACGGGTAAACAACATGGCCGCCGCGCCGATGCACCATAGAGCAAAAATGTTGTCACGAAAAAAAAAACATAAACCCGATTTTGATTATTTTATATAAGTACAAAGATAATTATGTAGCCATAAAACATTTATATTGACAAGTTTATACACGTAGCACACACGTAGTTACACTGCACAACTGAATAATACACTAATTTTCATAACAATATTAAAGAGAACTAGATTCACGCTGCGAGTATCGTTAGCGATAAAAATGAATTGCATAACCTCACATCCCTACGTGGTACTGACAAATGTCAACGTCATACGGGCAACTGTCACCCGCACCATGCTACAGCGCAAATAGTGTATGTTCTTTGGGGAAAGTTGTTGAGTTTCATGAGCACATTCACCTCCTTCAGGGTTGATACCCCCTTTCCGTTACACGTTGTATAAATCCATTTAAAAGCTGTCTACTCACCCTCAACTCGTCCAAGTACTTAGTGACGGGATGAAACTCAACGACAGGTATGATTTCCTCGCTGGTCTTGTCTGGCAGGCGCTGCAGTGTGGGCGCGCGGCCCACGCGCTCGGCCGCGTGCGGCACGAGCGCGGCGTGCAGGCGGACGAGCACGTCGTAGCCCGCGTACGACGGGATGAACATGCCCTGGAAAACAAAAAAAACAAAGTCACAGCGTTTTTGGCAGAAAATATTTAAGAGGCTAAATAGAATGTAAGAAAAACTATGCCTAGGTTTACTCTACCAGTATACCAATTTCTGCTACTTAATTGTAGACCGATAAAAAAAACTGCCTAGCCTTCGGAACTATGTTGGGGCGGCTTCCAGTCTAACCGGATGCAGCTGAATACCAGTATTTTATATACGGTGACTGGTAATTAGTGACCGATACTTAAACACATGATTCTACTCATGACAACAAACAAGTTTTATAATGGGACAAAAAGTGAAATGACGAAAAAAAAATCAGCTGTTCCCTACATTTTGACGACTCGTACGAACATAAATGTAGGGAACAGCTGATTTTTTTTTCGCGATTTCGGATTTGGTCCGATAGTAAAAGTTGTTTGTAATGATGAGTAGAATCATGTGTTTAAGTATCGGTCACTAATTACCAGTCACCCTATATACTGTCTATAGAAATATGAGAGTAACGTAGTAGATATGGGATAATACTGTGCTCGGGTTTCATAGATCTATGGACACTGGTGCAATGATGAATGATGCAACGACAAGCTCTTTGATTTTGCAAAAAGTATCAAAACGGCCTGGTTGTAGTCAGTTCCTATCATTCAATACCGTGTGTCTAGTTGCACAACCGTTTAAATGTGTTACCGCCACGTCTTATTTTAGTTTAATTTGAGTATTTTCATTTCTGAATTGTTTATATCTTTTTTAGTACGGACGCTTTAACGTTCACGTCTTTCTACATCGTTCTCACATGTATAATTTCGACATGAACACGTCTTTCTACATCGTTCTCACATGTATAATTTCGACATGAATGATGTAACCAACATTTTGTAATAATTTCAATCCACCAGTATTTTGTAAAGAGTGTCCGTGGAGTTTCTTGTCCGTTCTTCTCCACAGATACCTACTATGCTATGGAATGGGCAACTAGCTTCATCTTTCTGACTGACCGACCCTTGACAATTCGAAATTGCCTGTAATTGGTTTATTTGAAATAAATGCTTCGAGTTTGAGTTTGACCAATTTTTTCTCCAGACTTCTCCCCTTACCAGTATATTATCCTTGTGTCCCACCATGACGGCTTCATCCAAGTACTTGAGCGCACTGTCCGCCAGCACTCGCGCTCTCGCTAGCACGCGAGTGGACGGGCCAGTGCTGCTCCACACGGAAGGCATGGGGCCGTCGTATGCGGTGACGATGCGCATGCAAGGGGCTGAGTCTGGGTCGGCGGCGAACTTTTGCTCCAATTGGGTTATTTCTTCGTCTAAAATGGAAGTTTTTAGTTATTGAGTGTTTCGATATAAGGTATAGTTCGGACCAGTTTCTTGGACGACTTAATGATTAAGATCTAGCTGCGCCCCGCGATTTCACTCGCATCATCATTTTGTAATCAACGGGAGATCTGGAGTTTATCTAAGCCTAGGCCTGTGTTTTAGAACTCCAGACCCCCCTTTATATTACATAGTGCTGTGCGTGTGCGTGTGCGTGTGCGTGTGCGTGTGTGTGGTGTGTGTGTGCGTGCATGCGGATAGAGAAACTTCTCTATCCTACCTCGTTGGTCTAATGGTCGTAAGCGCTACTGCTAAATATGAAATCCTGGGTTCGATTCTCGGATTCGGCAAAATGTTATTGGGATTTTATGTCTGAAATTTTGTCAGTAGCAGTCCGGAGTCTGGATTTGTGCTATTTAGTTGCTAGTTATCTACAAAAACACTTACGCGACATATCTTCATTAAAATCCAACACGATCATTTCTCTCTGCCAGTCGAAGTCCACTAAAAGCTTCAACACCCTCACAAGTCCAATAGTGGGCGACGCTGGCGGCTGCGTTGGCTCGGAGTGCATGTACACAGTGGCCACCATCAACTCAGCCACTGTGTCGGGGAAGTGAGGGGGAGACAGGAGGTGGGCAGACAGCCAGCGCTTGAAGAGGCAGACTGTGGGGCCGAAGGATGGATGCTTTTGGTGTAAGCTGTGGAAAGGAATGGGGTGATACATTCAAAACGTATATTTACACAACAATAATAAACGTTGGCCCTCGATAGACCCTTGCATAGTAAGATCAGCCTATAGTGTCCCAAGAGTTGGGACACAGACCTCCTCTCTGTGAGAGGGAGTGAGCCGTAATCCACCACGCGGGCCCAGTGCGGGTTGGTATGTCACATGTCTTCGAAGATTTGGTTCTAGGATATGCCGTTTCCTCACGATGTTTTCCTTCACGGTTTTGAGAGCAGTGATGATGAAATTTACACAAAGTTAAGCACCTGACATGGTTCGAACCTACACGTAAGCCGTGGACGTTACCACTGGGCCATCATTGCTCTACGTTGAAATATTGTCAAACTAACTTCATCAACTCACCCATGCAGCGCCCCCCTCAACCGTGGCATCAGCACAGTATCACACTGTAAACGAATACTCTCTTCACTCTCCTTATATTTCACTACTCCATTCTCCATCTCCCTCTTTAGTAGCGTTATCTCTTTCGGATGCGCGATTTCTAGCCGAAACACTAGACCGTTCTTCAATACGTCGATATGTGTGGCGTAAGCCTGGGTTGGTATGGAGTATTGTTTCGTAAGACGTTCGGCTATTTGAAGGTGAAAGGCAGCTTTGAGGCATCTGAAGGCGTGGATGTCTCCTGGCCATTTGCCGCTGTGTCCTGAAAGTGGATGTTATATTTGAAGAAGGTGAAATCTAAACTAATTAAATGTTGAACTCAATATTGATAAATTAAGAATGTATTTCGGAAATATTCCGGTTTTAAACTTCTTGAAATTTGGAAAAGCTTCCTTTGCATTTACCTCGTCGAAACGAAATATAAAATGCCCGGTCTACAAGGTAGATTCATTTTAATTTATTTTTCGGGAGAAGTGGGAAAGCTTTATGACCAGACGTGACCGCTAATGGATTTATTAAAATTGTGCTGGGCTTTGTCGGATAGAGGAACAATGAAGTATAAAATCATTTAATAGCTGTTTTAAATAAAAATTAATCAAGAGTAACAGGGCTATAACTATTATTTGGTGTCATTTTTTTATATTAGAAAAGAAGAAAGAAAATACATTTATTTAGCAAGACACATAGTACACCTGAGACATACATTATATATATTACAGATAAAAAACAAATAAAAATCAAATAAAAAAGTGTAAAATCCGACGTAAGAAATTAAACTGGAAAGTGCACCTCACGGTTGCGCCAAAAAGGCCTAGTTCAGCAAAAATGCCAGACAACTGGTGCCTGACGCTGGTTTTCAACTGGGCCAGCACGGACTAGAAAAAAAAGAAGGACTCCGCGCCACGCATATCGAAAGTGAAGCACAGTAAGGGTGCCGGACCGTTTGTACAAACGTGCTTCACGCCCACATTTACATCATAGAAAGCCGGCCGGCCGCCATTACGCGACAAGACGGCG